>OY755172.1:4981274-5581274 GCA_963576735.1 Bedellia somnulentella | reverse complement strand
GACCTTAAAACCTAATCGTGGTCAAGGTTCAGTACAAGACCTTTCTAACAAGTCCAAACACGGCTATGATACGATATTTCATCATTGAATGCTAGTGCCTATCTTCCGGCTTCATCATCAGACCTTGAAACCTAATCATGGTCAACGTTCATTACAAGACCTTTTTAACAAGTCCAAACACGGCTATGATACGATCATCCATCATGAGGTTCCAGTTCATATCTTCCAGCTCCATCATCAGATCAGCTCGACAGTACCATATTATTGTATTGTCATCGAAATCACATACAACTGCCAATTTTCATAACGCTATGACCTTTAGAAGATGTTTAAATTAGTTTTCTTAGATTTGATTACATAGTTACATACATACAGGTCGACCTAATAAAAGCGTGTTAAAAAAAGGTAAAAAGGAATGTTGAGATCGTTTAGGCACATACAGGGATTTGATGATGATAATGAAATTACTTCACAATATTATGCTAAGCATGGAAAGCCGATGTGATTCAGTCAATCACAGAAATTAACAATATTAATTAATCTATTAGGCATCATGCTGTATATTAAGCACGCCCCCTGATTATATTGACTGACATTACTGTGCAACAATACAATACAATTATTGAAATGGACACGTCTTGTGTTCTAAAACAATATGTACACTACACTAATAACATTATACATACATATGAACTTATTATGCTAAATATGATGAAGAGGAAATTATAATGTTAGTTAATATTATTTTAGGCATATAAAGTAAAATTACGCTTCGATTATCTTAATTAAACAAAAAAGATATGAAGTGTTTTTACTTCAGGCTTCTTTCAAAGGCTTTTGCAGTTTATTGATAAAATTACGAGAACTAAGGTTTAATTATAAAATCATTATTATCAGCAATATTTTTGTTAAACATTTCTTCTCATACGAGATTTTTTCGATTAATAACCTCATTAATAGTAAGAGTTAAGGAAACTTTATAAAACATAACAAGGTAATTGGTTATTTCAAATAATTTATAAGTCTTTTATTTATTTATTTATTTTATTTATTTATTTTACCATCTTTTCCCCATTCAACTTTCCAAAAGTGGCTGAGGAATTTCTAATCCCTTAGCTCTGGCTACCCCTTCTAGGGATTTATAGCCGTGAGTATATGTATGTATGTGTCTTTTATAATTGTGTTTTTCAACGAAGGAAAATGTTTCAAAAATACGAAAAAAATGCATAACGAATTAGAAACTCCTCAGACTCTGTTGAGAAAAAGATTGTAAAATAAAGGGTGGTTGATGATGAGTCTCCAGCAAAATCTCCCATAAATTACTTCACCATCCCCAAAAACCTAAGTTGCACTGTATGACACATGCGATACTACGCACGATACGTAATTACTATTATTACGATAATACTACGCACTATACGTAATTACTATTTTTACGATAATACTACGCACTATACGTAATTACTATTATTAATATAAATAAATGTTTGAAGGAAAACTCATATCCTTGGCAAAGTTTGACAAACTACTCGTATTTATTGTTCAGACTCTTGTCGATATAATAATTAACGACGAAGTTTACTGACATACATTTATCAAAGTATAAACTATTTATATTATAGTATAAAACCTTGATAAAGTAGAAGGACAGTAAAATGTGATTAAACTTATGCATACGAATTGCGTTTGTTCAATATCAAGTGGTAAAAGATTTACAGACATAACCAGGAAAACTATTACAACAAATTATAGGGAATAGATTGTCACTATGAACTATACTGAAAAATCATCTCACGCTTCGTTTACTTTTATCATTTTTTTCGTAAATGATCTTTTATTATTAGCTTATGAGAAATGGAATTTTAACACGTTCTCTATTTAATATCTATCTATACTTATAATAAATCTGTAGAGAGGTCAATTCTGTACATGAAATATATTTTCAAAATAACTATCAGGGGTTGATTAGTGATCGATAATGATGCCAAAAATGCAATAAGTAAAATTTTTGTCTGTCTGTCTGTCGGTTTGTATGATCCTTATGGAAACAAAAAGTACTCGACGGATTTTAACGAAACTTGGCAAAATTTTTCTTCATACTCCTGGGCGGGTTATAGTATACTTTTCAGCAGAGTAGTGAAGGGGAATTTTGGGAAATTTTGGGAAAACGGGAGAAGTTACTCCATTTTTAAGCTTCCGTTGCGTGTGCAGTCTTAATGGTTAAAGTTAGATAGAAATCATGTATGACAAAAATATTTTTCATAAAATTGACTAAAAATTTCCCGGAACAGTATATGTCTATCTTTTATGGTTGACTCACAATAACACGTAAATCCTAATAGCTTAGCAGTTCGGAGCATTCTGATTATATTTGCTTACATTTATAATACTCTCATTCATCCCTAATTTAAAAAAGGTAACATTATTACCTATTCAATAAAAAATAACATAACATAACATAAACGTTCACGCCGAATATCCCCGAAGAGGTTGGCAGAGGTACTAATACTTCTGAACATCACGTGACTTTGTCACCTGGTGTTCAGAGTACCCACGTTTTGCATGGACATTGGACAGTGTACTCACGTGATAGGGGGCAGGCCTATCGCCGATTTGTACGAATACACTGTCACATGACTGAGTACAACTCAGCCATGTGGGTTTCCTCACGATGTTTTCCCTCACCGTTAACAACCATGATAAATTAATAAAAAAAGAAGAAAGAAACCTAAGATATTTAAAAAACAACGCTACCCGTGCGAAGCTGGGCCGGTCCACTAGTAGAGTAATAAAGAGGAAAAAATAATATAGATATATATATATATATATATATAGACATATAGATAATATAGACTTAATATTCTAAACGTTTCATAACCTTATTACCGAGACAAAACCCCTTTGCCAGTGAAATTAAAAACTTATGAAGAAATAAATGATTGTACCAGTCATATAGCTTGTTCTTATTTGTACGACAGTGAAAATCTTGCTGAAGTAATATTTTTCAACTGATCTGGGATACCTAGCACGGGCGCTTTTTTATTGTCCGATATCGTTTAGAATGAGATGACAGTATACGACATAAAATAAGTGCGAAAGAGATAGCCGTTTTATATCACGCGATATCTAGTTAAAAGGTTGCTCGTTCTAGCTATACTGGAGATTATATACTAGACTAGATAAACATATCACACATTAGGTGCAGAGGTCCGGCGTGACAGTGAGCCTGAACAGTCACTCGAGATCTGTCTCCCGAGCTCATTACCGAGAACAATAGTCTCATATCAATGCGTCACGTGACTCCGTAATTAATTTATACTGCGTGGTTTAGGTGACTTTAGTTATGAGTGCTATATTTAGATAGTTTATGGAACTCATGAGGAGAGGAAAGAAGGAAAATGTTCAATTGTAATAATTTGTAAAACTAAATATGATTGTCCACGACACAAGCCCTGCTTAGTGTGGGAATCAATGTAATCTGTAACTGTACAACTTTGAGAAATAAACATACACATACATACATATACTCACGGCTATAAATCCCAAGAAGGGGTAGCCAGAGCTAAGGAGTAAGAAATTCCTAAGCCACTTTTGGAAATTTGAGTGAGGAAAAGATAGTAAAAATAAAGGTTGTTGGTGATGGGTCTAAAACCGCATCGCCCAAAAATCCCTTGAAAGCCCCAATACCGTTAGTCGCCTCTTACATACACCCACCGGAAAAAAATGGGGTAGTGTTATTCCAAACCGACACTTCACAGCTAAACGCAAAATAAAAGCTAAAAGAGAAATAAACGTTATTATTATTAATTAGTCTTTGACAATAACTATGCCAAATTAACAACGATACAAATCTAACTGGACTAATACTTACATGTATCTTTAATACAAGTGCAATAAAAAGTAAAAGCGAGCTACAAGAATTGAAAAGAAATCTGCTGTGTTTGGAATTGAAAAGGTTAAATTTCATTAGAGAAAGTTTTTGGTTTAATTTGAGATTAAACCACATCGTCCCACAACGACTTAGAAATCCCCCTACAGTAAGTCAACGCATACGACACCGACGGAAAGAAATGGGTCAATGCTATTTTAAGCCGAAACTTCACAGCTAACTAAAATTAGAGAAACAATAAAAAAAACTTTCCAACAAAGATTTTTAAACAACGATTTCCATCCTAATAGAAATCAGTATAATAGTATTATTTGTACAAAATATTGTTTCAACATTCCAGTATATTTTGTTCGTTCTATCTTCAGAATGGGTGCCGTGGATAATAACATTTGATCGACAAGTCTTGAATTCATCGCGGTAATGGAAAAAGCACATAAAGATATTTCTCTTTGAGTCGCGTCAACCAATAATTTCACAATCCTTTCACAGTATGACGATTTGATACTGAATGTGAAAATATATCGTCAATCCTACTATGTTTTGAAAGGGAGTGTTTTGTTGTCGATGCTGTTGATACATATGTCCTTAAATATATATACAGATCGCGCTCCTAAGGGGTGGCAGAGGTGCCATGTGTCCAACATTAAAATTGGCTTTAGCTCTTTGTGATTTTTTTAAAACGCTTGAGTCAACATACATACATTCATATACTCACGGCTTTAAATCCCTAGAAGGGGTAGCCAGAGCTAAGGAATTAAAAATTCGTCAGCCACTTTTGGAAAATTTAGTGGGGAAAAGATGGTAAAGTAAAGGTTGTTGGTGATGAGTCTCCAACCGCATCGCCCAAAAATCCCTTGAAAGCCCCAATACCGTTAGTCGCCTCTTACGTACACCCATCGGTAGAAACGGGGTAGTGCTATTCTAAGCCGACTCTACACGGCTTGATTCAAATAGAAATCGATTTTAGTTCAACCATACTTACATCGATACTGATACTCACACACATCTTAACAACATTATCACATCACGGTGAAACCCTATGAGTACCAAATTAAAGCTTATTTCACTATATTTTTTTTGTTTTATATCTAAATATTATAAGCTGCATCAGTTATAAATTACAAGGATTGTTCCATTTAATAAAGATGTAATGGGTAGGAATAACACTAGTTTATCAAGACTCTTTTATCTATCTACACTAATATGAAATATAATATTATGTCCATGAAATATATAATGTTATAATAACTATCATGATTATATTTGTTTACTCTTACGTTTATAATACTCTCACTCATCCCTAATTTCAAAAGTTTACATTATTGGCTATACAATAAAAAAAGAATCATATAAATCGGTAGAGAAACACCGAAATTATACATGAAATAAGCCATTGCGCCCGTGACCAAAAACCAAATCCTTACTAATTTACATATTACATACTAGATGGCGCCAGTAGTTGTATCCTACATCACGGGATGGTTTCTGTTTTAGATTGTTATAAATTCTTTATATCGTTTTACTCAACTTCAACTCAACCTAAAAATTTGCTTAATAACGAAGGTACTGAACCTCAATACCACAAAGCTTGAGCAGTAATTGAAGAAACCTCGGATATTTAAAAACCAACGCTACCCGTGCAAAGCTGGGCCAATCCGCTTGTATGAAATGTAATATCCAAATACTAACTTAAACCAAACTTTACTTCACCTGTTAAAGTTTCATCGAAAGCAGTAAGTGTTTAGGCCCTTATGAGAAAAGTCTACGTAACAGGCTTTAGCACACAAAACACATTTTTTCACCAGTAGATAAAGCCTAAAGGATATACAAAACGGCATAAAGGTTTAGCACATCTGCTTTAAAATACTGTTTCAAGCACATTACTTAAACTCCAGTAAGTAACATATGTAGTAAATATTTGCTTGAAAGAGAAAAGTTTGCTAACGGTGAGGATACTTTAAAAATAGACTTTAGCGAAAGTTTAGCGTAGGAAAAAATACATACTGTTTTAAAAATCGTGGAAAAAATTATAGAGTGTACGAGACTTAAGAACTAGAATTACTTGACCTTTGTATATAATTTTTCGATATCTTTCCTTTTCTTTCCCTACGACAAAATACCGATTCAAAAGCAATATGATACGTTTTTATTCATATTTATATTAAACTCATTTTATATCTTATTGTCACCTATATTGGAAATAATAACTTTTATATGTAGTTACAAACATATTACTTTAACATTAGTTATTCTTGTATTACTCTTCTTATTACTTTCATTGAGCTCACTTCAAACCGCCATCCTTTTATTCATTCATAATTTAATTAAGTCTTCTTATTTTTTGCATAAATGTTTAAAATAAAGAGATGTCTGCGATAGCCGTTCCAGGTTAGTCCGCCTACAGATAAAGAAACCTTTTGCAAATGACACGTAGAGCCTTCAACCTTGCGTTTTATTTTTTTACGCTATTTGCACAATATTACCTTCACAATGTTCGCGTCATACCATACCAGACTGATGAATGCAGATTATGTAATCGAGATGAGTATCCTGGAAAATTATTATATTTATCAGTTTAAAAATAACTTTATTTATAGAAAGCTGTAATGCTTCGATTTTCTATTTCTAAAACCTTATTAAATCCATATTATTGATTATATACCCGACAATAAAAAAACAGTACAAACTTTTAAATTAAAAAAAAACTAAATCAGCGAGTCAAACAAAACATTGTTCGACAACAGATTATTTGAACCTAAATATTGGCAGTCAGAAAACCAATTACAGATATAAAACGGTTTTATTTACTCAGTAAAAACCATTGAATGTGAGCACTTTGGCTAAATGGATATCACACACCGAACGTCTAGACTAGTCACTATTCTACTTATAATTTATAATGTCATTGCTTTAGTAACGTTCAATATCAATCAAAATTAACATGTCTTAGAGCATTCGAAATAAAAAGGTTTTGTATACCTTTTTAATCAAATTATTTCCAATCAGAGTAGGAACAGCATCACTTATTAGGCAGGTCGATATATTATTAATTATCATAACTCTGTCATAATATTTGATGACAATTTGCGGTAAGGAACTGCACTAGCTCTAACCTTAATTAACTCCCAAAAAGGAGTCGTCAGAGCTTTGGAAATGGCGATTCTGTGGAACTTTTATTATTGTACTACATGTGTACACTTGATTATTTTCAAATAAAATTGTTTAAAAAAATACATAGAAAATATCTACAATTACTTTACTGCCATTTAGCTGTAAATTTACGTTTATTTATATGGTCATCAAAATTGCAGCAAAATAAAAGATGTAATGTTAATTTTGATTACAGTAGTAAAAAAAAATATAGATACTCGTTTACTTCATTCGCAAGAGCCAGTTTCCACTTCGCAACTTTCTCTAATTGTTATACTTGCCGACGATTAGTATGTAAATACTCCCTTTGTTCAGCAATTATAATATTTTACAGGAAAGTTTTAAAAGCTGCATAATTGGGTAGGTATTTCACCAAAATGTAAAATTCATATATTTTAAAACACGTTTACGGTAAATATTTTTTATAACAGTAATCCATTGTATGTGATATGAAAATTGAAACTTTCATAGGTTCTTCTTTGAGCTCTAGTTTAACGGGTTCAATTTATTGTGAGACAGATCTCACAAACTTTAGTCACCCAGTGGTCAGTATTTCGATTTATTATGGAAATAAGTTCCCACATGCACCAAAAGTTATTTAGTAAATTCATAAAACTACTGATTATTGCAGTATGATGCCAGAATACACATTTTTTTATATTATTGGTAAATATTCTGAAATTTTCAGAGTCCGTTATTCGCCTTTGTACAAATATTCTAATACTAGCTTTTAAATGTTGTCAATCATCATTGTTATACTTCTCAATTTGCTCTTTAAATATTCGTCTCGGCACAAATGAAAGCATTTATTAAGGGCGTCCCCGGAAAAATAGGTTGATTTTGATTAGTTTCAAACTCTATAAAGTTCGTTTTGATGACATTGATATGCCGTGTATAAAATATACGTTGGTGATTAAGATTGTAATATTTTTGGCAGAATGCTAATTTCACTTTTTCAACTTATTTACCAACCCGAGTTTATTAACGCAAGTATGTATAAATAACGTCAACAAACTTGGTAGCGCGGTGAAAAAAAAAACGTAGAGCATCTGTCGTGTTTATAATCCTCAGTCAGACCAATATCAATGTGTTTATCAAATCAATTGCATTCATACATAGCGATAGTTTCTCCCCTTTTAGGTAAATATACTGTAAAGGCAAAACATGGATACTTTGAACAGTAGCCAAATAGTGTACATGATGTAATAAATGATGAATAAGTATTTCTACCACATTCAACCTGAGCAATGAGATCAGATCAAAAACGGATGCTTCATTGCTCCCCCTGCTTGCTTTCCTGGTAAAATTCGAAATTTTATTATTCATCGCATTTCTACTTAGTAACTCTTTGCTATGTTTAAATATTTAATTATATTACTTTTAATTTTTTACGTATTTATTTTAGTCTACGATTTAATAAATTTGTTTATATTTACATACATATACTCACGGCCATAAATCCCAAAAATAGGTAGCCAGAGCTTCAGAGCTAGAAAATCCTCATCCAAATTTGGATGTTGAAGGGGCATGATGGTAAAAATAAAGTATCGTTGGTGATGGGTTTACAATCGCATCGCTCAAAAATCACGATTTAGCGATGTTGGTTTTTGAATAAGCGTACCTAGGTAAATAAAAGTGACAGTGCACACGTATCAATCCATTATTCATATCTAAACACAATTCTGCAATCAGTTTTGATGAGAGATTTATTACTCATTTCACCTGTCACAAGTGCTTTACTCCATTCCCCGTTTTAGGGACCCTCAGGATTTAACAATGAAACATAAATAACTTGGTGTGACAGCGACATACGTATTTAATGTATGTTCTTTCTCAAGTTGTTATATTATCTGTGCTAGCCATTAAAAAAACTTATTTTGTACCCGAAATAGTTTATTTTCTGGGTAAAAATCTGTGTAGTCCTGGAAATATTAAATATACAAAACTCATAACCATGACTCGTACAAATAATTTCTACACAAAATATTTTACTTTCCAAACTATATTGCACTGATTTTAGACAAACGATATTACTACGAGTAAAACTTTGACTTTTTGTTTATGATTCTTTACTCACTTGTACGATAATGCACTATTTTTTCTTCATTACTGTTCAGTTCAATCAAAACAGGGGTTATATACAAACAGAAATAGATATATTTATTCATTGAGTGAAATGACTGTAGTTATTTCCTAAAAAGCACTTCATCACCTAAACTGTAAATTTCAACTATATTATCAATTTGTAAATATTATAATTCATAAGATAAAATAAAATGCATTAAAGTATTTTTTAAGGTTTTTATATTGTTTAGAAGTATACCTTCGGGTATACTCATACATACATACATACATACATATACTCACGGCTATAAATCCCAAGAAAGGGGTAGCCAGAGCTAAGGAATTAGAAATTCCCCAGCCACTTTTGGAAGGTGCGTTGGGAATAGATGGTGATATAAAGGTTCTTGGTGATGGGTCTCCATTCGGGTATACTCGTATCAGCGTAAACGTTTAAGTTTAATATTGATAGTACTCTGACTCGTATTTATAGTTGACTATTGCCTATTTCATTATCCGTATTTATCTAAGATAGCCGCGAGCCTCTGATTACCCAAATATGGACTCTGATCATGATGATTTTTTGTTTAAGTAAATGTTACAATGTTTTTCTTACAATAAAACATTGAAAATGTGATCGTACGAAGATCGACAATAATTAATTCCTTCATATTATCATTGAACTCCTAATAATTCAGTCTTAACAAAGCTGAGTAAAAATTATACAAAAGAGCACATGAATGCATCACATTGTTTGGCCTGGCATTGTTTACATCTACTGTGTATTCACAATCTACGTTTAATGTTCACTGCGATTAGTTGATACCTTCGATAAAGCTTCGACTGATAAAGGCAGCTTTTTCTTTTAATGAAATGTTACATCCTATTTTTCTGTTGCTGTGTAGAGTCGTCTTAGAATAGCACTACCCCATTTCTTCCCAAAGGTGATTGTAAGCGGCGACCGGGACGTTTTAAGTGTGTTTTGGGCGATACGCTTGGAGACCCATCAACAAAAACATTTATTTGACAGTGTTATCCCAAATCAACTTTCAGAATTGGTGGTGATGGTGGTCAATTAACTTTTCTGATTCTAAGGTTCTGTTTACTTCTTTTAGGGATTCACCGCTGTCAGTACATGTATGTATGTATGTTATATCCTACCAGTATAATCGTGTACATGGTTTTTTTTTTATGATGATGTTAAGTTCTGACATATTGAATAAAATGGAATAGAAAACTAAATAGAAGTACAATGCTTTGTATGGTGCGGTCAGTAAATTATTGGTAATAACCATTAATAGACAAAAATAGTAGAAGAATATATAGAGAAATTCGAAAGTGCTGAAATATATTTTTAACCGACTTCAAAAAAGGAGGTTCTCAGTTCGATTGTTTGTATGTATGTATGTATAATTGTCCGCGATTATCTCGAGTTTGGCTTAAGCTATTTGGATGCGGTTTTCAGGGCAGTATTCGTTACATTTAGGAGAAGGTTTTAGTGCCTTAACCGACCAAAAAAAAAGGAGGTTCTGTGTTTGACCTGTATGTATGTCTGTTGGTCCGCGATTATCTCACGTTTGGCTTAAGCTATTTGGATGCGGTTTTCAGAAAAGTATTCGTTACATTTAGGAGAAGGTTTTAGTGCCTTAACCGACCAAAAAAAGAAAGGAGGTTCTGTGTTTGACCTGTATGTATGTCTGTTGGTCCGCGATTATCTCACGTTTGGCTTAAGCTATTTGGATGCGGTTTTCAGAAAAGTATTCGTTACATTTAGGAGAAGGTTTTAGTGCCTTGACCGACCAAAAAAAGAAAGGAGGTTCTGTGTTTGACCTGTATGTATGTGTGTTGGTCCGCGATTATCTCACGTTTGGCTTAAGCTATTTGGATGCGGTTTTCAGAAAAGTATTCGTTACATTTAGAAGATGGGTTAAAAGTTCTTTAACCGACTCGAAAAAAAGGAGGTTTCTTAGTTTGAAATATAAATATGTATGTAAAGTTATCAATACTAGACAGAAATTTATCAATATATGTTAATAAAGTTTTTTTATTAGTAATAAACAGAGTTACTAAATTATTGAACAAAAAAGTATATAAAAACATGAATAAATTACTCTTAATTATATTAAAGAAAAAAATATATATTGCAACATCATGTTTTTCATCCTGGTCATTTCAATCAAGGCGCTTTCGTCATGGGGACTTTCGGAATGGTCTTAACCATTTAAGTAATTTCTTTGAATCTATATCACTTAAAGCCATCTCTTTTTAGTTTCTTCGCATTTGTGATAGGTGAACTTCTCTTTGCTCATCTGTTTCGGCAGCAAGAGCAGCACGCTGACGATCTCTCTCATTCCGAAGGGCAAGCACGAGTTATCGACACGATAACGGTTAGAATGAGATAGCAGTATACGATACTAAGTAAGTGCGTAAAAGATGGCTGCTCTATCCCACGCGATAACTAGTTTAAATACGGCTCGTGCTTGCCCTGCTGAAGTTTTTTTTTTTTTTTCGATGGGTGTTTCGTTCTCCCTTACGCGACTTTTCCTTAAAGCATCCTTTGCTTTTCTATCTAGGCCCGCAGGTAAACAAAATAGTAACAAGTAAGCTAAAGTCATAATAACAAATATTATAACTACCTGTTAAAAAAACTATAAAATAAACGGACAGTAAAACTTATCTCTCAAAAACTATCACTAATTCACTAAAAAAACTCAGAGTGATTTAAGAACTTATCACTAAAAAGTATAAAATAAAAAAGAAAAACAAAAACTTCAAATTAAAAACTAAACAGAAAAATTAAATATTATTATTTTTTATTTAAAAAAGAACCGCCTTCAAAAATCCAACTGAAAAGTATAAAATAATTTTTATTTATTTTATTATGCACAACTATATTCAACTTCTTCTTTTTGAAGTCGGTGCCAAACAGACAAATCCAAAATGAAAATTGCTACATAGAGAAAACCATACGAATAATAAATAAATCGATAGTGCCTCAACAACAGTAGGTAACACAATCGCGCTCAAAAATCAAGAAATTTCTTCCGCTCGCAACGACACGTCGCTTTATAAAGGATGGAATTGGGGGACAGTGAGCGGTGCTTAGCCTGGTATGCATGCGTCGCACTCCGCAGAGAAATTATCATAATATACATACATACATACATACATACATATACTCACGCCATTAATTCCCATTGGGGTAGGCAGAGACTATCGATCGCCACTTCGTACGATCCTGACAAACCTCTCTAGCTTCGTTTCCATCCATCAATCTTTTCATACATGCTCTTTTATTCTTCATACTTCGGACGCCAGCCTTTTTGAGCACACTCTCAATTTGGTCCAAGTGTGTTCTCCGTGGTCGTCCTCTACTAACATTACCATCCACACTAGCTCTATAGATCCCTTTTACCAATTTTCTATCATCCATCCTCTCTATGTGCCCAAACCATCTCAACATTCCTTTTTCTATCTTTCTTACAATATCATCTTTCACACCACACTTTTCACGAATAACGCTATTTCTCACTCGGTCACACAATCTAACATTACAAATTTTTCTGAGGGACCTCATCTCTACTGCATTCACTCTGCTCTCATGCTTCTTCTGCCACACCCAACATTCGCTTCCATACATAATAAACATGTCACCGTAAAACTGTAAATACTAGTAAATTATAATTTTAGATAGATAGCGAGATAGTAAACTAACGTTAGGTTAGGTTATGTAAGATATTCAGATTTCAAACTAACGGAATTAACAATTCGACAGAGACAAGCATGCACCGAGTTGGCACAACCAATACTTCTAACACTTTGTAAAAAGACGATCGAGAATCTAAATTACTACATAGTATAAAACAAAGTCGCTTTCTCTCTCCCTGTCTGGGATATACGGACATCCTTATGTATACTTTAATCTGTAAACCTACGAAATGAATTTTAATGCGATTTTTTTTATTAATTGATTAAAAAGGAAGGTTTATAAGGATGACATACGCTGATGGGGTGGAGAACTCACTCAACTTGGGCGGGCCACTAATATTCGTTCTTCTTTGTCATGAAAATTGGTTTGGCACCGACTTCAAAAAGAAGAAGTTGAATAGAGTTGTGCATAATAAAATAAATAAAAATTATTTTATACTTTTCAGTTGGATTTTTGAAGGCGGTTCTTTTTTAAATAAAAAATAATAATATTTAATTTTTCTGTTTAGTTTTTAATTTGAAGTTTTTGTTTTTCTTTTTTTACCCCATCTCAACCTGATGCGACTAAGGGTACGGGAGTTAGACAGTTGGGCTATGTGGCTAGATACCACAACCAACGATTCTTTTACTTTCTTCTCCCCAACTTCCAAGAGTACATACATACATACATATACTCACGGCTATAAATCCCTAGATGGGGTAGCCAGAGCTAAGGAATAAAAATTCCTTAGCCACTATTGGAAAGTTTAGTGGGAAGAAGATGGTAAAATAAAGTTTGTTGGTGATGGGTCTCAAACCGCATCGCCCAAAACTCCTTCCAATTTCCAAGAGTGACATGGAAATAATTTATTCAGGCGCTCTGGTTACCCCTTTTAGGGAACTATAGCTTCAGTATAAGGGAGAAAGATATTTTAAGTTGGAAATTGTAACTGTGTTTTGTAAACTTTTCTTTGGTGGCGTCCAACAAAGTATTTTGTATATTTTTATTCTAAACTGAAATCTATACTTATTTTTGACAAACGGGCATGAAGGAAGACGATGTGAATAGAAGAAAACGACGAAGTTTTTTAGAACAAATAGAAAACATTTCAAAAGGCAATTACTAAAAAATAAGTACATTTAATGACTTCTAGAATGGGATACTCAACGATACAATAAATATTACATAATACACACATGAACATCGTCTATGACTAAGAAACAGTCGTTCATATTTATCATTCTAGTGTTGCCCTCAGCGGTATTTGAAACCGTGACCTCTGAATCACTCGCCTATTCACTAGGCACGAGGTGACAAAGTGTTACATAAAAAATACGGACATAAAAAGTACAATGTTTTGCCTTTAATGTATAGTTTTTTTTATTTAACCTAAAAACATTAACATTTAATGGCGAAAAATTAAAATGTCATTTAGAATACTAGTGCTTTTTAAATTAATGTTGCCGCAAATAGGTATGTATGTGTGTCATTTACAGGATTTTTGTTCGATTTTGAATTAATACTAGCATATTTACAGGTATGCAGTAACTATCTATTGCCACTTTGTGCGATACTGGCAAAACTTTCGATCTTTGATAATGTTTAAAGTTTGAACAATAAGGTAAGATGCCTGAATGTCTGAAATTATTCGCTTCTTCTATTTATAGACAGCAAAGTGAAAATATTCCAGTAAGTATGCATTACGCAACAAATAATTTCTTAGAAGATCCTGAATCCTTTGTCAAAATTCTCTGCGACGTCGAAAAGCTAGATTAGACGCCAAATACTGTAAGTTACTTGTAAATTGACATAAGCTATTAACTTGCCAATTGAAGTTTCGACAGAACCTAAACGTTGTATTATTATGGGCATAAATTTATTGTTAGAAGTTACTTTAACATCCCGCAACCAATGATAATCAGCCGTCAAAGTTTGATTAACTATTCGAATTTAGTTTGCTTGTTATTTAAGCATTTATCGTCATTAAATATGAAAGAAGGTGGTTTCCTCACTTATTTACTTGATTGATCGGATATAGTTTGTTATTGGAACTTTCGATTTATTAATATAATTAAATTCAACTCCTTATTCGGGTCAGTTGTGTTTATTTTAATAATTGTAAACGGTGAAGGAAAACATCCTGAGGAAAGCCAAATGGCTGAGTTATGCTTAGTTATGTGACATATTCGAGTAAATTGGCGTTGGTCACACTCCATGTTTTATTCTTCACCATAGAGTAATGCGTTTGAATTATCCAAATAAAATCAAATAATTTGTTATGAAAACGCCCGTGCATAAAGCTCGCATGTATATTTTATTTGTATGTTACATATACTTAAAACAAGCAATATAGTTTTTCTTTTCCTGTGTAAAGTATTTATTGAAACATTTTACAATCTTCTACTTTATCTTTGAGTTTGAAAGTTCGCATAAATAATAAAACCACCACATTCATAAATATATAACCCATTTGTTTAGGTATGTATTATACACACCACTGTGAAAATACCACTAAAAATTCGTATTAAGAGAATCCTAATAAGTCCTATTTAAATATTCTTATTATTATTTAATTGCTTTATGAGTAACTATACCACCCTTTATGAATTAAAGTAATTAATCTGTAACACAATTTCGTAAGGGAAACTGTATTAAATTAGTTCCTTTATGGCGCCTCTATTCTATTTCCGTCTATAATAAATGTGTTTAAAGGGGCTAATGGGTAATGGTTATGGTGAAACGTGATACTTAAATACACTTCCTTTAAATAACTGAAAGGTCAAATTTTGTAGCAAAATATTTGCTCTTTTACATTGACGCATTATCGATTCTGATTAATCAATTCTTAAATAATAGAATAGAAAATACTTTATTTCACATCACAAAATAAATATTTACAAATTTCAGTACATATTATATAAAGTACAATTGGCAGTCTTATCAGTAATAGCGATTTCTTCCAGGCAATCTTTCAATGGTAATAACAATCAAAAATAATCATCTTAGGTAGATGTACAACAAGTTTATTGCTTATACTGTGTTATCTATATTTGCATTTACTGAAGTATCAGTCGACTGCATAAAACATCTTTAAAGTAACATAGAACATTCATTTTAAAATCCATGTAAATGCTACGAATACGCTACGAGATGAAAAAGTGATTTCTACGAATTTTGTAGTATGTTTTCGTAGTACGTGTACGTAGCAATATTGTAACGTTGCGAAACTGTACCGTAGAGTTGATGAGTTTTAAACTAATCCGTTCACACTGCTCCCTACAGATGAGAATATGTATCGGTTGTAAGTTTTTATTTAATTGTTAGGAAAACGCTAGGTAATATTATTTATACGTGTGAAATAATTTACACCTAGGTTTCACTACACTTTACACTTGTATATCGAGGGTTGTCTGGTGAAACCCGATAAGTGACGAAAAGTGAGATTTTAAGGTAAAAGTTGTTTAATAGTAATTCGATGTCGCTCTATCTAGTGGTAATACCAAATAAGCAGATATAATACGTTTCACGGAAATATGCCGACTAATAAACCACTAAGTCATTAATTTTAACTTTTTTTTCTGTAGTAAATATTAATAAGTGTATTTATGGCTCTAGTTTTTAGTATTACCTGGTGATAGAACCACATAATACATATTTATGGGTATTTAGTTCAAAGGTATTTGTATACAATTAAACAAAACACATAATGTAAAACCAGTTACTAGTGTTTACTGGGTTTTACTCCAAGTAGATTTAGTCTTAAAAAGGATTTCAATGAAAACTAAAATACGTTAAAGACATTTATCGGGTTTTACTATAACGACATTACATGTTATACGCATTCTACTAAATGACCAAATCCGATAAAGATATTTATAGTATTTATCCGAAAAAATAACATTAAAAAAATACTATTTAAACACTATCCCAATTAACAATTTAAAGTCGTTCAATAGTTAAGTTAACGTTATTTTGTTACCACTGTTCGTAAAAGCTATGTCACACTAATGTTATAATAACGTTTACTAAACGCGAAAAAGGGCCCCAATTATACGACCTTCAATGTTATATAATGGTCATACAAAAGTCAGAAGATGACTCCGTTGACGTCATTTAAAAGTCGTGTGAACGTTTATGAATTACCACTTTCATCGCGCAGTAGTCGCACCGTAACTTTATAACCACCTGTTTGGTTATATTGTGGTCGTACAGATGTTTTTGAATTATTAAAACGTTATATATGAGTCTAGTAACAACCCCTGAAAGGCTGCTTAATATTTCTTGTTAGTTGTTGTTTTTATTTGGAGATTTAAGTGCAAGACAAATAAAAGACAAGGAAAAGAAATTAGAGTATTATGTGACTTTCATATTTTGCTTACAATATTTGTCTTTAATACCGTTTAGTTCGACTGGGAATTTAAGTTTTACGATAATATACCTATGTAAATACAATTCATATTTTCATGCCCCTTCTTAGTTTTGTGTTTAAAACATCATATTTTTATTACCAAAAATAAATTTATTTTTAAAAATGTCAGACATATTGCTTTGGTTGCATACTTACCTCTTTATGACGTTTTAAAGACACAAAGTCTTTTTAAGGTTATTTGAAGACCGTGCAATACGCCATTAAAGCTAGCTATTAGGGTTCCTTATAACATTTAATTATTTTTTTATACATATAACAAATAGCGTTGCAGTACAGATACGCAGAAGAAAAGTAAGACCTGATGTGGAGGTCTGAAAGCCGGGAACCTCCACATCCAGTCTTACTTTTTCTGCGTTTTCATACTATAACAATATTCGTTAATTAAAATTAGATAAATCGCCAAATGTAAAAGGTATGTAAATGTATTTTTATAATAGTTTTTTTTATTGTGTCAACATTAATTTTGAATAAATCCTTAACAAAGTATGGACGAGAGGAACAAAATATACATATTCATTATAAGGAATGCTAACAATTTAACATTTGACATTCTCTACAAAATACGTAGATTCCGATTTAATGATGTTATTTATATCACACATATGTATAGACTTTTGAGTGCATGATGAGAAATTTTAGAGTCAAGAGTCCAATATTTCAATTCCTCCTGAAAGGTATTGTCTTTTTCATTATCTGTATCCAAGATTATATTATTCATTTCTTTTTACTGGACAGTGATAAGACAATGATCACTAAGATAGTCTTCTGAAAATATACATACATACAAACATATACTCACGGCCACAAATCCCTAGAAGGGGTATCCAGAGCTAAGGAATTAGAAAATCCTCAGCCGCTCCTGGATAATTGAGTGCGGAAAAGATGGTTAAGTAAAGGTTGTTGGTGATGGGTCTCCAACCGCATCGACCAATAATTATTGATTGATTATAATCCCTTAAAAGCCCCAATACTGTTAGTCGCCTCTTACGTACAGAAACGGGGTAGTGCTATTCTAAGCCGACACTACACGGCGAGAAATTAAAAACATTACATTTTAAAATTAATAATTATAATAAATACCAAAACAAAGATGACTGATGAAAAGTCTACCATATATTTTATGGTGGCCGCATTAGGAACACTTTTAACAAATTCAACTGTTTAACTGCTAACAAAATTAAATTAAATATCACATGTACTAAATAAAACCATTTTAACATTACTATTAAAATTTATCAATCAATAAAACATTTACTGATATAAAGAAAATTCGATATCGTAAAAAATCCTTAGTGATATTTTAATACTTAATTAACTAAATTAGTACTGAACCATTTGTTGCTCTTGCGTTGTACCCTTTTCTTCTTTAACATTATTTGTGGTTAATACCATGGTAGCCTTGTACTTTTCAATAATTCTTAATGTCGAGATACTGTTTTTTTGAAAGCTCCACTATGTTTAAGTTTTCTCCATGAATAATTCGATATCATTTTTCGCATCAAACGTTACGTAAATATGGCGGCCAAGGCGTTTTAAGGTCAAAACTTAACTCTAATGTGACTACAAAGTCAGGGCATGACATTAGATGGACATAATGTAATATAAAAGTTATATTTGAGTTGTAATCAAACAACCAACTCATTTAAGTGTCTTAAACTTACTGCTGTATGACATACTAGTGACCGTTTTATAAACGTCAATGTTAAAACCTGTATACAACTACTGCATTATATAAATGTCATATAATGGTTTGCCAAGCACCAAATTTTGTCAGTTGGAAACGTTTATTCGACTGTAACGTTAGTATGACTATTGCGTGGTCGTACAAACGTATTAGCTAAAACTTAAATAAAACGTTATATAGTTTAGTCTTGCCGACGTTGCTATGACTAGTTTAATATAACATATTCGTCGCACGACCGAATAGTTAAATTAAATACGTCTATAGGACCTAGTAATCATCTAATTACTATTATAGGACAGCTATTCAACTTTATGTCGTACAAATAATGACTTATACGACGTTCTTGTTTATTGGGATGTTATCGGGTACTCCACGGAGTATGGTTGAAGACCCAAGGTCACGCGCACTTTCGGTTAGTTCGCGACACGATCGCATGCGCAGTGCAAAAAGAGCTTTATTCGTTCATGCATTAAACTTCAGCGCGTGGAAACATGGAGACTACAAAAGGCATCAAATAAAAAGGATCGTTCATTAAATCATTTTTTGCAAAATTTTAGAAAAAATGTTTATTCCAAAAAACAGTGACGAAATACAAGTTTTTCATAAGTTTTTTTGGCAACATTGGGGTTGAATGCTGAGAATGATAATCGTGTATACGATAAACCGAATAAAACTAAAATATGTAATGGATTCTCATTATTGCCGTTAGGACTGTAAAACATACCTTTATCTTGATGCAAAATCGGTCATTAACATGTACAGATTGTATGAAGCTTCGTGTAGAGAGACTAATAAAAAGCCAGTTTCAAAGTCTAATTACCATGACATTTTTAATGAAGAATTCAATTATATACCTAGCAAGGGAAGAACACTAGCAAGACTCCAGATAACATTAGCTCTTTTTGTATATAGCAAATATTAAACGGAAATGTAACTTAAATTTTGTGAAGGTGGTTAGTATTACTAATTTTACAGTTCTGTATAATGACAAATAACACCTCAGTCTTCCCGTGACCATGATAACTGAAAAGTTTACGAAACGTCGGGCTTTAAAAAACCATGTATAACACGCGATTAAAATATTCGAAAGTCAATATTTGTTTTAATTATAATGTGCAATCGTGAGTCTTAGAAAATCTAAGAATAAATTACAGTTTTTTTAGCCCAAAAAAAAGATCTCTGCAACGTTTGTTCAAAATATGAAAAAGCTCAATCAAAAGAAGCGCTAAAGTATGAGTATCGTAAACATATACAACGGAAGACGATCTGCCAAGAAGCTAAAGGTGCCAACAAAGATCATGCTAATATTGATGAAACGTTCATGTCAATAACTATGGATTTACAGGCAGTTTTGCAAATACCTATTGGTGGGAAAAGTCTGTTATACTACATGAAAAAAATAGTTCTATTCAATTTCACTGTTTATGTCTTTGCTGGAGTGAAATAAATGGTAAAAAAGGCAGTTGCAAAATTGGAACAAAAACTTCAAAGGTCAATAGTGAAGACTTATAAAAAAATGTTTTTAAACTGACTAGAACGAAAAAAACGAAACCATTAACACTGTTGAAGGAAAGAAGAAAATTGATATAGGTAGCTTTAAAGTAAAGGAGTTTAAATATAATGAAATATGATAACAATTAAAATAAAGATACCACAAAAGAGGCTGTGAAGTGGCTAAAAATCAAACAATCCGTACATAAAAGGAGATTTACTTTAATTATGACATGTCAGAGGATTTTTTTGATTCGTTAATTGGATATTTCGAAGATAAAGCCAAACACACCAAAAACGAGAGCTAAGCGACATTCAAACCCACCATCAGTTGCAGCGCCGTGGCCAGAAGGGTTAGAGCGTAGGCAAATATGTAATAATAAGTAACGACATTATTTTTATTACGTTTTTCATATTCTACCGTTCGTGAATCTTGAGGTGACTCAGATATCACTCTTTAATGGTGCTGGCTGAAAATCAGTACTGTGAGTCGAAGGCTCACAGAAAATGCTGAGACAGTACCGATTCGCTGTTGCAGTGGCGCAAGAAGTACGGATACTCTGTATCTTATACTGTCGCGTTTCAGTGTTGTACATGTGTATTTTTGTGTGTTGTATTTGTAAAATAATTGTTTTTCTTGTGCCTACACCGGCGAATAAACGTATTTTCTTTCTTTCTTTCTTTCAATAAGTGTGTTTAAAAAATGGATTTAGAAATTATGTGCAAGAAACAAATTATCTCTGAAGAATATCACGGTTGGATACGAAGCTTAAAAATATTTGCTGACAACGCACGACACGATTCTTAGTTATAAACTCACTAATTCTGTAATTTTTTTACAACTAATAAACACCTTTAAGTAACATAAATATTGTTTTTCATTCATATACTCACGGCTATAAATCCCTTAACGGGTTTATATTATTTTACATATTGTTTTTGTTTTTGTATAAACCCAATAAGTCGACACCCCTCGAAAAGAAAGATTTTTTTCCAGGAAAACTAAATGCAGTAGATTTCTAAAAAACTAAAAAGCGTAAAGTGTATTAAATTAGCTCACATATAAAACTTATGTAACTACTAATATATTGATTTAAACTACTGTTTCTAGGTCATAAACCTTAATCATCGTTTTTCTCGAAACAGGGTTTGTCATACTTATCGGGTTTCACCAGGCAACCCTCGATATATACTACTATATACTACTCTTTCATTGCAATTGAATTATATTACAAGAAGAGGTCCAGCCCAGCTTTGTACAGATAGTTTTACACAATCGGTATTCACCCCTATGATATTTAACATGATATCCTATGTTTTTCCTGACGGTATTAGCTATCAATTGATCAAAGAATTTCTTAAATCGTTTAATATATTTCGGAACCGATTGACAACTGAGAAAAAAATGCACAAACCCATCATTCCTATTTACAATAATATAACATAAACGTTCACGCCGTTTATCCCCGAAGGGGTTGGCAGAGGTACCCATACCTCTGAACAAACATGGCAGCGCCATCTAGTGTCCGGAGTAGGTACCCAAATTTTGCTTAGACAGTGTACTCACGTGATAGGGGGCAGGCCTATCGCCGTTTTGTACGAATACACTGTCACATGACTAAGTACAACTCAGCCATGTGGGTTTCCTCACGATGTGTTCCCTCACCGTTAACAACCATGATAAATTAACCACACATATGTCTTTAGAAAAGACAAATTGGTGTAGGCCCGACCCAGGATTGGAACTCACGCCCTTCTGTTTTCGGGCGGGTGTTCTACCCACTGGACTATCATGTCGTTACATTTACAATAACCACAGATAAATAAACAAATAAATTAGTTCAGGAAAGCAAGGTATTTATAAATACCAGTAACAAGTAGAAAATGTAATGTTTTTTTTTTAAATAATTTAAATTCTTATATTTATTTAAGATTATACTTCTGAGTGGTAGAGATTAAACGAAACTTTTTAAAGATTTCACTAAGCTTTTAAGATGAATTTGTACAAGTCACAAAATTACTTAGCAAGTCTTGCGGCTGCGATAATTTATCTTAATTTAACAAACTTTCTATGACTAATTGAAAGTTGATTTCCAACCGAAATGTTAAAACTAATTTCACAAACCTATTTTCTGTTATATTTGGTTTTTAGCTGTATTAAAACGTAAAGTCAGACAAAGCTTATAAAAACTCCTACCCCTTTGATCACCTCTTGCGACACTTACACGGAAAGAAATATTCATGTGGTATTCTAAGCTAACACTATAAACACTATAAGTACCATAACTTAAAGGTATTATAAGTAAAATTCAATATTTTTATCGATATCAATATTAAAATTTAAACTCTGATTGATAGCAGAATAATATTTAATAGTCTTTTAATAACTATCGAAGAACATTTCTAAAACCAATAAATGCCAACTCAGGTATTCTGTGTGTGACAATGACAAGTTGACGACTCCTGTAAAACGTTATTTGAATTTCATAGAACCGATTACAAACCGTATTTACCCTTTGTCCAAACTCGCTCGCTTGTTTACTTATTAGCCAAATTGGTCCGTGATGTAATCCTTGTTTGTGCGAAACAGGAACAGATTTAAATTCATCGTTATTTACTCACGAACTGTCAGTGAAACGTTTATTTGTATTATAAAATGTAATATTCAAGAAAAGCAGTAATTAAAACGATGCCGAGAGTTTTTGCTCCATTTATTTTGAGCGCTCTTAATGATCGTAAAAATTCTTTAACGATCTTCTAGAATTTCTTAGAGTTGAGGAGTTCAAGTTATTTTTTAATATTTATTTTAGATAATTGTTATAAATAAAATGTTAAATAGTGTTATGCGATTGAGCTAACCTTCTTTACACAATTGTGAAAAGACTTAAATACATACGATTATATATACTCACGGCGTTACACAGTGATTCGCGTAGAACAAGCTAGATGGACAAAATTATTTTTCGACTCGAATGGCTCTATATGTGCTTAATCATACGTATTCTGTACTTTTTTTTACATTTCATGACTTAAGGTAAATGGAAGGAGGGTAGTGTAAATAAAAATACAAAAAATGAAAAATATATATATTAAAATAAATGCAAAAATCATGATTTCTTCCACATTAAACATTTTTCTAAACTTAAAACTAATATAAAAAAACAAATGTTTACAAGTCAGTTACTTAAAAAATAATATTCCATATATGTTACAATCATTCCCTATCACTATCATCATCTGAAGAATCCGACTCTATGTAATCATTTTCATTACGAGGGATATTTACATAAGGTCGCGAAATGGGCGAACGAATTTTGTGGAAGCACACTTCTTATATCTTCTTCCTGTGTTTTTACTAATCTCTCAGCAGTTTTGTCTAAAATCGATTGTAGCTTAATTTCTGCGCGTGTTTCTGTTACAGAAATGTGCTCCGAAGGGGGATAACAGGATAAAAAATACTTACGTATACTATAGTATGATGGTAACACCTTATGTCCCGCCTTCATTTCCCACTTCCTCGTAGCATTGTACGAGTGACTTGTACACTTAGCGTCCATATAATAGGCACACGCTTCAATATTGGTGAGAAGTCTTCCATTAGGGCAGGCTACATTTTGCTCAACACTTGTTCCATCATTCGCTCGTTTTATAGCTTGGGCAACGTTCCGCTTGCCTTCCGATCTACTAGCTACTTCTGCAGCAATTGCCAACTCTTTTGCACTCCATTCAGAAACTATGCCGTTCACACGTCGTTTTTTTGTTTTATATGATGACTCCTCAAAGCTCTTTTGAGGTCTTCCCGGTCGCTGAGCACCCTCAGTAGAAGTGGTGGCAACTGGAGGGTTAACAGACACCTTGAAATGAAAGTCTGTGCCTTCCAGCCATGTTTTATGCATAGAGAGAAACCTTTCCCTAATGCGACTAGCACTATTCCATTTCTGGGCTATTTTCGTGCTACTAGCAGCGATGCTCTTGGTGATTTCACGCAAGGATACTTCGGTTATATTTGAGAGATCAAATTTAACCGAAAGAAAATCGAAAATGCGTGAATTTCTGTTTTCTTTATCGTGTTTGATCGACTCTTCG
Source organism: Bedellia somnulentella (assembly GCA_963576735.1). NCBI lineage: Eukaryota > Metazoa > Arthropoda > Insecta > Lepidoptera > Bedelliidae > Bedellia > Bedellia somnulentella. The sequence goes on along the minus strand of OY755172.1, from coordinate 5,556,796 downwards.
AAAAATTCAATTTTCGAAACACTAAGCACTTGCTCTGTAAAAAAAATAAAAAAAATGTTAGAGCAAAAAAGGAGCATGGAAAGTGATGTTTAATATTAAGTTTAGACTTAGATCTACGACATATATAAAATCCAACCCGGAGACATGTGGAGACAAAAAGTTGCAGTCTATGAAACAATTAAATAAAAATATATTTTTTGTGTTTTTCCTACAATCCTTTAGACCGTAAAATTTTATTGGATTTAGTTACCTAGGAGTAAGATTTCTATAAAAATATAATGTTCTTACCTGTACTAATAGGATCCATAGCACAAAACACTGATTCGTTTACTGCACAAGTCATGAGGTGTTGTCGAATATGTGGCAAAATTGCAACTGAGACGATTACAAATTAGTAATAATCGTCATTACTTACCCTTTAACACCTCATAAGCAAGCCATAACGGGATTTTGCACAATCAATTTTTGGAAATGAGATAATAGGGTTGTTCTTGACAACATAAAACGATCAATTCCAGGAAATTGGACAATGACTTTTGTCCACCTAGCTTGTTCTACGCGAATCACTGTGCGTTAGTGCCCATTGAAGTGGGCAGAGACTATCGATCGGTACTTAGTGCGATCCCGACAAACCTTTCTAGCTTCAATTACATCTATCAATATTTTTGCTCAAGTTAAATTCAGTAAAAAAAATAAAGTTTAAAACAAAGTATCGTTGGTGATGGGTCTCTGGTTCTAACTAAATTATTTCTTAACTTTTTTCCAATCATAAAGTAAAAACCCAAGTTATAGCATACATTTTCTAAAAAAAGATTTTACATATTCTGGATTGTTTTATAGCAAAGGGCATTGGTACCATGTCTGGCAGGTTCATGTTTTGGTTAGGAGTTAACACTAAGCAATAAATCAACAACAACAAGGATTGATTGAGTCCTGATGACTGCGCTGCAAAGAGATTAATTGCCATAGCGAAAAGTCGGGTGAAAAATACTCAACTGGAAATGAGCCTCAATACGATTCAATGATTTTAAATTAAATTAGGTGCAGTTTATTGATCACTTGTCACTATAACAAAGTTGGTATTAGAATTAACAAAAAAACACATATTGTTGAATGATTCCAGATTTGCATCCTTGCCACGTAGGTTTTATATATGTTTGTTTAACCATTTCTTAATTCATATTACCATTATTTTATTTATATATAAATTATTCTACATTCTTAATCCAACAATACACAACTAATAAAAAAAAATACTGGACGCAAACATTTGCGGCAGGCGGTGTTATGAATCCATTTTTTTTTAGTAGACAAGCTAAATTTATAAAGAACAATTTAAGTACCCCGTGCTATTATCACAGCTGCGTATGATTTTGAGAAGTTATTAAACAGTACAAGTACAAGGGAGACCGCGTATTCCTATAGACCCTATCTCATTTGCACGTTTTATTTCACCGCCACGAGACTTTTAGTTCAGTATAGTCAAACTCAGTTAAATCTTTAATTTGCTGAACTCATCGAACAAACTCATATCAGTTTAGTCGTAAAAAGTCTAAATATGCGCATCATTTAATCATAATAAAAATATTTTACGACCTTTCCACACACTTAGTTACCATCCACTTTTCGCATACTTATAAACAGTGATTATTACTGAAACTTCGCTGATGTCAAATAGATGTTGCAAACAATATATATGTTTATTTTGTAATACCGATATTATTTGCTGTTAACAAATCTATTTTTTTACATTAAAGGCATGAACAAATTGTTGTAGCGGTGTGTAACAGTTTGTATTTTTAGTTTAGGTTTTATCTTATTTTATGTATTTTTCAAGGGTCCCGGCTGAAAATCAGCGTGCATTAAAGCTAAAACTCTAGTGTACATATGCTGAGTCGGCGCCTTTTTGGCTCTCATTGTGTGTAATTTGTGCGATTGTTGTATTTACATTTTGTATAATAAGATTTTTTTCCTTTTCCTTTAAAGTCAAACATAGCTGGCTTCTAATATTACCCTAAAGTCAACGTTAGTACTAAGTACCGCAAATTCATAAACTTGTATCTTTACTTCTTAAATGTGCCATTTTATACACCGACTAGCTGACCCGACAGGTTCGTACTGTCAAACGTTGATTGACATTCACTTAATGCATATCAACAAATTGCCATATTTAGCCGACCCGTTGCAGGTCTCTGTCATGAGATGAAAAAAAGATGTTTTTAATATTATCTAAACATATTTTATTATCCACAAAGCGTACGCAAAATAAGTAACTTTTCTCAAATACATAAATGAACCCCATTTTTCTCTAAAATAAAATATAGCCTACGTTACTCGTGGATAATTAAGCTTTCAAATTGTGAAAGAATTTTTACAATCGGTTTCTTATTTTTGAGCCTTATCATTACAAACATACAAACAAAGTTTTCCTCTTTATAATATTAGTGTAGATAAGAACCTAACCGGTCAAATAACTATTTTAATAATTATAGCATTGTTTCATGAAAGCCGAATAAAATGACAACTAAAATTCGTAAATGTAGTAAACAAGTTACCCTGTCCGTCTGCACACGCTACAATGACGCGGCAATAATATGTACACTTGAATGTCACTTTGCATACAAAATAACGTCATAGGAGATAGTTAACTTGTATCCGAGTACATTAATATGATAATTTTATCATATTTACAGTGTAAGTAAACTCTATTTTTGTGTCAACAATAGTTTGAATTAATATGAGTGGGGGAAATGTTGTTTTGATGTTCAGTAGGACTTTAAATGATAGTATATAAGGGAAGAAAGAAAATATGTAATCATATTAAGTAATAGTTGACCCGCGTATCTTCTTCTGTGTGACATAAAACCTATTTATAATTAAATTGTCTATGAGTTGAACAAATATAATCTACGTTTTAAAAACTGATGATATTTACAATTTCCCGGGATTAAAAGCGATAAAAAAACCTTTATATAAACTACTGCTATGACCTATCTAATTTCATTAAAGCATTTTCTGTAATTCAGGCGTGACTGAGTAAAAAACATCTTAACATCCTAAAATTTTACCACCTATTTTACTCCTCCAGAAAAAAAAAATCATACTTATATATATGTTCATACTTTTAAGTCTAGAATTGAGAAAAAATACATATAAACTTTATACCCCATAGGGGTTGAACATTTTAAATTCCTTTTTAAGTGCTCGCTAATAGCATTACATGGAACGTTCCACCATAATTCAAGTTTCTAGGCACAGAAATAAGAAAATGTCATACACACATTAGGGGCAATATTTGTTCATTTTCCCTACACAAACCATTTTGTTGGAGTGATCTCCAATATTTAAGGAGGAAAATTCAATAGAATTAAACCATACAGTCTTACATATTCACGGCTAAAAACTCCAAAAAAGATCAGCCAGAGTTTTAGTTTTTAAATTTTTCAGGCTCTTTTAGGAAGAGTACGGAAAAGATTGTAAAATAAATGTTTTTGGTGATGCCCTACATCACCTTTTACAATTCCCGTGGGAAGAAATGGGTTAGTGCTATTCTAAGCCGAGACATATATCGTTTTGTTGGTTATAGAATATATCGCTTAAACATACCCCAACTAAAGTTAGCATATTAATTATTATATTTATTTATAAAAATGACTTGTTTCCAAAATTGGGGTATTGATAAGGTACAAAAGAAAAAAAAAAGACATTGAAGAAAAGGGATGAGTCCTTTATTGTCATTTGCTTGCTGATTTGGAAACGAGGCATAATAAACTTAAATTACGTACTCTAAAAAATGGATTTTATCTATTTATTAATGTCTCATTTGATTTATGTGCACTCAAAATAACCATTGAAAGTTAGTTGGATAAGGGTCGATACTTTTTCTTGATCACTAAATGAGTAAAACTTTTTAAACATCAAAATCAGTACAATTTTAATCATAATTCAAATTAATTAGAATTTTTTGTTCATGAAAACCTGATGTGGGGATTATTAATAATTATTATTTACTTAGCGACATGATAGTCCAGTGGGTAGAAGCGACATGATAGTCCAGTGGGTAGAACACCCGCCCGAAAAACAGAAGGGCGTGAGTTCCAATCCTGGGACGGGCCTACACCAATTTGTCTTTTCTAAAGTCATATGTGTGGTGAATTTATCATGGTTGCTAACGGTGAGGGAAAACATCGTGAGGAAACCCACATGGCTGAGTTGTACTTAGTCATGTGACAGTGTATTCGTACAAAACGGCGATAGGCCTGCCCCCTATCACGTGAGTACACTGTCTAAGCAAAACGTGGGTACCTTCTCTGGAAACTAGATGGCGCTTGCCATGTGAGCTCAGGAGTATTAGTACCTCTGCCAACCCCTTCGGGGATAAACGGCGTGAACGTTTATGTTATGTTAAATTACTATGTATTCAAATTACACTGTGCCACAACTTTTACGTTGCAACACAGTATCAGTTTTTTTCTAGTTTACTATTTTGATTAGTTTTCCTTGAACTGATCTATTTAGCTGACCCTACTGCTAAACTTCAAAGCAAATATTTGTTTTGAATATCTGGTTTTTCGTACAAATATTTTTAGCTCCGTATTTAATACATGTTTAACTCATTGTCAGGAATTTCACATCACTTCTTCCTCATAAGTCAAACAAATTTCACAAATACATCAAAGAGGTAACTCAGTGACTCAATTTATGTCGTAAAACGCAGTCGTGCAAAAACAATTGTATTTGTAGCATTGTCAACCGTTGGTATTTACTTTGAATATTTTAACATGTGCTTTTAAAACGAAGAAAAATTATAAATTTGTGTCTCATCAGTAAATAACTTTGTTTTGTATTTTTAGGTGTATCGATTGCCTCCGACGTAATGTTCGTCATTCGCAACGTACAGCGTTTGAATTATGCTGCGTAATGCTTTATCTTACAAATAACTAGTATGCTTAAGAATACATACACATACATATACTCACGCCTATAAATCCCTTGAAGGGGTAGCCAGAGCTAGGGAATAATAAAATTCCTCAGACACTTTTGGAAGTTGCGTGGGGTAAGAATGGTAAAATAAATGTTGTTGGTGATGGGTCTCCAACCGCATCGCCCAAAAAGCCCTTAAAAAGCCCCAATACCATTAGTTGCCTCTTACGTACACCCACCGGAAGAAATGGGGTAGTGCTATTCTAAGCCGACAATACACGGCATGTTTGGAGAATAAACTTAATATTTATTTAAAAAACATATGCGACTGACTCAGTTAGTAAAAACTCTATAGCCAAGATTAAATAATCATGTTTCTTAAATCTATTAGAAAAAACAAATTAATACGCAATCCACTTAAAGCTCATCGCGACAAATCGAATTAGTACCAATGAATTGAAATGATTATGTCAATAAGTCAATTCCAGGTTTCGTCGCAATCGACAGTGTAAACGTAGCTTTAGTGAAGGTACGAAATCGACGTGGAAAATTAATTGCCTATGCTGAACGAGGGTCGTCAATCTGATGTTCCATTTTAGTCACTATTACTCATTTAAGTGTCAGTCAAACAGATATCTATGCAGCCATTTGTCCTTATCATATAAAACAGTCCATTACAAAAACGATCTCCTACTTAGTATTATTTTATCGGTACTTCAGTTTTTTACATTCTTTTTGCTTACGTACGAGGTTCAGTGATGTTAACTCGCGTGCTTGAATTTATGATGCTGAATATCTAAGTGAATATTTAGGTGATATTTTATCGTTTTACGATTTAAAAGCTTATTTAGAACATGTTTTTATAATTCAGATATCTTTCTTTCCGTGGGTGCTCGCTATAGACGAATAAGCAATTGAGCTTCTAAGTAAACTGTTGCACGATGCGGTTGGTTACCAACATCTTAATTATATAAATTTTTCCTTAGACAACTTTCTATAGTGGCTGAGGAATACGTTATTTTGAAGTTCCGCCTACCCTTCCAGAAATTTATGGCTATGAGTATATGATTGTATGTATGTTGAACTAACTAAATACATAAAACTATTTATTAATAACATAAACGTTCACGCCGTATATCCCCGAAGGGGTTGGCAGAGGCACTAATACTTCTGAACATCACGCGACTTTGTCACCTGGTGTTCAGAGTACCCACGTTTTGCATGGACAGTGTACTCACGTGATAGGGGGCAGGCCTATCGCCGTTTTGTACGAATACACTGTCACATGACTAAGTACAACTCAGCCATGTGGGTTTCCTCACGATGTTTTCCCTCACCGTTAACAACCATGATAAATTAACCACACATACGCCTTTAGAAAAGACAAATTGGTGTAGGCCTGACCCAGGATTTGAACACTAGTCGTTTGCACGATAACCGAGTGTTCTACCCACTGGGCTATCACGGTTATAATTATAATTTATTAATGTAAACTAATATTTGCTAAGTATTTTAAATTTTTTTTTCTTTTTTATTATATATTTTTAAAATAAAAAGCAAATATTAAAAAAACTTGCACGCTGGTTACTATAATAATATTATTGGGTACATTGTATTGTTTCATAGTGCCAAGTCAATATTAGCTTCGAATGGAAATCCTTCCCAACCACATTCGAACATCAAAAGCAATCTTATGCATTCCCTCTCAATCCGTTCTACGAGGTCAAAGCAGTCGCTTTATGTTTGTATTGCTCTGAGCTTTCAAATAAATGCAATTGCTTATAAAAAAATATTACTTCAAAGATATTCCCGTTCAAAACTTCAAAAACATACAAACCGAGATGAAAAGCAAAATAGTATTTCATGTAAACGAAGTGGTCCAAACGATATGGAAAAACTAGTCAGCCTCAATTCTTATAGTAGCAATCATTTATGGTTTTTCTTCCTACTACTGGCATAAAACAGTAAAATAGGTATACAATGTCATATAGACTAAATAAATTATTATCACAGGTTTAATACAATATTTACTACTGCTGTACTATATTTATTTACTGCTGTGTAGTGTCGGCTTAGAATAACACTACCCCATTTCTTCCGGTGGGTGTACGTAAGAGGCGACTAACGGTAATGGGGATTTTAAGGGATTTTGGGCGATGCGGTTGGAGACCCATCACCAATAACCTTTATTTTGCCATCTTTTCCCCACCCAACTTTCCAAAAGTGGCTGAGGAACTTATAGTTCCTTAGCTCTGGCTACCCCTTCTTGGGATTTATAGCCGTGATTATATGTATGTATGTATGAAATACAATATTTACATTGATTCTTTCAAGTAACAAAAACGATCTTATGCTGTCTGTGTGCTTACAATAGCCCTAACCGATTTTTCCCATGGGTGTTGAGGCGATTAAAGATTTTGGAAAAATTTAAGAGATTGGCTCAAGGATATGAGGCTGGGATCCAAAAGCAAACATCCTTTACTTTCATTTTTTTCCTTATTAAACTTCCAGAAGTGGTTGAGGAATTCCTAATTCTGAAGCTCTTACTACCCCTCCTAAGAATTTATAGCCGTGACTATATCTTTGTATGTATGATCTGTACCAAATCACATTCTTTATTACTAATCCTTTGGTTCTTTTAAGTATATTCATAAAATGCACACAAGTTTTTCGCAAATAGAAATATCATGCATTATGTGAATTAAAGTTTAAATGAGTACTTTTACGAAGTCCGGTCGCTGTATTTAAACATTCTTTTAATGAACTGAAGTCTTCAAGTAACCGTCATAAGTCAATACAGAACTAATCTTGAGTGCGTCTTCCGTTTTTAATTAATGCGGTTTTTAAAAGAGTTTCTAGCCAGGCAATCTGGTAACTTATTATTTCAATTAATTAAATACTTTGCATATAAATGTTCGATTAAAATCTTTCGTTTTCATAATCAAGAGAATCAGATGTATCAATGCATACAGGGCTTGTCATGTAATTCAAAACACATAACATCAAAGTAATAAGTACCTTATTTTCGAAGTCAGTTCATCTATCGTTACACTTAAAAATTAATTTACCGACCATATCATTCATAGATTTTCTGGATCGGTTTAAGTAAAAAGGCTGAAGTGCCTTTTTATATTAACTTTATGTTACACACCTTTAGTCGTATAATTTCATAATTGTACTATAACATAAAAGGTTATAACATAAATTGCTGTGTAGTGTCGGCTTAGAATTGCACTACCCCAATTCTTCCGATGGGTTTACGTAAGAGGCGACTAACGGTATTGGGGCTTTTAAGGGATTTTTGGGCCATGCGGATGGAGACATCACCAAAAATCTTTTCCCGACTTACTTTCCAAAAGTGGCTGAGGAATTTCTAATTTCTTAGCTCTGGCTACCCCATCTAGGGATTTATAGCCGTGAGTATATGTATGTATGTATGTATGTAACATAAAAGGTTTTTGGCACGATTTAGGTTGGGTAAACCGCAATCATTATTGATTTTGTACGGGTTACCTATTTACTAAAAATATAACATAACATAATATAACATAAACGTTCACGCCGAATATGCCCGAAGGGGTTGGCAGAGGTACTAATACTTCTGAACATCACGTGACGTTGTCACCTGGCGTTCAGAGTACCCACGTTTTGCATGGACAGTATACTCACGTGATAGGGGGCAGGCCTATCGCCGTTTTGTACAAATACTCGGTCACATGACTAAGTACAACTCAGCCATGTGGGTTCCCTCACGATGTTTTCCCTCACCGTTAACAACCATGATAAATAAAACACATATGTCTTTATAAAAGACAAATTGGTGTAGGCCCGACCCGGGATTTGAACACTAGTCACTTGCACGTTAACCGGTGTTCTACCCATTGAGCTATCACTAAAAATATGCACTGAACATTATCCGGTGTAACCTTAGTTAAGCCACATTTGGTTATGCCAAGAAAAACTTTGCGAAAGCAGTTGTGCATTTAGTTGTTAATGTAATTACTTTAGTCCTAAAAACTCCTAATTAAATTTTATCAAAAGTTTTATGCCAGTAATTATAGACATACATACATACAAACGAAATACACATACTCCCACATGCCGTGTAGTGCCGGCTTAGAATGTCGCTACCCCTTTCTACCCACGGGTGTCGTAAGAGGCGACTAAGGGTATTGGGGCTTTTTATTGGATTTTTGGGCGATGCGGTTGGAGACCCATCACCAAAAACCTTTATTTTTACCATCTTTTCCCCACTCAACTTCCAAAAGTGGCTGAGGAATTTATAATTCCTTAGCTCTGGTTACCCCTTCTAGGGAAATATAGCCGTGAGTATATGTATGTATGTATGTATACTCCCACATATGCTTCAATATCACTACTAAACTATTATTACCCTAAATCCAAACCCAACGTTCACGCCGTATATTTCCAACGGGATTGCAGGGGTACTAATACTTCCGATCATCACGGGACATTTTGTTGACTTCGTGCCGAGAGTACCCGCGTTTTGCTTGGACAACAGCCATTACAGGCCTACACACGGTGTTTTCCTTCAATAAATAAACCACATGAATGACTTAAGAAAAGACACATTAGTTTAGGTTCGACGTTCGATTTCGACGTCATCTCCTGCGTGATATTCGATCTACCAAGGTTTGTACAAATATTTCGTAAGTTGAATTAAATTTATTCTGGGTTTTTTGATTTGAAGTTGATATCGTAGAAGGTTTTCTTCAATTAAGGAATTAATTAGAATGTTTTAAGACGCTGTACATTACATATTTATAGCGAGTTACTGTTTATTTTTTAATAATAGTTCTTATTTTGACAGGAAGATCTATAAATTTGTCAATTTATACAGTATTTGGAGCTGTGTAGTATCAGCTTAGGATAGCATTATCCTATTTCTTCCGTATCGGGGCTTTTTAAGTGATTTTTATTTTAGGCGATGCGCTTGTAGATCCATCACTAAAAACATGTATTTTACAATATTTTCCCCTCTTAACTTCCATAAGTGGCTGAAGAATTTTCTAATTCTTAACTCTGGCTACAATTTTTAACGATTTATAGCCGTGAGCAAATGTATGTGTGTTATCCAGTATTCGCTATCCAGCAGTACTCCTACTACTATCCTTGCTATAATGCAAAAATATGAACAGAGAAAGTCGTACAATAAAACATAAGAAAAAAGGTTACCTACGTATGGAGACGTGATAATATGATTTTCGAATTTAAACCTATCGTGTAGGGTACTGTTAGTTACTTGCAGTCACGTAGTTATAACTATACTTATAATATTAAGAGAAAACTCATTTTTATACGTTTGTTATTAATAGGCTCAGGAACTGTACAGTTTAATTGTACAACACGCTTTTTATTCAGAATCAGCAATGACTCCGAAAGTCTAGATATTTGAAGCAAACACTCTCCGTTTTCTACTTTACTTTCGGTTTCAAATAGCACTAACCCATCTCTGCCTGCGGGATGTCGGATGGTTGGGGATGAAGTTGTGGACACATGATGTGAAGCACCATTTATTTACCAATTTTCCCCGTCTCAACTCATAATTATCTAAGGAATTTCTAATTCTAAACTTCTAGCTATTCTTTCTATATGTATTACTCCCTATTTATAGCCATGAGTACATATATAACACTACCCACTGACAGAGCTGGGACCACTATTCATAAAAAAATATCACGTCGAAACGCCTCAAAATAAGGCACTTAACACGAAATGTTAGTCAATTTTGCGTGTAGTAGACACCTAGTGAATGTAATTTAACTTTGATATATCAAAGACTAAGTTTCTGAACGAACAATTACCGCGAATTGGCCAACTATAACTATTCACATCTCAAAACTGAGGTAGCAATAAAAAGTTCGGATATGGGATTCCTGTGGAGTTTATTGGTTTATTGGTAACTGAAAATCTTTACATGAGGCCTAATTCTAAACCGGAGACGTCAATGAGCTAATATGAAGATTAGCAATCCGTCACAAGCTTTCTGACATCATTTCATTTAAAGTCTAAAAGATTTTTTTTAAAGTCATATTTTTAATTATACAGAATTTTAAATGAGTCAGTCAGTTTTAGAAAGTCAAGAGGTGAAAAGATTGTAAAAATGTGGTGATGGGTCTCCAACCGCAAATCACTTTCACAATTACAAGCCTTGTACCAGTAACCTGTTAAAACACCTACGAAAAGAAATAGGGCAGTGATATTCTAAGCCGACACTACACAGCGCACTCCGCGTTAATTTAACCATTTAAAAAGAAAAAATATATATTACAAGCATATTATCCCCGTTTCGTGTCGTGTCAAACTTGTGAAAATGCCATATTACCTACAGTGTTTATTTGTGCAATGTATGTTGTTGCAGATAAGTTCGTTGGAAGCTCGCCCGCCAGCCCACGTATAAAAAACACGTTGTTACAACTTTTATCTGAATTTTTGTGTTTCTTTTTGACAAAGCCGTTTTTATTTTAAAGCTTTATCTGAACTCGTGATTAAACAACTGCAAAATTTTGTACCGAAATATATTGACATTTAAAGCTTTGGCAAGCCGTACTCGTTTTTAAAACCTTTTCTCTTTCCCCTTAAATGAATAAAAAAATGGCACACATACAATTATATTTCAGACCCATCACCAACAACCTTTATCTTACCATTTTCTCCCCACTAAACTTTCCAAAAGTGGCTGAGGAATTTCTAATTCCTTAGCTCTGGCTACCCCATCTAGGGATTTATAGCCGTGAGTATATGTATGTATATGTATGTACAATTCTATTAGTGTGGTTTCCTGCAAGTAACGGAAAACCCTTATAGGATGTCTTTAAGACTCATAAATTTTTAGAAAGTGTTAAGCCGATAAACAGACACAAAACAAAGAGAGAGAGAGACAATAAAAGAGATATATAACATTTAAAACTAATAATAATATAACTTTAATCTCACCAATGAAAACAAAACACCAGAGATTTGGCATTAAAAATTCCATAGCTACTTTTAGAAGTTGATGGGGTATAACATAGGAATAATTGAATATTGGTTGGTGATAAGTCTCCAGCCCCATCGCTCAACAATAACTTAAAAAGCTCACTTTTAGAAAGCACAAAATAGCCAGAGCTTAAGAGCTAGAAACTCCTCAGTCACATTTAGAAGTTGATAGGGGAGTAGATGGTAGAAACAAAGTGTTGTTGGTGATGGGTCTCCAACCGCATCTCTCAAAAAGTTATATGCTACTTACGAAAGCCGCGAGAAGATATGGGGCAATGATAGTCTAAACCAACACAACACAGCATTTCATACTAAAATAATTACTCTCAAACTACGAAGCGAAAGTAATAGGTACTATAAAATAGACCACTAGCTCTAGACTGCAATTCAGTGCGTAACTCGTAATATTTTCTAGCCCATTGATTTTCTATTGGATTAAATGCATCTAAGTACTATAAGCTATTTGCTGGAGTGACGCTCTCGAAAGCTTGATAAAACTGATTTATTATACTTTAGAAAATATCGATAAATCAAAGCCTACGAGGTCAGCTCTGCACTTAACGAACGTCATTGCGATAAGTCCCTGCATCAACCTGCATTAGCCACGTACAAATAACAAGATACATACATAGAACATATATTTCCCTACAAATTCCAAAAAAGGGTATATATAGGTTTAGAATTTGAAATTATTTAGTTCATGTGGCTGAAAACTTAGCAGTATAATACAAAATAAACATACTCAACAATAGTGTTCTTAAGTACTTTATGATATCTTCCTCATGTCCATAGAGTAGATTTGCTACTCAGATACTCTTACAATCAGCCAAGAAAACGAGTTAATTGTGTGACATTTTAAATTTGCAAATATCGCAATTATTTAAGTTATGGCTACGAAATGCAGGTTTGTAAGCCTTTCACTGAAGCATCAGTTAATTATATAATATAAGTAATCAGCAAATTGTATGCATCAGGATGCAGTATCGTTGAATAAGCTTCAACTATTTGGTCACCGCAATAGGAACGATCGACGCACCTTCATACGTTTCACCTTAACTTTAGAACTAAACGTTTAAAAGTATGCAAGATTTAAAAAGAAATGTTTGGGTGGTTTGGACACATAGAGAGGATAAGTGAGAGTTATGTGGAACAAGCCAGAACTGCTACGCAAAACGTTTTAACACCAGATTGAAAATTTAGTTGGTAAGGCGGGAGTCTAAAGTGAGAAGAATAAAAGAGTATGTATGAGAAGAAAAATGACTGTGAGGGAAGCAAGAGATATTTAACAATATTGTGCAAAGTGGCGATCGTTATCCTTTCTTTGAATAATGGGCGTGAATATAATTCCGTAAGTTATTGAGATTTAAAAGTAACTATGTAACGTCCCGCATATTCTACCGAGTACTTCACTTTAGTACTTTGGAAATGTCCTTTCTGATTTTAAACAATTTCTACCCGTGGGAGTTCTAAGATACAACTTAGGGATTTGGGGCTATTTAAGGGACTCTTGTTTTATATTAATCAAATCATAATCTAACTTATATGTATATACTAGTATGAAGTAGCTAAATGATAAGCATTCACATTTAGTTATTAAGTATCGACAGCTGTTGACTTTCCTTAAAATAAATAAATAAATATGAAATACATACATACATATACTCACGGCTATATTTCCCTAGAAGGGGTAACCAGAGCTAAGGAATTATAAATTCCTCAGCCACTTTTGGAAGTTGAGTGGGGAAAAGATGGTAAAAATAAAGGTTTTTGGTGATGGGTCTCCAACCGCATCGCCCAAAAATCCAATAAAAAGCCCCAATACCCTTAGTCGCCTCTTACGACACCCGTGGGTAGAAAGGGGTAGCGACATTCTAAGCCGGCACTACACGGCATATAGGCGGTAAATAAATATGACTGGAGACCTATCACCGATTTAACTTTATTTCGAAATCTCCACTCATCCAAAAGTATTCGAAGAATGTAAATTTCTGAAACTGTTGCTTTTTGGTAATATGAAACATAATGGTATATTGAGTTTTATAGTTGCATTCCCAGAATTCAACAAAGTACAGTTAGTTTAAATCACATTAAACAGAAACTACATTTTAAATGCAACTGTTGCATACGCTTCTGATCTGCACGTCGCACATGTAAAGTCAAACAAAGCCTTGCATAGTTAAAGTTTACAGCGAATTCCGAAAAATATTTATACAGCTACAACAACACATCTGTTTTTTTGTTGACACGTCTGTATTTCGCGTCGGCAAAACGGACGCAAAATAAATGTTCAACTTTTGGTTAGGGTCGTTAAAAGTCTGTTTAAAAACTTTTATGTTCCAGGTACAACAATTTTTTTAGACTTAAATTAGCATAATTTCGTTTGAATAATAGCATGAAAAGTTGTTTCCTTTGTGTTTTTAACGGCTCAAAATTTGATGTGACGAAATTGCCGCAAAAGTTAATTTTGGAACCGTTGTGTATTGTCGGCTTAGTATAGCACTACCCCATTTATACCCTTGGGTGTACCTAAGAGGCGACTAAGGGTTTTGGGGCTTTTTGGGCGATGCGGTGGGAGTCCCATCACCAACAAAGGTTGTTGGTGATATTTTACCATCTTTTACCCACTTAACTTCCAAAAGTGGCTGAGGAATTTCTAATTCAAAGGGCTAGGGTGAGTATATGTATATAGGTATGTTAATTTTTGAAATTTTCGCTAAATGTCAAGACAGAATTTTATGAAAAGTTTATCTTTATGTAAGTCGCATAGGTACAATGAATTCTTATACCATAACAACACCTTTATTCAAAACCAGGAGCACAATTGAGGATCAAATGTTTTGGAGATACTGGACGCAGCAGTTTAAGTATGCCCATAAGGTTTATTGATATCTATATAAGTGAGCACACAGAAAACTGCTGATTGTAGAATTGGCCATGAACATCTTTTAGCTGGGTTGTTATTATTTCAAAGGCACCACCCAACCCATGCCCAACCTTGCCTATACTTACGTATCCTTCTCAATCAAATATAGTTCGATCAGTTTGACCATCAAATCCTCGATTACATTTCGAGGAATTTATGGTAAATTTGGAAACAGCTGGTAAATGGGTAGCTACAGCTCCAGAATTAGAAATTCACCAGCCACATATGGAAGTTGCTAGTGGACACGATGGTAGAAAAAAAATGTATCGTTGGTGATGGGTCTCTACCGTTAGTCGCCTCTTACAACAACCATGGGTAGAAAGGGGTAGTGACATTCTAAGCCGGCAACTACCATAAATATAATATAATATAAAAGTATATAATGTATGAATAATAATAATAAAAAAAAGGAAATTGAACTTAATGCAACATTTTACTGTTTAAAAATGTTAGAAAGTGAGGGGGTGTAATAGGTAAATTGCAAGACGGCCGGTAACTTCGTTTAGATAATTTCGTAGAGCTGACCGTCTGCTTTGGAAAGTGTTTGGAGACAAAATATGTAGAGATATATTTAGATTTATGTTATAAAGTGTGAAACAATCCACGAGGATATAATTTCTATATTGTTTTTGAATTAAACTAGACTAGACCAAGACTTAAAATAGCGTTAACTCATTTCTTTACGCGGATGTCGAGGCCTTTTTCAGCCATTTTTAGGTTAGCTGGAGACCCATCAACGACCATTCATTACTTTACTATCTGTTCCCAACTCACTCCTAAAAGTTGTTGAGGATTTTTTGATTCTGAAGGTTTGGCCACCTCGTTTCGTACACAATAAAAATAAAATGTGTATGAAGATATAATCACGCAATTGGTGAACAAAATCCTTTCCTGAAACTGATGTTCATTTCTAATCACTAAGTTTTTATTAATAATGTTTCAGAAAGAAAAATGTATATTTCTTCAAAATAGTTAGTAACTTTTCTACTTTGTGGTAATAATAAACATTTTGACACTTCAGACTTCCGACTGCTCTCATTGAATGTGAATTATACGTAAATTTAAGAAAAATATGGTTTTACCATACTTAGAGTGATATAAAGTAGACATGAAAAGTACTCTTTAAAACTCGGCTCGGGCTGCTACGTTAAGTCAAACGTTGATGAGGTAAAAAATAAAACCAAACGTTTGAAAAGCCCTCTCATCTGCTGTCCGTTTAAAAATAAAGTTTGTGGCACACCAACGAAATATATTAATATGTATGAAAAAGAGGTTAATTTGATATATTCACAAGCAAAATATTCAATAAATGGCTTATAATGATCAATCGTTTAATCTTATCTTATCACCCTTATCACTTAAAAGCTTTACTATGAGAGTGCTAAACTGACAACTACGAGTATATGGATGTATATCGATATCAAGATAAAGATGCATACATATACTCACGGCAATACATCCCTAGAAGGAGTAGCCAGAGCCAACGAATAAGAAATTCCTCAGCCACTTTTGAAAACTTGAATGGAGAAAAAGTGGTAAAATAAAAGTTGTTCGAGATGGGTCTCCAACCGCACCCAGAAATCCCCAATACCCTAAATCGCCTCCTACGCCCACCTCCGGGAAGAAATGGGGTAGTACTATCTAAGCCGACACTACACAGCTAAAGATGTAACAATAAAAATATTGACAATTCAACTTGTTTAGTAAAAGCTTGCAAATAACATGGAAATTGAAATAGAGACATTGTTAAGCCTGGATTGAAGTTGTCTCAAAGTAATCTTCTTTACATTTAAGACTTCGGTATTTCTCGCATGTTTTTCAAATATATATTTTTTTTTAAAATTGCAGTGTAGTGCCGGTTTAGAATATTACCAATGGGCTTTTTAAGTTGTTTTTGGGCCATGCGGTTCGAGACTCTTCACCAACGTTGATTTCTATCATCTGGTCTATCAACTTCCAAATATGGCTGAGGAGTTTCTAGCTCGAAAACTCTGGCTACCCATATATGGGATTTATGGCCGTTAGTATATGTATATATGTTAAAAAGTGGTTACGAAGAAAAGAGTAATTATTAAGAAATTATTGAGCTATTCCAGATGGTGGAAATCCTTAGCCAATTATGTATATTTTAGGTTTCTTGAAAGCACTTAAAAACCTTACTTATATTGTGGGTTATTTGTTCATCTTTTACGCCGCATATACATGAAAGTAGTAATAAGTATCTAGTGAGGTGTTTAATGAGGGAAGCCTCTATCACACGACTAAGTACAACTCACCTATGAATTTCAAAAATTCCTAAAAAAACTCGCTTTTAATGAGCCATAAAGAACACATATGACATATGTAAATACGTATTGAAATTGGGCTCGTATGAGATTATTAACTCCAGCCTCTATATGCATTATAATATAACCGATGCTCTGATGCTCCCCCGACTCAACCACCAAGATTATTTTTATTACACTCATATTAAGAGAGGTTAAATCCTTCAAAAAGTACTTATAAGAAGAGATTAAAAACCAATCCTTTGAATTCCCTAGTCCGATATGTCCCTTTTAATGATAATTCCCTACGATTTCAAACATGAACGCTCTGACTACATCAAAAGCCCGTTTTGCCAACGTTTTTCTGAATAACTTCACCGTGAAATGTTAAGAATATGGTCGGTATTCTATTGAAACAAGTTTAACCACATCAAACGTAATGAGGCACATATTGTTAACACAACTAAGTAACTACTTTACAAACATAGAATTCCCAGATTGATAATAGAAAGGTACAAGTTTCAACCGCAACAAAACAATTCGGAGTGTAATATACAAATACAATTATTATAACAATATAGTTGTTTAATGTGCTTCTGTATTATTGTATTTAGATGATATATTAACTTCTGAACTATTTAAGATACATATATAGCTAATGAGGAATTATATGTATAACAATAAAACTATATTAATAAAGTTGTGAAATGATTCTGTAATATTTTAAATCATTCAAGAGTTTAAAAATAACATTATCGGGAAACGAGTAAATAGAAAAATATTTTACATTTTGTTTTAAATAGTTAAATCTAAGATTGGATCAAGTTTTTAAAACTACAAATTGGTTTCTTTTCTGAGGAAGCAGAGAGAAATATAATTATTCAATATATAACTTTAAAACTTGTTCCCAAAAAACCTGATAATAAATAATTAAAAAAATTCAACTATAATATCTAATCGTTTTCATTTTAGGTTACCATCGTATATTTCACTTCAATAATAGAAACAAACCGAAAATAGTTCATACAAGTTAAATTTGACACGGGTCAAAAGATTGCTCTTTTTAATGATTGAATCCTAAATTTAAGACTTTGTCGATAAGATTGAAAAGAGTATAAAACGTCTTGTAAATGATCAAGGGTGCTGGTTCCCAACAATCACTAAAGGCCCTTGCCCTTGGTCGTGTCCTACGACACCCACGGGAAGTGATAAAAATAGAATAGACTAAAAAATTCTTTATTTATTCTATTCTCACTAAAATAAAAATTGGCAAAATATACAGTTTTACAAAAAAAAGTGCAAATGGCGTTAAAACTGGCTGAACAATTTTGGTATTATTTCCTGGAGTTGTGGTAGTTTCGATAAATTACGACTCTATCTGTTACAGGTGTGACCAAAATATGTTTTCCGATTATTTGTAGGCGATGTGATTCCATACAATGCAAAATCTTTATGGCGACATTTTCTTCTCTTTGAAAGTACACTAGTTAGTTATATGCATGATGATTTATAAAATAATTAGACATGACGAAAACCATAAAGGTTAAAGCTCCCCCTATAACACTAAGTATATTTTAAGTTACGCATCCTTAAGTTTAAAATTTTCGGTTCATATCGGTATATTTGATTATGTAGGTGTGTGCATTTAGAAATGTTATGAACAGTCATAAATAAAATCGCTTCAAAGGAATAAAATCTTTATTATCTGTCAAATTTTTTAAACAAATTTTCTAGCACAAATATTGCTCAGCGTTAAGACTTAAATCTGAAAAGCAACTGTAAGTAAATAAAACAGTTAATCCGAGATAAGTCAGGCAAATCAGAAAAGTCGGTTAGACGTCGGCTTTACGATTTTTCGCATTAACTCTAGCTGCGATGGAACTAAGCACTCGAATTTACCCATTTAGTTTGTTTAACGAAACATTCCGGAAATTTTCTTAAATATGTTTACTTGTCAAAGGTATAGTTGAATAAATTCACACATTTGGGACTATAGCAAGAATACTCGAGCTGGCAGTAAATGCCTACGATGCGTTGTCCCAAATAACGTGAATAAATAAAAAATAGTATAGTTTATTACTGTTAAGAAACTTGTTTTATCTGAATTGACAGCTGACAGTTTTTACTATACACTATGTAAAGTCACAGTGCCCAAGTGATGGCAAAACAAAACTGTGATGTGACGCGATGCGATGCGAATTTCCTTATTTTTACTTGCTTAGCCACATCGCATCGCACTTTTTCGCAGTTAAGCTTTTAATGTGTCTTCAGAATCAGAGAAATATGTTCATAGAATTATGTTTCATAGTTTACTTAAGTTAGTTAAGTCAAAAAGGATTATAAGATAGTCAAAAAGTAAGCTTACAATGCTTTGTATCCATTTCAAACAATAAAGCTTTTCATACTTGAGATTGTTGCCAAGAAATTGAAACATTTCCCAAAGTTATGATGTTGTGGCTTTGAAACGCTTAAAGAGCCTTTTTAGGGCTTGTATCCGCTTGTAAGGAATGAAAATTACTTTTTTTAAACTGGATAATTTGAAGATGGTCGTTCGACCGCGGGCAGCATGGTTGTTAGGTTTTCCCGAAGTACTCTTGTTCAAATCCCGTTGAAGGCTCATTGTAGCAGGACTGTAGAGATCTGATTTTTGTAATGGTTGTGATCACATATGAAATTAATCCACAACGGATTTATATAGAGATTTGTTTTTAGTTTTCAATATTTTTTTAACGCAGATTTAAAAAATATGTATGTCACATAAACATTTTCATCGATCTTTAAGCCATTTGCCGTATTAAATTGATTTTACATACACTCACGGCATTAGGTCCCATTGGGGAAGGCAGAGGTACGATCCTGACAAACCTCTCAAGCTTCATCTACATTCATCAATCTTTTCATACATGCTCACTTAATTCTCATACTACGGACGCCTGCCTTTTTGAGCATATTCTTTGTTTAAACTTAATGCGTCCTTTGGGTCCTCCACTGACATTACCATCTCATATCATATTATTTTTATGTGCACAAACAATCTTAACATTTTTTTTTCATTTTATTTTTTAAAATATCATCTTTTACTCGGAACCTTTCACGAATCACATTTGATAATTTCATTTAGTTGTCGTACATAACATACAAATAATTATTATTTTCATTTGCAATTATATCTCAAATAAGTTAAGGTAAGTAACATTAAAGTTTTATCTCCTATTTCATCTATAGGTTCTTCCTTAACAAGGAATCGAATCATTCCCTGTCAGCAGCAAGCTTTGCAACATTTGTTCGACGCAGGTCTGGACTGATTCATTTTATTGTACCAGCGTAATTGAGTTACACGCTCTACGCGACAGTTTTAATAAAACGAAGTCAAAAATTTTTTTTTTTTCCTTTTTAGGTGTGAAATCCCGAAAAAGAATTTTGGCAAAAATATTGAAAAATGTTAGCTATAAAATATAGAGTACCTACTTAGAGAACTTCCATTCATAAATCTATAAAAAGGGGTAGCCTCTTACGACACCCGTAAGTAGAAAGGGGTAGTAACATTCTAAGCCGGCACTACACGGCAAAGAGAGACTTAGAAAACTTAAGCTTTAAATAATACGAGAAAGTTAATCATCAATTTAAAGTTTAAAACAAGATCGAGAGCCAGTTTGTAGTTGCCAATAACCAGCTTGATAGAAGTGAGAAATAAAAACTCTTTTATAACACGGCCACAATCTTTTTGCTAAGCTTCAAATAAGCAATTTATTTGAAGGTTACGAACTAACTTTTATGATTGAATACGAATTAAAACTAATCGATTAGATTTTTGTACCTTAATCATTGTTAAAGAGAGACCCATTATATTATTTGAATATTATTTATATAAACTTTTCTAGATAAAATAGATAAACAGAACACTCACTTCTAAATGATTAATCTCTCAACAAAAACGATACCTAACCTTTTCATTACTCGACAACCATTCAATCTTCTCTACCCTTTTTAATCATTGTGTTTGTGAACGAGTACATGTATCAAATGAGAAAAAAGCTACAAACAAGTTTAGAAATCAACTGTAGAAATATTTTAAATAAAATAAAACGATTTAGGGTTGTAATATTTTTTTATTAACCAAAAACGTTTATAATTATCATCTTTTCCCCAATCAACTTCCAAAAGTAGCTGAGGAATTTATCATTCCAAAGCTCTGGTTACCCCGTTAAGGGATTTATAGCCGTGAGTATATGTATGTATGTATGTAACAATTTTTTAACATATTTCATGGCGAATCTTCCTGAAATAGAATAAAACATTTATGAAAATTCCAGCCACAAATTCCTGGCTACACACTGATTTATAATTAAAAAAGAAAATATTTTTTTAATTATATGTTTGGACAGTAATAACACTGTATAATGTCGTATTAGTATTGCACTATCCCATTGTTTCCCGTGGGTGTTCGTAAGCGGCTAAGGGTATGGGGGCTTTTTAAGAGATTTTTCCTGCAATGCAATTGAATTCCCATCACCAAAAATGATCCTCACACATTTTTCAAAAGTAACTGCGTTTTTTCTTTCGGTAATTTAGCTACCCTTCTAGGAATTTATAGACGTGAGTATATATGTATGTATGTATGTTCATATATAGGTGAATAAAATTGTACCAATTGTATATACCACTTGTATTTTGAATAAGTATAGATTGCAGAACTATTGAATGTTAAAATTTAATTGTTCTAATAATTAAGTTCTGAGCCCATGCGTGCCGCAATTGTTTGACGGTTTGTAGGCTGTAACTGAAAATTTGTATGGTTCTGCGTTACATCATTAGATAAATGCAGTTTTGGCCTATTTTGTGTTACCATAGCTAACATAATGTATTGTGTACGATGTTATTTTTTTCATAATAATTTTACAATGTATTTGACGATGTGTTTGAACCACTTTTTATATATTGATTGTTTAAATATTATTGGGTTTGTAATTTGCAATGCCACAAAAAATAATTTTAGCTATCTAAAAGATAAAAACTTCAAATTTTCTAAATCTTCTTGTCCTCGTTATACTATTTCTCATTTATTTGCACCGATCAGAACTGAATTGCTTTAAAAATATACTCATTTTAAATAAATTTAATAATCGGGTGCAATCCCAAAAATATAGCCATACGTATTAATACGTATACATCCTAATTATATAGTTACAGAAGAACTCTTGTACGACTTTAAATTTTAAAAAGAGAAAATCATTTTACTTATCAAATCAGCAGGAACCGAGATACCCCAGTTTATATTAATGATTTTATGTCATGGCTGGTTTGCAACAGCATTATCAAGCAATCACTTAAAAATGTTCGTGTCGTAAGATAAAGTATGAGGATATGATGGGCTGTTCTAATACGGCACGGCTGTTAAATGGTTTTTTATATAAAATACTGAATTAGTATTCAGTACAAAATACTAGATTTACCCCAATTTCGTAAGGATTTTAGGCTATTATAATTTAGTGCTCTACCCCCCAAGAAACATACATGCCCAAAGTATCGGCTCTTTGTTACCTATCAAAAAGTCAATGTCATTAAAATAATGAATTTAAGCATATACTAGTGGTCCGCCCCAGCTTCGCACGGATGGTGTTAAATATTTTTGACTGTTTACCCCTACTATATTTATAAGCTACCTCCCCAACAATTTTCAGCCAGATCGGTTCATCTGTTCTCGAGTTATAAATAGTGTAACTAACACCACTTTCTTTTATATACATACATACATATACTCACGGCTATAAATCCCTAAAAGGGGTAGGTAGAGCTAAGGAATTAAAATTCCTCTGCCACTTTTGGAAGTTGCGCGGCGAAAAGATGGTAAAATAAAGGATGTTGGTGATGGGTTTCCAACCACATTGCCCAAAATCCCATTAAAAAGCCCTAATACCGTTAGTCGCCTCTTACGTACACCCACTGGAAGAAATGGGGTAGTGCTATTCTAAGCCGACACTACAAAGCAATTCTTTCTTCCTTTGTACATATATATTTTTTTATACATATATCTTATATTATATCTTATTTTAGACATATATATTGATAATTTCTAGAAAGTAGTGTTTCAATCTGTCACGTAGGATCTTTTATTTTACCAACTTTTCCCGTATTTAGTGCCAAATTTGGCTACGAACTTTTGGATTCCAAAACTTTAGCTACCTTTTTAGAGATGATAACAAAATTGAGAAAATATGAGTTGTACAAGTCAAGCATAGAATTCCAAAATTGCTGTCAATGAGATTCTGTCTATCGCAGAAGTATCTTTCTTAATGATTGTATCTGTATTTCTATTCCGAAACGATATCTTATTTCAGCATGTTTTTGTCATTTTCTCTTATATATACAGTTGCCTGTTGCTTTTGGGCAAGAGTACAATCCTAACTATCTTAACTCCATAAAGTTTTTGCGTATTATATTGAAAATTCTGTAAATTTGTCTCATAATGATGGTATAAGCATTCGAAACCTGTTTTATTCTTCTAACACACGGTACGCAACATTTTTTTAGATTAAATGGGATACTGTAAGCAACGAAGGTGGATATAATAAAGCTGTCAACTATTTAGATGATATATTACAAAGTTGACAGGTCATTTTGGCCACTGTTGTAATGTGACAATTTCATTATATATTTTTTCATTTATTAATGAAACCAACTGCGTGAAAACATTGTATGAACATCAATAAAAAATATATTTAAGTTATTGCTCTAAGGCTATAAATAACTTGGCGTTTGATTAAGATATTTCAAAATTATTTCGAGAAGCTCACTTTACAGAATAAAATCATAGACGTAAAGGTAAAAATTTAGATTCTTTTATAAATTAAGTGGTTAATACAGCCAACTTAACTCGCATGGTTATTGGAAAATCTTATATCGCACAAGATAGAAAGGTGAGTGAAATAAATCGATTATTCTAGTACTTTAAAAGACATAAAACATTTTACTGATATTTGTACTGCGTCATCAATTTTATGAATCGACATAAATTCTGCTTGTAAAAAGGTGTAAGGTAAGTTAAGATTTATGTATTTTATAGATTATCAATCACTCAGTGGAATACACACATGAGTACATATACGTGATCATATCATAGATAAAGTAAGTCAGAGCTACGGAAGCGTAGACTTGTCTGTAAGTTTTATGAATTTAGTCGTTTTTAGCGATTGAAGAACGCATAAAAAAATATAAGCAATAATTTCGAGAATTAGTACTTTTACTAACCCGTCGGGTGCATGTGGTGTTAATGACTTTTAGATCGTTTTTACCTTTGAAGTATGCAAATATTATAACAAATAGTTGGACACGGATTTCAGCATTACTAACCGTAAGGCCTAAAGCGTTTGGTTATTAAATCACATTAGAATTCATCGTGTAAGTTACACGGATTTAAAACAACATTAAAAAAATATTAATCTTACATGGTAAAAAGTAAAATATTAACTTTATATTTTACATGATTTCAATTTACATATACTGATATATATTTCATGTTTCTTGTAACTCAATATGCTTAAAATACATATTTCTTATATATTTATTTAGTATTTAAAGCTGAAATTCATAAAACTAACGAAATATAAACTTTTTCCTAATTTTAGTGACGAAGAATTCAAGAAATAAAGGAATCATAAAATTTTATGATTTTAAATCACACAACTGCCGAAAACTTTTGCGCGCCCAAACTTTCATCTCCGCGGAATAATTACAAAACTTACCTCAACGCCTTTTCAGGAACTCGCGAAAAAGAACTAGTGGCAAACGAGAAGAATTTACGTGGAAATAAGTCCTTTACACACGTCACAACTCCGTATAGACTGACAGTACTAACTTTTGTAAGGTACGGGGTGTTCCACGGAGGGTCGCGATCAAGTTATGGGAGGCGAGAGTGGCGGGTCGCGCTTATATCTCGCGAGGTGAGCGTGCGCGCATGCGTCGACATCATTCATGGTGCCATATCAATGACATAATGGTTTTGTTTTTTAAAATGGAATAATAGCTTCGTATAAAATATTTTTGCACTTTAGTAACTTACTTATTCCCACACCCTAACGCTAGTTCGACGCAATGAGAGTTTGTAAAATCAACTCACATTTTTAATATTTTCTTTATTTATACAAAATAACTACTTGCGGCTTCTCGACTGTAGAGGTAGCCAGAACTACAGAGTTGAAAAATCCTAAATGTTTGATGTTTCGTGAGGAAAATATTGTACAATGAAGTATTGTATGGTGATAGGTCTCCATTCACATCGTCGCTCGAGAATCTCGCTAAGTCACCTCTGACGACAACCGCATGAAAAATGTGTTCGTGCTAATTTAAACGAACACAAAACAACTATGACAAAAAAAATGGTCTTCAGTTTTAAAAATATATTTTATTATGTATCGTTTTGAAGGGAAATCCTTTCATATTGTTTTTTTTTCGAATTTTATTAACTCTTGGAGTATATACTACGATCCTGCGAACCGCTTTCGTTACCCATCTAATCTACATTCTTTTGATCTCCTTAAATCGGTTTCCCGTATTAAAGTCCTGTACGGCCATACTCTATTCAAAAAAATATCCGCGTTGTCTGTAAATATTTCTATGACGATTATTTACTGAATAGTTAGTTACTCAAAGTTATTGTTACTCCGGACAAACATTATTTAGAGCCTTTAACAAACCATTTCACAAAGTCGAAGTCATAAGTTGTTGCCCTTATATTAATGCATACATACAATCAACTAATTATTCATTTTCTTCAACTCGCGTGCTTCTAAAATGAACTATATTGCAGTAAATTTAGCCGTGTAAAGTCGGTTACTACTAAAACGGTTACTTAGTTTTTTTCAATACGCACTAGTACGATAATGTATTTTTTTCTTAATTCATACTAATGGATATGAATAATGGATAAATAGAAGAAATGGGATTTCGACCGACTTCAAAAAAGGAGGTACTCAATTAGATTGTATGTTTTTTATGTAAGTTACGCGTTTACACCGTTAATAGTCAATAGTTTTCTAATTAATTATTTTTCTGTTCGGTTGGATATACTTCCAAGGTGGTCCCATTTAGTTTTTATCGGGTTTAGTTACGTGGTTGAAAAGGTATCTCAAACATATTACATTTGCATACATCGAATGGCTAAAGGCGTTCCTTTTTAATTCAAAGGTATTTTTCATTTACATTTTCATAGGTATTTTTAAAAGCTACTACTGATACAACCACCTATAAATACCACTCTTAGAGGGTCGGTACACGCCTCGGCTTACCGCACTTAAAACCGGTATAAAATGTGTCTACATTCTCTTAATTCATACAGGTCTCTGTGGCTAGTGATTAATTTATTGCCTTATTTAAAAAGCCTCTGTTGGATCTGGTGAGCGAGAGTGTGTCTGTCACAAGTTTAACAGATTTTGGCGTATCTCTCAAAAGACGTGACATATTTTCAGTCTCTCGCCTTATGCACGAACTACAAAGGTACATTGAGTAAAATTAAGCAGTTTTTTGTACATTTATATATATACTTACGCCATTTGTTCCCAATGCGGCAGGCAGATACTATATCTTATACTCTCTTATACTATCTACGTGTATTGTGTATTGTGAGGTACGCAAAAGCCATTTTCTTGTCATAACAATAGCTAGCGAATCATATATTTGTGAAGGAGGTGGACCAAAAATTGCATCCTATTTTTCTGCTATATATCTATAATGGCTTATGATCATGAGTTTTAACCGACCTACAGATGGACAGACAGTGGAACCTCAATCATAGGGCCTTTCATCTTATAGTTAAAGAAAAATTAAAATAAGTTGTAAAACACTACCAACGTAATGATACTTTTAACCATCAGTTTAACGATACAATCGCATCACAAGGGTATTAAGTTCAGCGTAGTACTTAAAAACTTTTTAAACCGTCAAGATTACGCGAAGTATCAAAGTAGACCGATTAAGCTGATTTATGCAGCCGGTTAAGTCATTTTATAGACTAACAGGGAAGTTATTCTTAGATGGAATCGCGAAGTTGTACGGAACAATGATAGAGGTTGACGTTGAACTAGGAAAAAGGTCAAACCGTTGCACTTTACCTCATCCGTCTTTGCTACTGTCTTTGAAGAGATTTTTAGCTGATTGACTTTCGACAAGACACGTGTGAGCAGTAATACAATGTATCAATACATACATACATACATATACTCACGCCATTAGTTCCCATTTAGGTAGACAGATAATATCGAGCGTCACCTTGTACGATCTTGGCAAACCTCTGAGCTTCGTCTACATTCATCAATCTTTTCATTAATGCTCTTCTATTCTGTACACTTCGGATGCCTGCCTTTATATAACGACTAAAATTATAAAATAGTATAAATAAAATTATAGTTCATTTTGAATATAAATGATACATGTGTGCTACGTAAGTTATTACAGCCGAGTTGGTATCCATGTCTCTAGTGTAAAATTTGTCAATTAATTTAATTAGTAGTTGATTGATGTAACTTTATGAGTAGTCTGGTCTGGGCTTAGAATAGTATATTATTTAGTTTCACAGTTTGTTCTGTAGGTAAATTAAGAAGCTCAGGAACGTACCTATATTTATCATAAATCGTTCAACTCAAGACTCGTTCATAAATAATTAAGCAAACCAATTAGAGTCTAGCACTAGCTTCTCTGTCTAATTATTATTTGCTTTATTAGTTTTAATTACTTTACTTTACATTAGCTGTATAGTGTTGGCTAAAATAGCATTCACACTTCTCTTCACGTGCGTATCGTTCATTACTAATCATGGATTATTGACATGCGATCGGAATCCGTAAACCATAAATACTCATACGACCTTTTCCTTCATTACTAATAAATAAAGGATAAATAAGGGAAAGAAAAATTTCGATACCGGCGGGGATCGAACCCGCGACCTCGGTTATACGCCCCCGTCACTCTGCCAATTGAGCTACAGTGTCAATGGCTACCAGTGCGAAATTCTTCTATCCCTTGTTTCTTTTACACTTTTAAGTAGTGTTTGTGTTCCCTACCTCCAATTTTTTTTAAAAATTCGGAAGGTCACTTGTCTACCTTTTCAAATAGAATGCAAATGTTGAGAGCGCCTAACTATCACATAATTTGAATGTTTTTGTTCATGAAAACCTCATGTGGGGATTATTATTAACAAATAAAGGAAAAATAAAGGAAAGAAAAATTCCTCCATTAACATCCAAAAGTAGCTGTTTGTTAAATCTTAAACTCAATCTACCCATTTTTTATAATGTACTACTCTTTTCATGATGTGTATTCTCGGCTTGGAATAGCACTACCCCATTTCTTCGCGTGTGTGTGCGTAAGAGACGACCAAGGGTATTGGGATCTTTTTAATGGATCTTTGGGCGATGCGGTTGGAGACCCATCACCAACAACCTTTAATTTATCGTCTTTCCCTCACTTAACTTCAAATAGTAGCTGAAAAATTATAATAATTTCTTAGCTCTGGCTCCCACTCTAGGAAGTTTTAGCAGTGAGTATATGTATGTATGTATGTTTTTAATTATTTTGTCATTATTTGTACTATGTTACGTAAGTTAACATCATTTGTACATAAACCTATATTCTACTTTATTTCTTAACTTCTAGCTTTAGAAAACAAAACATTAAAAAAGAAATGCCACCCTGGAGTGTTGACTCAACTTACATTATGTTCTTTAAGTACCATCATTACGTCACCTAGAACAGTAATTTTAATGTATCTTTTCAGGTCCATAAATATAAGACAATTACCTATAATTTAGATTTACCAACACATTTTCGGAAATATTGCCCTGTATAAATCTCCAATGATTTCCTTCAATTTTTATTTTACAACTGATTACAGATCTATATACATTTTTATGAATAGCGGCGATATTAGTATGAATAAATTTTATGGAGAGTATTTTAGTAGACATGAACAAAGATGTCTCATTCATGCCATATATCCATCTAGTAATATTTTTGGCGCCCTCGGTTATGTTATAATATAAGCGTTATTAGTCCAGCCCGGCTAGTACGAGCGGTGGTGTTTAAACTAGTTATCGCGTGGGATAAAGCATCCATCTTTTAAGCACGTACGTAGTGTTGTATACTGCCATCTCATTCTAACCGTTATCGTGTCGATAAAATAGCGCTCGTGCTTGCCCTTACTTTGTATCTGAGTTTAGAAGATTTGCTGTGAAGTGTCGGCTTAGAATAGCACTACCCCATTTCTTCCGGTGGGTGTACGTAAGAGGCGACTAACGGTATTGGGGCTTTTAAGGGATTTTTGGGCGATGCGGTTGGAGACCCATCACCAACAACCTTTATTTCACCATCTTTTCCCCATGCAACTTCCAAAAGTCGCTGAGGAATTTCTAATTCCATAGCTCTGGCTAACCCTTAATTGATAGCCGTGAGTATATGAATAGACACTTATATTTATATATTATTATATATTATGGCTTTACTTTTCATACAGGAGACGCAAGTTAAAATCCCGCGTAAGGCCTACCCAATGAAGGTTTTCTCATGTTATATGTTTCGTTTATTTATTTAGATGCTAACAGAGAGGTCAAACATCATAAGGAAACAGCTAGGTTGTAGTTAGTCTGGAGACAGTTTATTAGTACAAAACGGCGATAGGCTTGCTTTCTGTCACGTGAGCACGCTGTCCAAGCAAAACGTGAGTACTTTGAACAACTAGGTGACAAGTTTGTCGCGTAGTGCAGAAGTATAAGTACCTGTGCTATCCCCTCAGCACAGGATCTTATACTTTACTTTGGGGACTCAATGTTCTAGTTAATTTGAGATATAAACTCGCAAAGCGCTAATTGCCTTGCTTACCTTGCTTTATTCGATATAAAATATATATTGTGGATCGCAGTAAATACTATCAATCAAAACAACAAGATACAGTGGACAGTTGTTATTACATTTGATTTAGATTTCTACTTAAATATTTGACATGCTTCTCTTATTTCACTTTAACTACCTATAGTTGCTACTATGAAACCCTTAAAGGGTGAGCAGACACGCAAAAGGACCTTTTTTTAGCTAGGAGGTACGTCCAATTCTGATTGTAATGGCACCTCTAAATATGATCGGTTAATCGGCGTTCATTGCACCGCCGAAATTTAATTAATAAAAACATAAATAAAATATTTATTTATTTCAACTTAAATTAATATTTCTTAATTAACCTATAGTTTTGAAAATCTTAATATGGTATTCTTCAACATAATTCCACCCAGTATTCGGATATAAAATATATATACCTATGTTTATTTTACATGAGTAAACCATAAATATGGTGAAAAACAACATAAAAATGCTTTATCATGACCCCTTAGATATCGATTTTGTTATATTGATGTCAATAATATTTTGCATCTGAACAAACATACCATTAAATACACAGAAGAAATCCAATAAGAAAATAATGCAGAATGATCTAGACGATAACCAACTCGATGACGAAGAAAATGAATTATATGATTACAAATTCAATTTCATCAATTGCCCTTGGGATGACCGCACTTCAAACAGTAAAGTAGGCATTGTTCTTTTATTAAGTGGCATGTTTGTAGCAATTGCTGCTTGCTTAGCCAACAGTTTTGCTCTTCACTATTACAATGCTGCAAGTTTTAGAGCCTCGACAGTATCAAAAAACGAATGCAAATCCTATGACCGTATAAATTATGAATATGTGGTTACCATTCATTCAGTATTATCCAAAGAATTGCTTTGTATTGGCGCTGTACTGAATATGAGAACTGTGGTGTGCAGCGCTGTTTGTACTAAATTGGGTCCTGTTTTTATTCGTGTTGGGAACAAGATGAACAGGTTGGTGAAATATGATTGAAAATTAGTTTCTATTCATAGAAATATTTCTTGTGGAAAGTTTATGTGTTTTGAGTATTTTTGTAAAAGATAGGGGGCTTCTACTATGCTTCGACTCACAAATATTTTGTCACGATGAATATAATATAAGCGTTTGATGTTACCAATGTTACATAAGTAAAATTATTTTGCTGTAATTATTCTTGTAATGACCACTTTTTGTTGCAGGACGGAATGCGATAAAGATTTTGGAATTAAAAGTGTGGAAATAATAGAATATATAACGAGGCAAGATTCGGGCATTGTCTTATTGATAACCAATGAACACCTAAGTGAATGTTCCACAGAAATAGAGATCGGAAAAATGCTGTCACCGAATATTAAGGGATATGTCATAGGAAAATCCAACCAGCAAAATCTATTAGTACACCAAGTGACAGTTATTGGTGAAGGAAATCTTTGTGAAAACGATTCGAAATCTTTCTCATTTAATAATTTTATTTGTGTGCGTGATTCGTCTAGGTGTCCGATTCTGAATGATAATTTATTGATAATCGGCGATAAGATATATGGAGTGAATTCTGGCGACTTCAAGCAAAAAACAAACCTCACTAGGCTGGTCTCCTATTTATCGCTGAAATTCCAGGCATCAAATATACATAAACAGTCATATCATTAAAATGAAACGGTAACTTTCATACTATTTTTTATACATGAAGTCTGTCCTTTAATCAATATTATGTGAATAAATTTTGCAAAAGCATTGTTGTAGTTCAGTTTTATACTGGATATTTCCATTCATCAATGATTTTAATGGATTCATAAAAGCTTAATTGATGCGTCAAACATGTTAAAATGGTAAGTCAATTGGTTGAGCGTTGAAAATGAAAATATTTACATACCACGAATTGGTCTATCAACACGTACGAAACACTACGACCAAAATTTAACAGTCTATTAAAGGCTTGTCAACTGAATAATTGGTTGCCAGCTTTATCAGAACCGCCATAATAACTAACTTATACTCACACCATTAATTTCCAGTGGGGTAGTCAGTAAGTACCTATTACCGCTGCCGCTGTCGCTACTTTGTGCAACCCTCAAGATCCTCCCGAGCTTTCCTCATATGTAGAAATCTTATCGTTTTTGCCCTTTTCTACATCCCAGTTCGGAGCATACTTATTATCTTTAACTTTTATACCATAACAATACAATAAATATTCAAATATTTTTAAATGTGATGGATTACAAGTAAATATCATGTTCTAAATAGAAATAATACAAATGAATTTATTAGTTTCGGCTAGCAGTATATGTCATTATCATTCATCCATTAAATACGATTGATGAATTGCATATGAAACTATAATCATGCAATTGGTGAACTAAATTCTACCCTGAAACTGATGTTAATTTCTAGTCATATTCGATAGCTGACGATCTCGCGCAAAATGGAATTGCAAAATCACGTTAATCAAAATGCTAATTTTCTGCTCTTCCAATAAATTTCCATGCATACGTCACGAGGCATGGAAAGCTTTTTTCTAGTACAGAATCATCGTCAAAAATAGGTTGAATAAGTTAATACCTACGTTCTAAACATTGAACTTTTTAAAAACTAGATGTAGTAGGGGGCACTACTTCGTCTGCAGCAGTCTCTAATTTCTGTTATTAAGCTTGCGATGAAGAAGTTTAAAAATATATAAATTTTGAAGTACTTCTGCGTAAATTACATTTTTAGTTTTATTTTCCTTTTGAAGAAGAACATATTGATTGATACTGAGTACTGAGTTTACAAACCGATCTTGAAAACGCGACGTATAGTTGGCCGTGTGAAAATCAGTCTTGACGTAAATCGTTCCAACGTTTTTTAA
This sequence comes from Bedellia somnulentella, assembly GCA_963576735.1. NCBI lineage: Eukaryota > Metazoa > Arthropoda > Insecta > Lepidoptera > Bedelliidae > Bedellia > Bedellia somnulentella. The sequence goes on along the minus strand of OY755172.1, from coordinate 5,523,950 downwards.
TTGTTTGCCCCTGTGAATTATTAATTTTTATAGTATAAGGCAAATTATATTAGAAAACAGTTGTGCGTTTAGTGGATATGGTTAATTCATTTGGCTCAGAAACTATATTCCAAGTTACGAATTTTCATGTTTCGTTTGTTTTGTTCTGATGGAAGGGAATATATTGCACATCAATGTACGCTGCAAAGCAATGAAAAATATAGAGGTATCATTGGTATACTAATGTTTCCCAACACCATGTAATATATAACCTACCACCTAGTAGTGATCAGAATACCAATTTTCTAGTGATCAGAATACCAATTTTTTTCCTGAAAATAAGGTAGGTAGGCTTATCGCCGCATCGTTCGAGTACACTGTCACGTTTATAAGACTACGTATAACTGAAACAGTATGTGAATTTGTTCACAATGTTTTCCCTTAACATTTAACTTTTTTTAACGGTTTTATTTAGCTTACCCCGTTTATTTTACTCTTTGCTAATGTTAATAAGTTACAGCGCTTAATTCCGCTAAATATTGATTGATACTGAATACATATTTAGCGGAATTAAGCGAAGTAACTTATTAATATAAGTATTAGTATTGCTATAGAATTCCAAAAGTAACGCCTAATTCAATACAATATCTTTTTTCTTTCTTAAGGAGGTGAAACTTAAATTTAGTCATTTAAGTTTCACCTCCTTCCTGTCAACCGATTAATATGAAATTTAGTATACACTTTGTATTTTGGTGACAATATTGTATTGTATTTGGTGGTAATGTTTGATCAATACCTACTCTGACCTCCATTATACTATATAAGTACGCTGGAATAATGATACGTATCAAAATGACAGCTATTTATTGTGCCAATTTGAAGCGCACCCAATGTGGGGGAAAGGAACTAAATCTGATGTAAACTGCAAAATGGCCAGTGTTTTTTTTACCATAAAGCATAATATATCTATGGTTTTTAGAAAAAAATATAAATCAATAGTGCTGTAAAGTTTCGTTTCGATAAAACTTATCGTTACAGGCCGTCTTGTGTCGGCTTAGAATGTCACTAACCCTTTCTACCCACGGGTGTCATAAGAGGCGACTAAGGTATTTACTTTTATTAATTGGTTTTTGGACGATGCGGTTGGAGACCCATCATCCTCTCCCCTACCACTTCTAAATGTGGCTGAGGAGTATCTAGCTCTGACGCTCTGGATACCCCTTTTTGGAGTTTGTGGCCGTGAGTATATGTATGTATTTTATTGATATATATTTTTCCTTTCAAATATATAATATTTTTTTATTAGACAGATTGTTAAACAATGATTACAATGTAGTTTACAGGTTTCCAACTGACAATATAAGTCTGGAATTATGGCTGAAAAATATAAGTGTAGTTCGCATCCGAAAAAATTTGATTACATAATGTTCAAAACACTTTTATGACGCCTGTTTTATTAAGCATAAGTCATGCATTATTTTGAAAAAGTGAAAAAAGTGTGCTTTTGTTTGTATAAGAATAATCTATCTATGCTATAATAAAACTGTAACATGTACATTGAAGAAAAAAAAATAAAAACCGGTGGAATAAGTTTTATTTTCGATACTGAAACCAAATTTGCTATTTTTGAAAAAAATGTCTGTCTGTCTGTCTGTCTGTCTGTCTGTCTGTATGTCCGTTCATCACGTTAATTCTACCGGACCGATCTTGATCAAATTTGGCATGAACGTAGGTTATACACCTGGCCAACATATAGGATATAATTTATCCCGGATTTCGCAAGGGTTCCCACAGGAGCATAAAAAAACATAACTTTTATATGGTTCCCCATATTTACACGATTATTTTTTTCATCGACTGACTTTATCGGACTCTTCATTAATAGTCTTTTTGGAAAAAATAAGGGTTTCATCCATTTTCATCAAAATAATTGTCCATTTAATTGTTTGTCAATAGTATGACTACTAGGTATATAGGATATCACAAATTTGAAACTTACACAAATGTCTGCGTGGCGTAGCGGTATACCGTTTGGTAAACACTAGGTACGAAAGACTCAGGTTCGAATCCCGGGTGGTCAAAGTCTTTTTGCGTATTTTTTTTGCTTTTGTGTTAGGTTAGAATAATAGGATGCACTAATCCTTCTTTTTCACATTCAACTATGCGATGCGAATATGTATGAATAAAGATAATTGAAAGCATATTGTATGAATTTTGCGTATTCATTTGGTAGTTTTGAGAATATGTTTATAACTTTTGTTTATTTAACTATTTTTAACTAATATTCTCATAGATATATTATACTTTACTTACGCATAAATTAATATTCTGTTTAAGCCTCAGAATGCATAGTTTGTAAATAATAGTAAATATCTCAATTTTAATTCAGTACCGCCATCTATTGGCCGATGATTGCAATCTCTCTCACATCACCAACTTATTGCTCCCCATATTTACACGATTAATTTTTTCATCGACCGACTTTATCAGACTCTTCATTAATAGTGTTTTTGAAAAAAATAAGGGTATTATCCATTTTCATCAAAATAAATGTTCATTTAATGAATTGCTGTGTAGTGTCGGCTTAGAATAACACTAACCCATTTCTTCCGGTGGGTGTATGTAAGAGGCGACTAACGGTATTGGGACTTTTAAGGGATTTTTGGGCGATGTGGTTGGAGGCCCATCACCAATAACCTTTATTTCACTATCTTTTCCCGACGCAACTTCCAAAAGTGGCTGAGGAACTTCAAGTTCCTTAGCTCCCCTTCTAGGGATTTATAGCCGTGAGTATATGTATGTATGTATTTAATTGTTTGTCAATAGTATGGCTACTAGATATATACCATATCACAAATTTGACATCATTACTAATGTTTTTGTGGCGTAGCTGTATACCGATTGGTTAAAACTAAACTTACGGATGACCCAGGTTCGAATCCCAGGTGATTAAAGTCTTTTTGAGACTTTTTTGCTTTTGTGTTAGGTTAGAATAATAGGATGCACTAATCCTTCTTTTTCACATTCAACTATGCGAATATGTATGAATAAAGATAATTGAAAGTATATTGTATGAATTTTGCGTATTCATTTGGTAGGTTTGAGAATATGTTTATATCTTTTGTTTTTTTAACTATTTTTAACTAATATTCTCATAGATATATTATGTTTTACTTACGCATAAATTAATATTCTGTTTAAGCCTCAGAATGCATAGTTTGTAAATAATAGTAAATATCTCAATGTTAATTCAGTAACGCCATCTGTTGACCGATGATTGCAATCTCTCACACATCACCAACAGTCAGTGTAGGGGACAGCACCGGGTCGCCAAACTGCTATCCATACTTACTAAAGATATTCTCATATTTGAACATATAAAACTTGGTACAAAATGGTTTGTTTCATGATTCGTATGAACAATTAAAAAGGTTTTTTGGAACTATAGTATACAGATTTTTGATCTATAAATATACTGTATTAGAAATTTGAAACTTGATCTGATTGACTGATATAACCACTACAAAAAGGAATTTATAAAATTCATCCATCAATCAATCATGATGACTATATACTAACGGCTATAAATCTCAAAAAAGGGTAGCCACAGCTTCAGAGATAGTAATTCTCTATCCACTTTTGGAAGTTGAATGGGGAAAAGGTAGTCAAATGGGTCTCCAACTGCATCGCCCAACAATCACTTAAAAATATTTCTTTCCTTTTTATTTTATTTATGGTTGTGAGTATATTATGTATTGTTTAAATTTTTAATACTTTACCTCTTCTTAAACTATGAAAAATATTTGTGGAAGTATTGTCGAAGTATGTTGGAGTTTCCTACTGATTCAACTAGATGGCGCTAAACATAAAAAAAACAGAATTTGTGATAGTGTTTAGGTGTTTTGTATGTAAAGCGGATGCAAAAAATGTAGTCCACGCGGACGAAGTCGCGGGCAAAAAGCTAGTAAATAATATAATTATGTTTATTTTGTTGTATTGTCACGGGCAAGTGAAACTAGTAGCAGATCATTACGTACTGAAGTTCAAGTTTTATTTTTGTTAAAAAAACGTTCCTTATTTCCTTTAAGCAGAAACATGTTATCGATGTATTTTATCTTACTGTTGTTGTTGTTGTTTCTCATATGTTGTTGTTGTTATCTTACTGTCCCATCTCTTTTATAAGTTCCTTTCCCCCTCACTGCTGCCGTAAGCGCCAAAATGGCGAAAATCAAATCGCCTCACTGTCACCCGGCCTATAATTAGTCCAGCGTACTTATATAGTATAATGGAGGTCAGTGGATCAATATCACAGTAAATCCAAGATGACCGCCGCTACAAAATGGCGGATAACCACGTTTTTTGTCAATCGCATCAATATGGGTAAAGGGCTCAACAAGTAAAATACAATGTACTATAAAAAAAATGAAATCCAATATGGTCGCCGCTGGAAAATCGCTGATAACCTTTTTTTAATATATTTATCCCATCTATATGGGTATCAAGTAAAAGGGCTTGACACGTAGAATCACTGACCTCCATTAAATTAAATAAGTACACAGGACTAATGATACGTTTTAAAATGACAGCTATTTATTGTGCCGATTTGAAGCGCCCCTAATGAGGGGGAAAGGAACTAAATCTGACGTAAACTGCAAAATGGCCAGTGTTTTTTTACCATAAAGCATAATATATCTATAGTCTGTATCAATTAAAAAAAAATTGTAAACAATAAAACGTCAATGACCTTTTAGTATTTTAGTGTTGTTACCAATATTATTGACGGCGATGTAAAAATCGAATACGCTACTAATAGTAAGTACATTTTTTGATCCAATTTTATAGTATACTTATAAAACAGACGTAAACTACAGAATACGTCCCTTATTATTACATACGTACATCCTAATATAATACTCAAGCCGTTAGTTCCCATATAGGTAGGCAGAGACCATCATTTCATTATTATTAGTACTGTATTTTATCATAAATTTATTTCCTCGAAACATAACAGTCTTAACTACCAAATACGTTATTTATGATTACAAGAAAAGCCTTGATAGCGTAAATTTTTATTCAAATTCGAATAACAAACCTTATTTTGTTTGTAAGACAAGCAAACACGGGTGCATCCCATTAGTTCCGAACTAAACTGTTGGGGCACTTTCGATGCTTCCGACTTTCATCTTAACAGTTATATAGAAATAGGCATATTTTTTAACTTAAAACGATTTCATTTTTGGTTTACTTGTTAATATAAAATGTAATTGGTATAAATTATATTTTTATTTTAATGTAAATACACTTCTTTTATAATTATTAGGTATTCGACTACGAAAAACCAACATATAGTTAAAATTTAATTGAAAAGAATGAAATAATAGTTATTGTATGGTTAGCACACAGATTTGATTTTTTTGAGTTATTTTAGTAATTTAGGCAAGAAGAACTTAGGTTTTAATGCATAATTTAGGGTGTATAACACCGACTCAAAGACGATGTAACCTTTTAATACTCTCATTGCATAGAATATTGCACATATCTCTTGTAAGAAAGATTTAATTTCCAGTTAGTTATAGTATCTGGGAAACCAGTTCAATTTAATGCGCCAACAAACATTCTGAAATGAACACATAAACCACAATTTCAAACTATGTCCCAATTATTAGTTCTATGTAGTATTTATGTAATATATTTTTTTCCATTACTTATTATTCATTTATGTAGTCATTTTAAGGGGATTCCTTTGGCATATATATTATCGGATATACGTACTAGAGGCTGGTATAAATTATTAGGTACGTTATTATTCATCATACGTTTGTTTTTTCTATTACGAGATACGGTTTGGGTAAGTTTTAATTTTCTACATTCTTACTTTTAACAATTAATAAATCACAGGAACAAACTTTTAAACACGTTGAAATCGATTTACGTCAAGATCGCTTTACATACGGCCATATATATATCGCGTTGTCAGGATCGGGTAGCGGAGAAAATCAGTATGTATTTCTGCCGCAAGAATATTTAACTATAAGTATCATTTACACAAAAGTAATTTAAAATATATTCTTTTAAACAATTCTTAATCGCGATCATAATAATAGAAATTGACGCGTACAAAGTCACGGGCAACAGCTAGTATATATTACATATTAACTTTATGGTGTTATAGATATTATTCACTGCGTTATATAGATATATTGAACCTAGTAGTATCGATTCATCAATCGGTAATCGATTACTGTCATTCCTTCAATATCATTCAATATTCAATACCCATCACAAATTTTTGCATAAGAAAAAATAACAAATAATCTCAATGTTATGCATTTAATCTTATTTTTAGAGTTTCGCAAGATTTAGCTCCAATTAATACTTAAATTTTGTTTAATAAGTGGACAACTGTTTTTCCTAATTGACGGATGTAAAATTTAAGTGATGTGGAAGTAGTTTCTTGATGAAATCAATCAAAGATTTTATACCCGGCAATGGTTTGTTTACAAATTTTATGACTCTATTTGATATAAACGGTATGGTTTTTTAAAAAAATAATAATATTCAATAGTGCTGTGAACATGCTGTGAAATTCAGTTTCGATAAAACTTACCAAAATAGGCCGTGCAGTGCCTATTACAGGTTTCCAACTGAAAATAGGAGTCTGAAATTATGGCTGAAAAGTATTAACAAGTCTAGTTCGCGTCCGAAAGATTATTACATATGATCAAATCACTTCTCTGAAGGTTGTTTTATTTAGCATTAGTCATGCACTACTTTGAAAAAGTGAAAAACTTTGTTTTGGTTGTTTTGTTAGGGTTAACATTTAAAAAAAACTATGCTTATTTTCTATAAATACCTTACCTACTCTATTGTTGGTATTGTCACGGGCAAGTGAAACGTGTAGCAGCTCATACGAACTGAAGTACAAGTTTCATTTTATTAAAAAAACGTTCCCTATCTATTTTTGGATCTAGCTAGCTAGTCACATACCACCCACATTCCCTAGCATCGGCTAATCCTACGATTACTAGATCCTTGCTAAGTCATAGTTTCAGCGATTAATTGAATTAGTTTGGACATTAGTCATACATACATATATACTTTATTACATGATATCAGCCATGATTTATGTATTAAGAGTATTATGGCACATTCCTTTAAGTAGAACTTTTATCGATATATTCTGTCTTACTGTCCCATCCCTTCATTAGTTCCTTTCCCAACCACTGCTGCCGTAAGCGCCAAAATGGTAAAAACCAAATTGCCTCAATATGACAGGGCCTATAATTGGTCCAGCGTACTTATATAGTATAATAGATAATACAGTTCACTAAACAACTTCAAAATTGAATTCTAAGATGTGAATCAATCAGAATGCGAAATTGGAACTCGAAAATAAAAAAAATAAAAAACTTTTTAAGTTAAACGGTTTTAAGTTAAACGTACATTGTGATGTTTAAGATAAATGTACTAAAAGCTAAAAAATAAAGAAAAGACACAGTACAAATCCACAATCTTTTCTTGGCCGGTAAGGGCGTCGCTGCCATCGATATTAGTATTGCCAGTAAATAAAAATTAACCATTATAAGGGAAACGATTTTACATCATACAGGCTAATTTATTTATGTATTGAAATGTCTTAATAAAACAATTTATATAATATTCATTTAATTAATAACTAGTTGCGGTGCAGTGTCGGCTTAGAATAACACTACCCCATTTCTGCCGGTGGGTGTACGTAAGAGGCGACTAACGGTATTGGTAGGATTTTTGGTTAATGCGGTTGGAGACCCATCACCAATAACTTTTATTTTACCATCTTTACCCCACTCAACTTTCCAAAACTGGCTGAGGAATTTCTAATTCCTTAGCTCTGGCTAACCCATCTTGGGATTTATAGCCGTGAGTATATGTATGTATGTATGTAAATACATATACTCACGGCTGTAAATCTCTAGAAGGGGTAGCCAAAGATAAGGAATTAGAAACTCCTCAGCCACTTTTGGAAAGTTGAGTGGAGTTAAGATGGTAAAATAAAGGTTATTGGTGATGGGTCTCCAACCGCATCGCCCAAAAATCCCTTAAAAGCCCCAATACCGTTAGTTGCCTCTTACGTACACCCGCCGGAAGAAATGGGGTAGTGCTATTCTTAGCCGACACTACACAGCAATATATGTATTTATGTATGTAATAACTATTATTGTAAGTAAACAAGTTCGTTTTAATGTAAGCTAATTATATTTATTTATTTTTGCCCTTGTCTGGTGTGTCTACCCGAATGACTGTGTATCCTAAATTTTGTTGATCTTACATCCCAAATGTTGTCTGGAAGAGATCGCTTTTAGCGATAACACTGCCAATTGTACTTCTCTGCAAACTGTTTCATTATTTTTTACTCAAGGATTTGTTATTTGTGACACTCAGAGTTAATAAGTAGGTAACTACATAAAATAATTTTTTTAATCCTGTAAATCAGAGGCTTACCTTGTCGTGTACTTTCTTTTACATTTCATATTCACACATAGATCCCCTAAAAAGGTGGCAACAATTCTAAACATCAGATATCGTTTGGGTCGTTCATTTTGCTGGGTCAGTGAATTTATGGGCACTTTTTTATTGCTGTTAACAGCCTTGTAACATATAACATAACATAAACGTTCACGCCGAATACCCCCGAAGGGGTTTGGCAGAGTTACTAATACTTCTGAACATCACGTGACTTTGTCACCTGGCGTTCAGAGTACCCACGTTTTGCATGGACAGAGTACTCACGTAATAGGGGGCAGGCCTATCGCCGTTTTGTACGAATACACTGTCACACGACTAAGTACAACTCAGCCATGTGGATTTCCTCACGATGTTTTCCCTCACCGTTAAAAACCGTGATAAATTAACGGCGATAGGCCTGCCCCCTATCACGTGAGTACACTGTCCATGCAAAACGTGGGTACTCTGAACACCAGGTGACAAAGTCACGTGATGTTCAGAAGTATTAGTACCTCTGCCAACCCCTTCGGGGTTATTCGGCGTGAACGTTTATGTTTATGTTTATGTTTACATATGTCTTTAGAAAAGACAATTTGGTGTAGGCCCGATCCGGGATTTGAACACTAGTCGCTTGCACGTTAACCCGTTTTCTACCCATTAAGCTATCACGTCGTATTTGCCTTGTATTTTTATATATATGTCAGACAGTTATGACTTAAGAAATGACACATTGGTACATCCCCTTATTAGGATTAGAACCCACGCATCAGTGTATACGAAGTGAAATCTTATTCGGGAGCATTTCCCCACTTCCCGTAACCCGCACCGCTATAGTCATGCGCGCACAACTTATCGGACGGTGTTAGCCCACTTAGATAAAATTTAACAAAATAAATAATAATTTTCAAATATTTTACATTGAATACTGAAAATAAAAGCGTTTATTAGTAAGCAAAGACACATCATAAAAAAAATGTATTTAAATAAAAGTTTCCACTACAAAAAATATTAATGAAAGTGTTAATTTATTATATACGTAGGTCACCCTATAATTTTTATTTAGTTGAGAACTAACTGACAATGACAGGCCGATATTTTAAAATGGCGACAGTAGTACCAGTAGTCGCCGCCGGCCAAGAAAAGTTTGTGGATCTGTATTGGGCATTATAAACATAGGCATAGACTAGACTAAAATAAAATCTTGGAGCACGTCAATGAGAGGTTTTCCCGTAGACAGAGAATTACAATAGACATCTGCATATATTTTGTTTCACTCGCACTAGACGGAGAAAATAAATATTAAAAATACTAAGAGTAAGTGAGACATGACCATATAATTTGCTGTCCCTTACTGCTGGCCAAGCCGGCAAAGTACTTTGCTAAACATACCGTTTGACATTTTCAAAATAAACAAACCGTTTTTTAATTGAAAAGCAGAAAAATTAAGAATTTCGTTGATTTTTTAGTTAATTATTTATTTGAGATCGGTTCTAGCAATAAATAGAAATATAATTTAACATTAGAAATAATTAAACATTCAATAAAATGGTCAGGTGCAGTGTTATATCGTGTAAAAGTAATAGCGAAACTAAGCAACCAGATTTGTCTTTCCACTCGTAAGTACCATTTAGTTTTAGAATACTAACAGTGTAAGATTATTATATTTTCTATTTATGACACATACATATCTAATTTATGCAGAAAAATAAACTGCAAATGCATGAAAATTATATTTAAAATTTGATAACCTAAAATCTCTATCATTGTAATGTTGCCAGCACAAGTATTTTATTAACCCTAAAACCCTGGATTAAATAAAAAATATGTATTTCAATATACTAATATAACTTATATAAAGGATGTTTATTATTTAGTTCTTAAAAAGGATTCCATGGCATGTACTATTTTTCTTGTTAATGTGGGTATATGAAGAGTAGATTTAAAACTATCTAATTAGAGGTTTTCATATCGTTATACAAAAAATATATTAGTTTATTTTAAAGATCTCGAGTCTCTTCATGTGAAACAACGCCATCTAACATCTTGAAAAGAACTATTGTATTCTATTGTCTATTATTTATATTAAAAGAACTATTCTATCTATTCAGTAATACATTCGATTGTTTTATTTATTTCGCAAATACATATAGTACTATGTATCTAATTAAACGATCTGCATTCCCTTCGGAGGGTTGACCTTATTTTGATGGATAGTAAATATTTTTTGCTCTAATTTGATATAGTTTTCGGATGTGTGTGATCTATGCGCGGGACTCATCAGCCCCCGATGACGAGTATGCAGATCGTTTGGATACACGGTTCATAGGTTTACTTCTATATGTTTTGGACTTACTTTGACTAATAACCAATAAAAAACTACTATAATGATAATAATTATCAAATAATTGATTGGAAAATTTCGAAGATAAAGTTAAAAAAATATTTGTAAAATAACCCACAATACGGGGAAAACTATTTTGAGTAACAACACTATTTTGTATTACCCATCTCACTTGCCGACACGCTTCCCCTGGGTCTATTGTAATTCTCTGTCTACGGGTTTTCCTTTTTTTCTTTTTTTTTTCTTCCCTGTTCTCAGGTTAGATGGCGCCAGACTTGCTATTGTTACTGGTAGGAACAGAACGTCACATCGTTTTTCACACTTGGATGTAATGATATCGTAAAACGGAACGTACATAAAAACGTTCTGATTTGAAAGTCTGAATAAATATCAGTTTAAGCCAAGATAGCTTAAAATTAAATAAACAAAGACGGCATTTATATTAAACATTCTTTTTGTTGTTTATACTCGCCAAAAAGAAATGTCTTTAAAGTTGACATTGGCGAAATTATTATGGCAACACGATTGAGGCCACGAAGAAAAAATTTATGTAAGTAACGTAGTTACATCAACGCCATCTACAGAGCTCTAGGAAACTATGTTGTTTTTTTATTTCCCAAAAAGAAAACCTCTCATTGTCTACGATCGTCAATAATAAGGCAGCTGTCCCACCACCGGCAACGACGGACGAGTGGTAAGTAGAGCTAGAACATATAGCATAATAAATCTATGGGCTAGAATGTCCAAATACGCTAGCGACTTGACCATATCCGATTTTTTTTATCCATTTTTTTAAATTAATAAACTACACATTTGACTTTAGAATAATATAATTTTGAACATCAAAATATGGTTTAAAAATGTGAAGAATACACTTTGAAGCACTAAACTTAACTTAAAAGTAAAAAAATATTTGCCAATATAAGCTGAAAATCATGAAAAAGCGTGGGTTGCTCGATATACGAAAACCATGGCACAGAGCGCAAAAATGTCCTTATTCGCGTGTTAAAAGCGTGTTTTTCAGTTTTTTTAACCTATATTTTTATTTTAAACTTTTTAGTACTGAATCATTTGAAATTATATAATCCTGGCGACTCCACTCAGGCTAATGGAATGAACCTATGAAATTATTATATTTTCGCGGAGGAAGAAAACAATATTTCTAAGGGAATAAAGGACATAGTGCGACCAAAGATCCTTACAGCGGAAGGCCCGGAGTAGTAGAAAATCATTGCAATGCCACTTGTTCTGATCTGTGTGTCACAGCTCGAGCTCTGAGGCCTAGCACAAGCGCTATTATATCTTCACGATGTCGGTTACAATGAGATAACAGTATACGATACTAAGTAAGTGCGTAAAGAATGGCTGTTTTATACCACGTGATATCTAGTTAAATGGTCACTCGTACTAACTATGCTGATTTACTTCTGATGTCTAGACGTGAAACAGAATAATAAATGAAACACAGTAACAAAACATTTCAGAGGAAATTCCCTAGCTTTGCGTCAAAACCATTGTATAATAAAACTAGCTCTAAATGACATTGAATATTAAAGAGTCGGTAGTCTGTCCTAATAAAATTTTAATTACTGACTTGTTTGCCTCGTAAAGGTACGACAGATCATAAAAAAAATAACTGTAATAATATTCATGGATTGAAGATAAATATTATAATTGGAATGTCATAATAGTGCCACGGGGGTGTCATAAGAGGCGACTAAGTGAGGGCTTTTTTAAGTGGTTCTTGGGCGATGCGGTTGGAGACCCATCACCAACGAAACTTTATTTCTACCATGCTCGCCGTATTGAACTTCCAAATGTGGCTGAGGAGTTTCTAGGTCTAAAGCTCTGGCTACCCTTTTTAGGATTTATGGCCGTGAGTATATTTATGAATTTGCAATATCATATCACGCGGTATTTCACCAAAGGGGTGACAGAGGTTCTATACATTTGTACAACATTTTACTTTATATTTCAGGATTTTGAGAGTAAGTACCCATTTTTTGTCATGATATTGAATTCAGGTAATAGAGGGAAGAAAGAGAAGGCATTTCGCCGCTATCTAAGAGAACTCTTACACCAAATTTCAACCTGATAGAATAAAAATTGTGAAAGTTTCATAGAACCTTAATTTTCCCGTAATTCTCGTTCCCTTAATCATTTTGTAATTTACATTAATCGAAATAGCGGAAGTTGCATACAAACTTCAATTTCCCAAAATTCCCGTTCTCGTGGGAATTTCTTTGACTTCGTTTCTTAGTGTTTGGGCACTAAAACTACCTACTCAATTTAACCTCTCTAGATCCAGTCGTTTAGGCTGGGCGCTGTCTGTCAGTGATTCAGTAACGGAACGATTTTATATATAGAGATTAGGTGTTGAAAACGTAAAACGAAGTATTGAAGAAAACTATTTACTATGAATACTATACCATGCTATTGCAATAAAATATTCTTAAGTTAGTATTTATGCATGTTGGAATATAATCATATCAAGGCTCAAAGTGATATTAGTAAAGACACATTGTTGTAGGCCTGATTCGGAATCTGAACCCACGCCACTCTGCATGATAGAGCTATCTCTGAGCTATCATGGGTAATTCTAAAATCATAAGTGTACTTTATGTATAAAGCTTAATAACAGCTATGGAAAACATATTACGAAAACCAACATGGCCGTCGCTTAATCAAATGTTAGTGTATTCGTAAAAAGTAGCTTTACGCTTGTCACCTTTCACGTAAACACTGGGTACACTGTCCAGTCAAACACTGGGTACTTAGAATATCAGGTACATACCCAGTCGGTTCTTAAATACTGTCACTGGCCCTTTATTTTAAAAATAGAACACAGAAATGGTGTTCGATTTTCAATTATTTTCTTAATACTAATCTGCTAAATTACAATTACATTCATATTTTTTTCACGATGGAGTAGACTCACAAAGAGAACTGACTAACAGTAAATGCATTGTTAACTGCATCATTGCGGCCGTCAACCAAAGACGATATTCAACTTGCTTTAAAAATTAAAAATCACGATGAGGTTCGTATACCGTACCATCAAGAAGTACAATGAAACCTTGGTACTACTTATATTTAATCTGTGATGGAACCTCTAGTGTCGATAACGAGAAAAGAACTGACAGTATTTGTTCCGTTAGGACTCCAGGGGTGATCAAAGCAATCAAGGCGCGTGCGGCAAGAAATTCCCAGCGTAAGTAGATATTGATGTCTTTGAAGATGGGTTTAACCAGAAGTACCGTAAAATAGTACTCGATGAAGACCTGGGACTACGGGCTTACCGAAAAAATAGTGGACATATTCTGAAAGCGCGTCTGATAGCTATGAGAGACAAAAAATTGCTTAAGCGGTACGCAAGAAAAAGACACCGCGATATCCCGTTTACTGATGAGTTTTTTTTTATTATTTAGGAGAGATACTACAAAAAAATGACAGGGTGTATGCTACCAGCTCTGCGGCCGCTGGAAATGCCATTCTTAGAGTGCAGCACGGTCATCATCCATCATCAACCATGATTTAGTTGCGAGTGTCCTACTATGGCCCCACTGAAGTACATTTTTGTGAAAAAGGTGTCAAAACTAGTGCAAAAATTTACGGAGACACGGTTTTAGATCGCATAGTAAAAGATCTGCCCCAGACACTCTTTGGAGGGCGGCTACTTGTGTTTTAACAGGACTTTGCACCTGCTCATAAGGCCAAAACAACTCAGGAGTGGTTTGAGCGCCAGAACGTCGAGCTATTAAGGCATCAAGATGGCCCTCACCTAACCGTGACCTCAATCTACTGGATTACAAAATTTAGCAGGAATTGGAGAAGGCCTGGAACCTCACAAAAATTTGAGCAGCCTTAAGTCATCATTGACTAAAGCAGTGACCGATATCGACATGAATATGGGCCGTGCTGCTATTGAAGACTGGCCGCGAAGATTGAAGGCTTTTGTGAAAAATGGTGGCAATTGTTTTGAACAAATTTGGTGTTTTATGTAAACTAATTAGATTACCTTTTATTAAAAAAAACTTTTTTTTAATATCATGACTAATTTTCATTTTATAGCCAATTTTGTTTGTGACAGAATTTATGTATGTATGACCAACTAGGTATATACATACATACATATACGGCTATAATCCCAAGAAGGGGTAGCCAGAGCTTCGAAATAAGAAATTCCTCAGCCACAATTGTGTGGGGAAAAATATTGTAAATGTGGTAGTGCTATTCTAAGGCGACACTACACAACAAATTTGTAATATGTTGCTTAAAATTTGGAGAATATCTAAGCTGTAGAAAACGTGGAAAAGTTGCGAGGATAATATTTCCAGAACAGAGATCCACAGCGGATCAGCTAAATATGGCAACTTGATGACATCCATCAAGTGAAACATAAAAACATAAAAACGTTCACGCCGTTTATCCCCGAAGGGGTTGGCAGAGGTACCAATATTTCTGAATTCACATGGCAGCGCCATCTAGTGTCAAGAGCGGGTACCCACGTTTTGCTTAGACAGTGTACTCACGTGATAGGGGGCAGGCCTATCGCCGTTTTGTACGAATACACTGTCACATGACTAAGTACAACTCAGCCATGTGGGTTTCCTCACGATGTTTTCCCTCACCGTTAACAATCATGATAAATTAACCACACATATGGCTTTAGAAAAGACAAATTGATGTAGGCCCGACCCAGGATTGGAACTCACGCCCTTCTGTTTTCGGGCGGGTGTTCTACCCACTGGAATCATCAAGTGAATGTCGTTTAATTTTTGATAGTACGAAATCTTTCGCACAATTGATTACCTAGCTGATATTTAATAAATAAACTTTACATACGTACATATACTCACGACTATAAATCCCTAAAAGGGGTAGCCATAGCCAGAGCTAAGCAATTAGAATTTCCTCCGCCACTTTTAGAAAGATGAGTGGGGAAAATATGGTAAAATAAAGGTTGTTGGTGACGGGTCTCCAACCGCTTCGCCCAAAAATCCGTTAAAAGGCTTAGAATAGCACTATCCCATTTCTTCCGATGGGTGTTTGAAGAGGCAATAAAATTTACTTTACTTTAAATAAGAGAGTAATTTTCCTTTGTGGATTCCATTGCGTGAGTATGTTATATCTACATCTCAAACACTGAATATGTTTATAAAGATGAACACGTTATACGAATACGAAATCATAAAAAAGTCGCCTTAACGGCGTGACTGTACTTGGGTTAGCAAAACAGGAAAAAACATACATATACTCACGCCAATATTTCCCATCGCGGTAGACAGAGACTATTGATCGTTGACTTTTAACGATCCTGGCAAACCTTTATAACTTCGTTTACACCCATCAATCGTTTCATACATGCTCTTTTATTACTCTGCCTCACTCTCTTATTTATTTCTTGTTACTATCGACAGCTACTTTAAACAATAACTAATTGCGCGCACTAACCTTTTCTTTATATAAGTTCATTGTTAATGACATTAGAATAATTTTTATTAGTCTTAATTTTTAAGTTTCTAGGGTTTCTAGGTTTAATTCTAATTTGCCTGAAAACCAGCGTACGACATGGTTCCATTTCGTACATTATGCTGAGGCTGGACCTTTTTCGTAGCATGAAAATCTAGCTTGTATTAATTCTATTTTGTTGTATTTTTTATTGTTTACCAGATAAATGATTTTTCTTTCTTTCTTTCTTTATTCTTCATACTTCAGACGCCAGCCTTTTTGAGCACTCTCTATTAATCTCACACTCTTCCAAACAGGAATATATGTTTAGAAATTTCATGAACCGGTCATTACCACACTTTTAAACAGATTTTACAAAAATATATTTCTAAGTTGATATTCAAATATATTTCTCGTGCACTTAACATCCCCCGTAGCATGAGGCGTGTGAGAACGAGTATGTCATGTGAGAAGTGCGATACTTAACTGACAGATTTTGTAGGAGCAATCTGTCTGTTTCTCACTTCTCATGCGTCATGCCATTCGAGCTGATGTATTAATCTTTATATGGGCTTTGCAATGTAGATATATAGACAGATGTCTTTTCTTACTACGCATTTGCCTGCTTCACTCGTTGTACCTGATGATCTTATCAAATGAACTGAGTCGTAAGAGCATAAAAATCAAAAGTCCTTGATAACATACATATACTCAGGGCCATAAATCCCAAGAATGGGTAGCCAGAGCTTTAGTGCTAGAAACTCCTCAGCCACATTCGGACGTTGATAGGGAACAAGGTGGTAGATATAAAGTAGCGTTGGTGATAGATCTCCAACCGCATTGCCCCAAAAACCACTTAAAAGCCCCATACCCTTAGTCGCCTCTTACGAGACCCCTGGATAGAAAGGGGTAGTGTACACGGCCAACAACAAGTACTTATGAATGACAATTTTCTCAATTACCATTATGTTACTTTTTCTTTCATCTCCTCAAAGATAGAGGACCTTCGTACAGCTTTTAAATTCAGAATTGTTAGAAAATAGTCAATTTGTAACTTTAAACTGTCTCGAAAACGAATTCAAATGAGCTATGTTGGGTTCAAAATGAATTAAATTATAAAATTAGGGGCCAGTTTCCGTTTAAAAAGAATGAATCTAAATGTATTTCAAAACTCTCGCTTCCGGCGCCACTTTTGCGTGTTTTTGGTGGTAGGGAAGTGGCGGGGGAAGGACGAAATGACAGCTGTCTTGAGGCAGGCGAAGCGGCATTGCTGGCATTCGTACTGAGGCTCTCAAACAAACCAGTCGTTACCATTAGCTTGAATATTATGTTATTATTATTAACTTGTGATTTTGTAGAAGAAAATAAATAGCAGAACAATATTATTAAGTTTTATTTTCAGAGTCGTTCCTAAAAGGTCAGTAATTTTAATAGTTCAGAAGTGTTACGACTGTTAAATCGCCCACTGGTATGTACAATTTATGTTATTAGTATAGTATTTTTCTTGCCAAATGTTTAGCTAACCTATTAGCACACGCGTTTTGCCAGGGCTACTCTCTGGAAACGCATCATTACTTATACATTCACAAATATTCACGCGTTTTGCCAGGGCTACTCTGGAAACGCATCATTACTTATACATTCACAAATATTCACGCGTTTTGCCAGGGCTACTCTCTGGAAACGCATCATTACTTATACATTCACAAATATTCACGCGTTTTGCCAGGGCTACTCTCTGGAAACGCATCATTACTTATACATTCACAAATATTCACGCGTTTTGCCAGGGCTACTCTCTGGAAACGCACCATTACTCATAAATTCACAAATATTCACGCGTTTTGCCAGGGCTACTCTCTGGAAACGCACCATTACTCATACATTCACAAATATTCACGCGTTTTGCCAGGGCTACTCTCTGGAAACGCACCACTACTCATTTATTCACAAATTTTCACGAGCATTACCAGAACTACCCTCTCGAAAATTAGTTACTCACGAAAACATTACCAAGCACTTATTCATTTTGCCAGGGTTAGCTAATCTTTAGAATGTTTTTTTTTTGGACGGTATGAAGTAGACTTAATATTTATATAAATGTATAATTCTAAATATTTGGATGAGTGTCGGGCTAGCATAGTTTTACACCATTTCTTAACTTGATATTAATGCAATTCAAATAAGAAAGTAGGACTTAAATATTTAAGGTGATGCGGTTAGCAACCCGTCGTTATCACTATTATATACCATCTTCGCGCTCAAAGTGAGAGACAGAGTGTAATGCTAAAGATCTGTCTGCCCTTTTATATAAACATAGCTGTGAATATCTGGGTTAAATATTTTATTTAATAAATTATTAAATTATTATGCTTACGTGAGTCTCGTTTGTTGTCGGTTAAGAATGGTACTAACTTTCTTATTTACCGCCTGTTATCTTTTACATCTTTTACCGGTTGGGTATTTTATGGTTTTTTATATTTTATTTCCAAATATCAAGTTTTGAATTAATTGTCATGTATAAACTATGGCTAACCTCGTATCAAGGTGTATTTATTTTGATTCAATGTCTGTAATTTGTTTTGTTGTTGTATTTTGTGTATGTATGTGAGTGTCAGCTGAAATAGCATTATACCGTTACTTATTTGATTTTAATGGAATACAATTTATATTATTAGGGATTTAAATTAGCAACTTATCACTAGTATCCGCTTCATGTACCATCTTCACGCTCAGAGTAGGAGACAGACTTGGTGATTCCAAAGATCTGTCTATCCCTTTATTTTGAATATAGGCCTTAGTAGTTAAATTAAGAATTCATTAGTTCCATTCCAAAATTATTGTTTTGGATTTACGACGTGTATGCAATGTCGGTTAAGAATGATATTAACCTACTTTTTATATCCTGTTAGCTACCTTTTATATATTTTACCGCTGAAGACATTTTATAGCGTATTCTACTTACTAAATGCAAACAAATGAATACATTTTTATTCCATTTTATTTTATTATAAAGTTGCAATATTTTAACGTACTCTTGTGTGTTTACATTATGATAGCTAGAAGTTTCTAATCTGGATTTTTCAACCTATCCTCACCTAACCTTTCCTTTTCACGAACGACTTTAAACGACTGTTTACTATTCTTTTAATTAAATTAGGCCAAAAAAAATAATATGACTGATACAAACGATACACTACTTAGGTTGACACCACCGTTACCAAACTTAGCCACAGGACGAAGCTTAACGACGATTAGGAGAGAGGGTACCTCATCGCTAGGTGTGACTCTTAGTCAATCCGTCAATCTGGACAAATAAAGATCAAAGGCCGGACATGCTGTTGGATGAATAAGTTAAGCTGTTGACCAATCTTTGTACGTCTTAGCACTATTGTAGGGTAACGTTTGTTATGGAATGCGGTTGTGGTATGGTCGCGTGATTGAGAAAGGATTGGCTGTTGTAGTTGCTATTGTAATTGACTTTTAAACTAGTGGAAGGTTGAAAGATTAACTCCAATGTTTCAAAAATGTCACAGAGTCTAGCGGCTTGCAGAATACTCATAAAACATGAGTTTTAAATGTTTGTAATGTGGTATTTTGTTTGTTGCTTATTCCCATAATAAGAAAAAATAAATGAGAAAGCAAGTTAGTTTTCTGTATTTTATGCCACGACAGTTTTCCAAATGTTATAATCGTGATAGTGTATCTATTTGGTCTAAATGACCCTAGAGTTTTTAAAATCTTTTATAATGGCTATTATTTGAGTCAAAAACACTTACATGCTGTTTATTATTGTTAAATTTATGTTAAACGTTGTTTCCTTTCTCTCTCGCATCACTATGCCTCGAACGTAGTTTATGGAATGAATGAGTAATATAATTGTACAGTTTTAAATATTTATGTAATGGTGATAGGGAAATATTATTTCTATGCGCGATATTTATTTTTGTTTTATGACTAATCTTTTTAAATTATTTCATATATGTCTTATCGTTGCATTAACTAATTTAGATATAATTTTAAAAATTTCATTTAATAACTTATAATTACAATCAACCTTTTAATCACGAATTTCGTATCAAAATTTTTACTTTCGCTTTTAAAATCATCAATTAAATTTTAAAGTTATTAATATATTTAGAAATTATATTAAATGTGATATATTTTCGAGCAATAATTTAATATCGTAAAAGATTCGCAGTTTGTGAATTTTACCGTTTTACGTTAAATAAGATTTTATGATTTTCAATTTGAATTATTTATTTTCATTGATTGCCATTGAACAACTCTTTTGAGTGTTCCTAAATGCCAAGAGAGTAAAAAAAAATGCAACGATATGCATCATATTTTCATGATAGGATGATCACAAGTATGATATAGGTGTGACTGCCGTTAGTGGTTAGTTATTGATAAATAGGTAAATTATTAGGAAACAAAATTACGCGCTCAAAATAGTATTTGGGTAGTTCCGCAAATGAGATTAAAAGTGGATGTTGTTTCTATTTAAGAATACATCTGTCAAGAGTTTTGTCTTCCTTTATGTTACGGTGATAAAATAATGTTCCTTCGTTCTTTCACCAGTTTTAATTGCAAAAATTAATTATTTTCTTCTAATTAATATTTTTGATTCGAACGACTGTGAATAAAACATATTTTTTTGGAGGAGAATTGAAACAATTTATCGTGTATATATTGTAAAATAAATCTCATTTATCTAAGGAATGACACAAAATTCAGCGACAAGGGAATATTCAGACATTTTCCCTTTTTTTCAACTTAACTTACCAAAGTGGAAAGATTAGAATGAGGATAATATTCCATACTACTTATCCTCATTATATACTTTTTAATTATATACTTATTCCACTGTAGGTATTAAAAAAATGCGTAGACCTAATGTTCCATGTTACAATATAAGTAGTTTTTGTTTTTGATTTATCTTCTTTGGAACATTGGAAACTATATTAGTTTTATTGAATTTAAATTGTTATCTCTTAAAGATTTATTTTTGCGAAAAAGGAACCTTATATTTATTGTTATCGTCGCAATCGTAACGTTTTCTATTATTTATAATGTAATTATCATTGTTTTATTTTATCGTATTTATGGATTTGGTTAAGCGAAACCGGTACGGAATCACCAAAGCGAAGTTAATTATAGGGTTTTTGAATCGCGATAGCAAATCGTGTAAAGTTTCCTAGGGGACTTTTTATTTTTTTACTAACATATTTTTAAATTTGAATTAATCAGCTACTAAAGTATTAACAAATTTCTCACGTAGATAAAGCGGGGGCGTTTTTTTTACCTAATCATACAAATAAGTAGCACCATATTTTCTATGAACATAAACACTCAAAAACACTTTATTGGCTACTATAAACTGGATTCTTAATTCTTGATCATGTTGTTAGATTTTGATAATTTTGTGTATGTTTAACGTAATACATACAGAACACACTAACGGGCTTCTTAAACCATACCATTACGTGGTTTAACAACTTATTGACATTGCTCAGGACCTCAGTGTAATGGTTCATAAATTCTACAATAAATAATGCGTACAACATTTCGAAATGTAGTTTGATACACTGATTTCATTTGCCGTTGAAGGTTAACATACTACTAGATGCCTGACAAATATCAATATACTGCTCCGAACCAGTACGCAAAGATTGTTTTTTACATAAACTGTTACCCTGTTCTGTTGAACAGGAAATACACTCATTGGAATAACGCTGGGAAAGTATAATCGTGTCTTAGATTACCACTAATAACTATCAAACCTAATAAAAACTCGCATAAACAGTATTCTAAGGGCCCTCTGTGGACCCCAGATTATAAGAGTTATAAGTGCAAAATCCTCAGTCAAAACATGGGACTGTACGTTATTTCATCGGCGTTCATTCCAATGAGGGTACAGTCGCAGAATATAAAAGGTATTTGCAAATTTTTACAAATTAATTGAAGCGCATAGTCTTAAAAACAAGCAAGTTTCAACGTTAAACTGAGCTAGCAACACCAATAGAAAAATATCTAGTAAATATTTTTTAAAAATCTATAGCATAATTGGTATCCCCGTTTCGATGTAGCATTTGTAATTTATACGAAGAATAAAAACCAAAATAAGTGTAGGGAAAAGTAAATTTACAAATGAATCTCCGATACAGTTTTCATAAATATGCAAACATTTTGTTTCTAGCTTAAATATATTTAAATGATAAAAATCATGCTTAATATAGATGAATTTATAAATATGATTGTGTGTAAGTGGAGTGTGTAAATATGAATGACATGACGTGACAAGCGACGAGTCGTTGGAATGGCTCGCTGTCTATGACAAGAAATCAAAGATATTACAGAACTGATACTGTAGATTTCCGATGGATTGTTAATTGATAGATATTTTTACTGAACAAAATCCACCAGAGTCTAAATAATGTAATTAATAAGAATATACTTAATTCTCTAATCCTCTTTGTTATTTAGTGATTATTTTTGTTTGATATTGTTTAGAAGTGATGTGAGTCGTTATTGTGTCACCTCATAGTTTGATAGAGCCGTGTGGGGGCGCCTGTCCCTGCAGGAGTATGAATGTTCTAGTATTAATTGTAATTGTAAATAAGCTCTATCAAAACGTGAGGCGACCTATTTGCAGTAGGTGGCGCGGGATGAAGCGATCGACAGAGATAGCAATACGCCAACTCGCTCTAACGAAGACGAACCAGCAACCCAACAAACGCAGAAGGTTGTCTTCACAATGCTATTTACGATTCTGTTGGAGCGACGGAGCCATATGAAACAAGAACGGCAATTAAAGTCTGTCAAAAGTTGTTTTGAAAACAATCAGCACAAAATGAAGATAAACTTCGATAAAGACCGAGCTCCTACAGTTCTGTTTAATAAAGGGGATCTTGTTATGATCCCAAATCATCATAAGCCAAGCGATGTAAAGAGTAAAAAAACTATGCCCAAAATTTAGAGGCCCATACAGGATAGCAGCAATTTTGTATAATGACCGGTATGAGGTCTCAAGTATTGCAGGTCACTCAAAACGTAAATACAAAAGTATTTATCCGGCCGATCAACTAAAACGCTGGATAACTATCTTCTATCCCCGATACAGACGTTGATACCGACGATGACAGTAATGAATTAAACCAGAACGCTGGTGATATTTTTCACAATTAAAATAAATTAAAAACAAAATTACAATGCCCGAAACCATATTCGAAAAGCGGATTAATTTGACCTAACTATATTAACTCATTTACTTTTTCAAATGACAATGACATTACCCATTCCTCCTTAGTCCTTCCAGAACCCAATTTTTGTTTCAGAAGTTTTGGTGAATGGGAGCCAGTAATAAAAAGATAGCTCCTCAAATTAATCGGAAAGTGCAAGCGGTACTCACTAATGCGAAGGATGCCGAAGCGCAAGTGGTACTCACTAATGTGAAGGATGCCAAAGCGCAAGCGGTACTCGCTACTGTGAAGGATACCGAAGCGCTAGCACTGTTCTCAGTTATAAAACAGGCCAAAGTGCAAGCGGTACTCACTAATGCGAAGGATGCCGAAGCGCAAGTGGTACTCACTAATGTGAAGGATGCCAAAGCGCAAGCGGTACTCGCTACTGTGAAGGATGCCGAAGCGCTAGCACTGTTCTCAGTTATAAAACAGGCCAAAGTGCAAGCGGTACTCACTAATGCGAAGGATGCCGAAGCGCAAGTGGTACTCACTAATGTGAAGGATGCCAAAGCGCAAGCGGTACTCGCTACTGTGAAGGATGCCGAAGCGCTAGCACTGTTCTCAGTTATAAAACAGGCCAAAGTGCAAGCGGTACTCACTAATGCGAAGGATGCCGAAGCGCAAGTGGTACTCACTAATGTGAAGGATGCCAAAGCGCAAGCGGTACTCGCTACTGTGAAGGATGCCGAAGCGCTAGCACTGTTCTCAGTTATAAAACAGGCCAAAGTGCAAGCGGTACTCACTAATGCGAAGGATGCCGAAGCGCAAGTGGTACTCACTAATGTGAAGGATGCCAAAGCGCAAGCGGTACTCGCTACTGTGAAGGATGCCGAAGCGCTAGCACTGTTCTCAGTTATAAAACAGGCCAAAGTGCAAGCGGTACTCACTAATGCGAAGGATGCCGAAGCGCAAGTGGTACTCACTAATGTGAAGGATGCCAAAGCGCAAGCGGTACTCGCTACTGTGAAGGATGCCGAAGCGCTAGCACTGTTCTCAGTTATAAAACAGGCCAAAGTGCAAGCGGTACTCACTAATGCGAAGGATGCCGAAGCGCAAGTGGTACTCACTAATGTGAAGGATGCCAAAGCGCAAGCGGTACTCGCTACTGTGAAGGATGCCGAAGCACTAGCAGCTCTCTATGTTATAAAATACACCGAAGCGCAAGTGGTACCATTAACAATAAGGTTTTTTTTTATTTACATTAATATACAGGCAAAAATCCTCTATTTCTAACTAGGATAACAAACCTACCATAAATCTATTGTAAACCATTTTTTACAATTTTATTGATTAAAAGTTTCACGTAGAAAGTTTCTAAATTTATTAATGCAATGCAATAATTTCAGGTTACTGATTCCTGCCTGGCTCGCTGAAACGGATCATTTTCGAATAGAAGATTCAGAAGTATTAAATCATTATGGATAAAACTAAGAATAAGTTATATAAGTAGCACAAGTTAAAATTTATTTTGAAATTTAAACATATCATAACATAACATAACATAAACGTTCACGCCGTTTATCCCCGAAGGGGTTGGCAGAGGTACCAATACTCCTGAACTCGCATGGCAAGCGCCATCTAGTTTCCAGAGAAGGTACCCACGTTTTGCTTAGACAGTGTACTCACGTGATAGGGGGCAGGCCTATCGCCGAAGCCACTAAATTTAACACTGCCATAACGATATTTTTTTTAATTACTTATTAGAAACCACCGGACGGGTCGCGTGCCCGCGGCCGTCCCGTACACACTTGGCGCCGGAGCGTGAAGAGCGAGCTGCGAGCGGCGGGACTGAGTTGGAGTGCGGCCAGGGAAGTCGCGGCAGACAGGAAGGCGTGGCGGGAGCTTGTGCAGGCCCTGTGCACCAGTGGGGTGCCATAGGACGACGACAACAACAACAACAACTATTGCTCTTTGTTATCATTTTAATTGAAAATATAAAATAAATAAATTGTCAGGTAGAGCTAGGAATAAGTAACTTAAGTTAAAACTGATTTTCAAAGTAAATCCTGCCTTGTTAAAATAAGCATTTCTTAAATTGTTAATTTTCTTTGTTAAGTAACTATTATTATTTCTATATACTTTTGTATATTTTTTTTAGTTGTGTTTTGTTGTATGAAATATGATTGTTATAAGTTGTGCAGATAAACGTCTAACGAACGATAAATGTATTTAAGATGATAAGATAATACATTAATATATAATGGTATACTTGCACGAAAATTAAAACGAATGTTATGCCTCGACCAATTACGTAACATTTGACAAAACTGAAAATATAAATAATTATGTTACATATATTTCATTTGTTAATGTGTGAGGACATAGAAGTTGTAAGCTCGAATGGCCGAAAAGGAATGAGGACATTCCTGCCTCAGGACGGCCGTCTGTTAGAAAATAGTCAATTTGTAACTTTAAACTGTCTCGAAAACGAATTCAAATGAGCTATGTTGGGTTCAAAATGAATTAAATTATAAAATTAGGGGCCAGTTTCCGTTTAAAAAGAATGAATCTAAATGTATTTCAAAACTCTCGCTTCCGGCGCCACTTTTGCGTGTTTTTGGTGGTAGGGAAGTGGCGGGGGAAGGACGAAATGACAGCTGTCTTGAGGCAGGCGAAGCGGCATTGCTGGCATTCGTACTGAGGCTCTCAAACAAACCAGTCGTTACCATTAGCTTGAATATTATGTTATTATTATTAACTTGTGATTTTGTAGAAGAAAATAAATAGCAGAACAATATTATTAAGTTTTATTTTCAGAGTCGTTCCTAAAAGGTCAGTAATTTTAATAGAATGGATTTTACAAAAGGGTATAAAAAAACACAATTAATCAACTTTTCAGTTTTTTTAATGACTTAAGGTTATTTTGAGCACTTTTGAAATACGGATCTAGTTTTAATGCTTTTCTATACATTTTCTCTGCTAAATCATGTTTCTTCCATCTGTGGTAAAGAACACCTGCAAAAATATATAGTGAACATATATCAAACCATTTTGTAGTTAACTAAATGGGAAAGCAAGAGGACTACAAATTATACTTTCATAGTATACCAATCAGGTAGAGTAAGGTTTATTTTTGTTTCAAGATTCCGTAACAACAGGTAAAAATGGGATCTTATAACTGAAAATTCGCTATCTGAGTGTGTGTCTGTCTGCATGCTGCATCTTATACCATAAATCGGATAATCGGATGCATATTTACCTAAAGTTGACCGGCGGCTTAGTATGGAAAGCACTTCTTTATCGTAAAGATTTCGGGATCTCGGAATTGATGCATTTAATGTTCGGAATATAGAATTAAATGTATTTTCATTACGTTTGTAGTGTTTTCTATTACAATATATTATTATCCGATCTATGCTTATAACCCATGATAGCAAGGAAATTGAAATGTTGTCAGATTATGTACTTCTAGAACAACAAATACTAAATCTGAACAAAATATCTTAACGTAGTTCAAGTTAACTGCCAGTACCTTCCCATGGCGCTAGATTATTTTACTTGATTTTTATACATCGCGGTAGTTTTTCTTAAACTATTCTATATATTAATGTCCTCTGTGATTATTATAGCTATCAATCGGTGCTCGGGTCAGACTCGTACTCATCTGATTTTTCAGACAAGTTTGAATCAGGGAAATTACCTTAATAATTTTGCGATTTAACATAAAATTTGTCTGCGTTGAGTGACCATATAATTCTATGGTTGACGAAAAAATCCAGGATAACTCGTGTCATTCTGAATACCATTGCGCAAGCACAAAATAATACACCTTACTTTACCTTAAGTTAGTTGCGCGGGTCAACCAGTACTTACATATAATAACGGCTATATAACCCAGAAAAAGGTAACCAGAGCTTGAGAATTAGGAATAGGCTATTTGACTGTAATAAAAATATACATTTCTTTTATTTCATTAGTCTTAATATTTCTTTTTTGGAGCAATATGTAATAATGCGGGATAAAAAAATTGCATTATTTCACTAAACTCCGTCTTCTAAAATAAGTATTTTTGATGCAACTGTCACGTGACTAAAAACGACCGTGATTTGCTATTTCTATAATGACGTAGATCGCACATAAACAGACTATGTATCGCTTCGCTCATTGGTGTTTAATGCAGAATTGACGTCATTTGTGCTACAGCCGCCATATTTTTTAAAGTCGCGTTTACGCGGCACATTTGAATATTGCATTTTCTTTTTCGATTTTTTAATAAAATAGCTTTTAGGGTTTTAGTAGGGTTAAAAAGGGTAGGGTTTTTTAGGGCTCCTTATAAACAAATTAACACCGTAAGATAGTTTTCAATAAAATAGTCAAATAGCCTATTCCTTAGCCACATTTGTAATTTGACTAGGGATAAGATAGTAACATAAAAGTAGGTGACGGTTATGGGTACCACATCGCCCAAGAATAAATTTACTTAAAGGCCTCAAACGGTCCACTCACCTAAATTAGCAAAATGTAACGCCTGCACTTTATCTCCAAAGAGCAAAATAGCTTTTTTGAAGTGCTGTTCGGCTTCCCTGGATAAATTCAGTTTTCCATATGTGTTGGCTATGACAAAATTCACCGATGGAGATTCTGGTAATTCTTTTAATACTGCTGGTATAAGTTGAATTGCTTTCTTGAATTGACCTAAAAATTTAACATCACTTTAGTAAAAGCAGAACGGCCCGGGCCGCCTGAAAGATAGATACAAATATAAAAAATAAATCTGTCTTAAATTGAAATATATATTATGTTTTAAAATATTTCGATAATAAAATAATTGCGGTACTTTACCGTTTACGTGAATACACTTTTATTTTCTAATACTTTCAAAAAATTCTGTGGCTAGAAGCATCTTTATGAAACAAATAAAACACAGAGAATCCTTTGTAATCTTTATCCTTTGTAATGTCATACTTGTCTTGTATTACTAATCAATTACAGAAACGATAGGCCTGCCCTCTATCACGTGAATAAACTATCCAAGCAAAAACGTGGGTACCCTGTACACCCGGTGACGATGTCAAGTGATGTTCTGAAGTAGTATCTCTGCGTACCTCTTCGGGGATATACGGATAAACGGATTATGTGTTTGACTTATTACTGATCTCAACATTTTACATCTAAACGCGCACACATACTCGAATACGTACTGTACCTACATATTAGGAATATAATCTTAATAAATATTAAATTTGTTTACCAGTATTGTCGAGTAAGGCCAGTAAGTTGGTCCACGCTAGGGTATGTTTGGGATTGAGCTCAATAGCTTGGAGCCACGTTTTTTCAGCCTCGCTTGTTTTGTTTGTTTCCAAAAACTGAAAAGATAAACATTTCTCGTAAGAGGCGACTAACGGTATTGGGGCTTTTTAATGGAATTTCGGGCGATGCGGTTGGAGACCCATCACCAACAACCTTTATTTTTACCATCTTTTCCCCACACAACTTCCAAAAGTGGCTGAGGGATTTCTAATTCCTTAGCTCTGGCTACCCCTTCTAGGGATTTATAGCCGTGAGTATATGTATGTATGTATGTAATTATAAGATAATTTATAGAGCGGAAACCAAAAGTAGTCTAGGTCCAAAATCTAAACAAAACGTTAAAAACTAATTGTCAAAATAGGATATCCCCTGATTGGTTGATTCAATACACTTTTTAAACTCACGCGGTTTTGTAGACGAAACTTTGAACAAACATATCACGTAAGTGATTTAAAAATATAGAATCGAATAGAAAATTCTTTATTGCACCTTACAAAATAAATATTTACAAAATCTCAGTACAAAACCAAAAGTACAATAAAAAAATATAATAGGTATGTATATACAGTTCTCCAAAATTAATAATGCGCATGATCTTCGGTAACTCTCGTATTCCGGAAAAACCCGAAAAATTTAATCGTAAGCGCCCTAAACGATGCACTTGCATTTTGAAACTTGTCCTAAAGTAATACGAGTCAATATCATGTGTTCTCAAACGAAAACAATTCGGGCGGGCGGTGGCGGTCGCCGGGCAGTCAAAGTTCCGTCAATGTCAATCGTCTTTCTTTACATATTGTTGGTGATCGCACGTGTTTTCTCTGTGTGGAATTATATAAAGCTGCTATCATACACCCTTCTTGAGTTTATTTTCAAATGTGAATTTAATTTTAACTTTAATGGAGCGCAGCAAGCGAAGCTCCATTTACCCCCGATTTTTGTATTAGGCTTGTCACAGAACTCCTCCTAACCGGTTGATCCGATCACAATCAAATTTTGCACGATGGTTCAAGACATCAAGGACAAGGTTTTAAAGGTACTATACAATTTTCGAAGTAAATCAATCAAACAAAGATTCTAGCATATTTGCAACAGTGTGGATATCCTCGCATTTTGGACTTATCGAAAATCACGAAAATCATTGAATCAAATTCCGTTACTGATAAATTATGACATGCACTTAACCACTCTGTATACATATCGTCTCCCGACGCTCGGGGAACACGATCGTTGCCGAATAGTGACGAAGATTTCTATGCGCATTATTCATTTTGGAGTAGTACGTTAGTTAATCCCGATCTTTTTATAAATATTGTAAACCTTGAAACTGCAATAAATATTTTTGATTTGATTTGATTTTGATTATCCTATTAATATTATAAAGGCGAAAGTTTGTAAGTATGGATGTATGGATGTATGGATGTTTGTTACTCTTTCACGTAAAAACTACTGAATGGATTTGAATGAAACTTTACTACAATATAGCTTATACATCAGAATAACACATAGGCTAAAATTTTTGAGGTTTTATTAAATTAATTAAAATAACGCCTTAAGCTTTGTCATAAGCAAATTTGACTGTACAAAAACTGTCGGGTCAGCTAGTTATATATAACCGTCGATTCAATGTCCTTACTTCTGTTGGTTATACATTTGCTTTGCTTAAGTCAGACGAAATGCACCTAATCGTTTAAGGATATTAACAGTCTCCGTTTCTTATCTATTAAGTTTAGTCCTCTATGGTATCGACTGAGTCGTTAGCTTGTTACAAAACGCTAAGCCATACTATGTACACTTTTATTTAATTTAATTAAACGCCAATACTATTCATTTTCTTTACACTGCTCATTACACATTAACTTAACAAGCCACAAACCTTAAGGTACCAGTAACGACGGACGCGGAAAAAATGGGTACTGTTATTCTAACAATTTTAATATGTGCATATCCCTTCAATATGATTGGGAGCCAAACAATTTGAGCTTGAGGCAAAACGTTCAATTTAATTTTCCACTATCAGAACACCCTGGCCCTGCTTATTTATTACCTACATACATACGTATACTCACGCCGTTAATTCCCATTGGGGTAGGCAGAGACGCCGCAGATCGCCACTTCGTAAGCATATTAATTAAAATTAATTAAAAAGTAATCGCAGTTACTCTTTACTACATCTGCTTTATGCCAATGTTCAACAAACTGCCTTCTGACATATTGGAATTGCCTGTGGCATCTTTTAAAAAGGCAATAAAAGCCATGTTTTTAAAGAAATCTTACTACAGTGTTCAAGATTTTTTAAACGACAAGGACCCAACGCGCACTTGACCGTGTCCGTAAAGCTATAAATCTTCCCTCGTTATTCCTAGGAATAATTGTCTGGTGAGGATTTTTCTTCTCACGTTATGTGATTGGTTTTTTGTGATGGACAATTTATTTTTATTATGTCAAACTAGCGTTTGGTTTTGTCGCATAGAAAATCTTTTATAAAGTAAAAACATGTTAATAAACTGAAATTGTACAAACCATGTTTTGAAAAAATGAAAAAATGTGAATGTAAAGAGTTTCTTTGTTGCTTCTTCTCTTTACGAACACCTTCCGAAGCAACGGACTTATGATATATTTAAAAAATTTGACGTTCAAAAAATGTTAGTTTTTAACTTAATTTTGAAAAATAAACTTTTTGACTTTTTTTTTTATTTTTGCCAGTAGAAGTGTCGCGCGGTCGCGGTAAAATCAGTCCAGTTATTACGGCGATTAGTCGGAACAAGCAGTCCGGTAAAAAATATAAGATGCTGTTTTAATAAATGTAAAGTGTACCTGACTTTGTATATGCGTGCATTTACATTATTTTTTTGTACTCACCAAATTTCCCAAATTGTACAAGCAGTCTGGATACTTCTTGCGATAAAACAGAGCAGTTTTATACGCCTCTTGAGATTCCTCATACCGTTTTGTGTTCGCCAGAACTATGCCCAAATTCATCCAGGCTGCCGGGAAGTCCTTTCTGAAATATATTTAAGATTATTGAATGTAGTTGTTTGAAGAATAAAAGAGCAAGTATAGAATGAATGATTATTGTAGGCGAAGTTCGAGAGATTTGTCAGGATACAAAGTGGCGGTCGATCGACCAACCCCAATGACACTAGTAACGCAAGTATATATGTCTTAAGTTTTAGAACGACTTAAGCGGCATCTATCGAACATTATGTAAGATAGATTTTTAAAATTCGATTTGATGGATTATGTTCTTGAGTTACGTTGTTACACACGCACTACTTATTTAGATTATATATTTTAATAGCGCATTATGTACGTATAATAATTGCAATATTTTAAACTTTTCACCATATCCCTGTAGTGAGTTGCTCAGAACAGGGGCGGGCATATTTGAAATACTATATCTTGGTAAACGCAGTTGCGCTAAGTGCATTATCAAAATCAGCGCGGTTGATGTGTGAAAAATGACTTTGCATCAATGAACGGTTATAAAATAGTAAGCAATTCACAATTTATGAATGAAGATATTATAATGTTATTTACAACACACTCTCATACTACCTATTTCATTACAAGTCGGTCAATTAATTATGTAGTAGTGCGCTCACACAGATTCTTATTAAGTATTAATCGTGTTTTTGATCGCAATGCATAACATAACATAAACGGTCACGCCGTTTATCCCCGAAGGGGTTGGCAGAGGTACCAATACTTCTAAACTCACATGGCATCTAGTGTCCAGAGAAGGTACCCACGTTTTGCTTGGACTGGACAGTGTACACACGTGATAGGGGGCAGGCCTATCGCCGTTTTGTACGAATACACTGTCACATGACTAAGTACAACTGAGCTATGTGGGTTTTCTCACGATGTTTTCCGTCACCGTTAACAATCATGATAAATTAACCACACATATGACTTTAGAATAGACAAATTTTTGTAGACCCGACCCAGGATTGGAACTCACGCCCTTCTGTTTTCGGGCGGGTGTTCTACCCATTGGACTATCATATCATTATGATCGCAATGCAAAATAAAAAATAAGAATATAATTAGCACAGAATTAGCCTACTAGCATTGTTGGTAAATTGTATGCAAAGGTATTGATTGAAAGAGTGATGAATGAAACAGATGACAAAATTTGGGATGTGCTGTGCAAGCAGGATTTAGGTAGGAAATGGGATTTATGGATCAAATCTTCTCCCTAAGGAGCATCACCGAAAAGTTCTTAGGCAAAAGGTTTAATGTGTAATAAAAGGTGGGTAGAGCTAAAAAGTGGAGGATGGATGATAGTAAACTGATGAAAGAGATCTATAGAGTCAATGAGGAAGATAATGTTAGTAGAGGACGACCTCGGAGGACTCATTTGAACCAAATAGAGAATGCGCTCAAAAAGGCAGGTGTCCGAAGTATGAAGCATAAAAGAGCATGTCTGAAAAGATTGATGGATGTGAACGAAGCTAGAGAGGTTTGTCAGGATAGTACAAATTGGCGATCGATAGTCTCTGCCCACTCCAATGGGAACTAACGGCGGCGTGAGTAAATTAATGTATGTGTAAGAATATAAAGGATACACTTATACAAATCTAGTGAGCATGTAATAATAAAACAAGGAAATAAACTTACTTTAGTTTAATAGCTTTTCGTAGATATTCCTCAGCTTCTCGATACTGCTGTTTACTCTTTAAGATATTCGCCAAATTATTCATTGCTTGATAATACTCTGGGTACAACCTGTAAATAGTTTTTTTGCATTAAAAACGGCTTATCATAGCTTATTATAAACGGAAAATTACATGTATAGTTTAAAATTTGCATCATCAATAATACTCGGCATTAAACAATCTATATATTACTACATTGTTTTATGTTTTGTTGAATCTAAATGCTTTGAGAGATATAGATAGAAATAATTTAAAGCAAAAACATGCATATATAAATACATATACTCACGGCTATAAAACTCTAAAGGAGGTAGCCAGAGATTCACAATAGGGACCGGGTGTATTTCAAAAACGGGCCATATGAATTGTCAATATTACTTGGGTTGCTTTTTAAAAATAGCTGTACGCCACTAAATGGTGATACATTAGTTGCAGTTTGTTAACAAAAAAATATCTGTATTTAAAAATGGAGAGTGGAATGTATTCTATTCACAAATATTTCGATACAAGTCGGTCAAGCTATTGCGTAGGAGAGGAATCACAAAAACTAGGATACAATTGTTTTGATAAAATATTAATGGGTTGGTGATAGCATTGCCAAAATATCATTATCATTACACTGGATACTTTTCATCGGTGATATTTGAAGTAAAAACCGGCTGTTAATGCGTGTAGCTGTCGTGGCTATATCGAAAATTTTAACACATCATGAAATGATCGATCATTTCATGAGATAGTCGTACTTCATGAAATGTTCAACTGTTTATTGGCCATATCGTGATGTGGTTTGGGCAGATCAATGATAAGAAATCGTTTCTCGATATGGCCAACTAAACGCGCGGCCTCTTCATGCTTCATTAAATGGTTATGATTATTTGGTCATATCGTAAAGTAGTTACATGAATTACCAGTAGAGGCGCTGAAAACGCTTTATTTATGTGTGACGATGGCGGCTGCTGGCAAAAGTGTTGTTTCTCGTAGTAAACAAGTTAATAATTCGTTATTAAACGAGGAAGAAACATGTACTTTGCAAATTACGAAAAAAAACTTAGAGTTTGGATCGCATTTCACAGGTCACCCTATTTCTACGATCTGGCCAAGTGTTGATGACAAAAACGTAAACGTTGACGATTTTATGATCTGGTCAAATTAAGTTGGCCACATCATGAAATGTAACTATTTCATGAAATGTTCGATCATTTCACGATGTGTTCAAATCTACGATATGGCCACAACATATCCAAGGCAGTAAAACGAAAGATGTTAATAAAATAAATAAAGCTGTCGCTCGAATCTTTCAACATATTTACTCAATTGCTCAATAAAACGGAAGGTTTTTGTTGAATTAGTAAAATCTACACAAATTACATATATATGCCAAGTTCGGGAACTTTTCCGAGTTCCCAATAGTTTTACAATCTTATCCTCACACAACTTCCAAAAAGGCTGAGGTATTTCTTTTCCCAAAGCTCTGGCTTCCCCTTTTAAAGATTTATAGCCGTGAGTACATGTATGTATATGTTCCTCAATAGTAACCAAAGACGTTAGCTAGACAGACTTACCTTATAGCTTCTCTATATTCCGTGACAGCCCATTCAAGATTATTACTGGCATCAGCAACCTTGGCCACATTGTAATGCACTTTGGCGTTCAACGGGCAAACGGCCAGTCCACTCACAAACAGACTATACTCGTTCTGCCAATCTTTCGATCTCTGCCATGTCCTAGCTGAGAATATCAATACTAGGGAATAGAAGAATGATAGCACGATCTGAAATTTCAATTGAGAATTTAAATCATTATTTGAATGTAAATTCATGTTGGTGCTAACTGAAAATCAGTGTTCTGAGCTTCTCAAGTTTACAACGTAGTGCCGAGAAGAATACCGTTATGCATATTTTTCAAATATTTTTATATAATTTCTTTTTTGTAACTTTGTTTTATAATGTGTTACATTGTATGTCCATTTTCTATGTGTACGAGAACCACACCGAAAAGATCGGGAATAGAAAAAAAGTACACAGATATCTCTCTCTACTCTCTCTATACTCTGACATTCGGTGCATTTTTGCATTCGATCGAACCAATTATTAAAACAAGAATTTCAGTCTGAAGTTGACATAGTCAAAACGGCCGATTTGTAAGCGTTGACTACTTCTTCTGAGCTTTGAAACATTGATGACCACGTGACATCTGTTTGGTGCATGGGAATGTTAAATAATTGTTGGACACAGGTCAGGGCTATACGGAGGATTGTCCATTAACTCCACGTTTTCCTGATATAAATGCGATTGTTTTGCGTCTCGGGTTCGATCCCCGTGGGCTAAACTCGCAAATTTAATGTGTAAGATTTAACCCAGTTTCAAAGGATATTGCAGGCTCGAATCACCTGATTATCCGTAAATGAAGATGATTCCGTGCTTCAAAGGTCACGTAAAGCCGTCGATCCCGTCTTCTATCACGGTACTAGTCGTAAGTCTGCCGACACGCACTTGGCCAGCGTAGTGGACTAAGGCTATCACCCTGTACAGGGTAGGCTCGAACCCCTTGGTGAGGACATATATGGGCTGTGAGGGTATATATATCCATACATACGTATACGCATGGCTAGAAAACCCAAAAAACAAACACTTAAATAGTCCCATAACTTTGCGTTGTCTCTTACTGTAACCACGGAGAGGAATTGGAAAGAAATTTTACGTAATTTGTAAAGTATGTCCTAGTAAAAATAAGCATAAAAACTAAAGTCTGTGTATTATAAATAGATAACTAGTTTACCGATCTCACTTTCCAAAGGTTGTCTGGAAGAGATCGCTTTTAGCGATAAGACCGCCGATTGTAAACTGTATGATAATTTCTTTTGTAAATTTGTGTTTGATGTACAATAAAGAGTTATTCTATTCTATTCTATTCTATTATGCACTGATAATATATACGAAAAATTATGACTGATCGGAATTGTTACGATATAAACTTTATCACCCTCATTTACTCCAACAATAAAATAATAATAAATACAAGCGTGTATTTAAAAAAGTACAGAAGAATTTTTACAGGGGCGTGACATATGGGTGGGACGCACCTTCAAGTTACAAGTAAAACCTATCATATAAAAAAGTAACATGCATACATTCATATGCTCACAGCTATAATTCCCTCGACGGGGTAGCCAGAGCTTCGAACAAAAATTTATTTAGCCGCTTTTGAAAGTCGAGTGGATAAAATACTGTAAATGTTTTCAACCGCATCATACTTAAGGCATTTGGCTTTTAGAATTATTATTGGGCAATGCTGTTGAAGACCTTCGAGCGAAACTGCGTAACTAAAACATAAAATAATAGAATAATATTGAGGTTTTTAATATAGGTAAAATTAGTGATCCAACAACCTTTATTTTCCCATCTCTTTCCCACTCAATTTCCAAAACTGGCTGAACAATTTCTAATTCAGAAGCTCTTCATAGAGTTTTTTGATTTATACCCATGAGGTGTATGTTTAGGTGCATGTCTAATAAAAATAAATACCTTCTTATTCACTCGGCTCACAAGTTTATCAACTCCCAAGACGATAAGCAAACAAAAGCCAGCTGAGGGTATATACAGTATTCTTTCAGCTACAACGAATCCCACAGGGAAGAATATATTGCTCGCTGGCAGGAACGGAATTATGAGAAGAGCTAATGCAATGATTGTGACCCTGAAGAAGAACGTACAATGTTAAATTCATAGATATTTTAACTGGATTACAATAAAAAATATATATTCACTAAGCATGGAAAAGCAAGCCGTTTTAGCGTATATAGAAATAATATAAGTTGCCGTGTAGTGCCTGCTTAGAATGTCGCTACCCCTTTCTGCCCACGGGTGTCGTAAGAGGCGACTCAGGGTATTGGGGCTATTTATTGGATTTTTGGGCGATGCGGTTGGGAGACACATCACCAAAAACTTTTATTTTACCATCTTTTCCCCACTCAACTTCCAAAAGTGGCTGAGGAATTTATAATTCCTTATCTCTGGCTACCTCTTCTAGGGAATTATAGCCGTGAGTATATGTGTGTGTGTATAAGTTTTAAATAATTGCAGGTTGAGGGCAACTTGTGTCCCAGCACATTTTAATGATAGTAAATATATAGGATTATCAATACAAGTTATAACTATTTATCAGTTACTGGTAGAGACCATGTTTCATTTACAGGTTGATTGTTATATTATACAGTATTTAAATCCCTTTGTTCAGTATAAGGTGAGCGTATTTTGTTGAAACATACAAGGTGGCGTTCAAATCCTGTTTGAAATATTTACAAATGATTCTCTATATTCTATCAAAATTACAGATTAAATTGTGCCAACAACTTTTATTTAATCAAAAAGGACGACTTTTAGTGCATACCATTGATTGACTAAACCATACCTTACTGTTTTTCTTCTTTGATGTTTGCTTAAGATGAATCTTAGTATTAATAATCCATATAGATTAAAAACTATCAAACATACAACTCGATAGTCTAATAATGATTGTAGCAATGGCACACAACCCATGGACCAGTCAAAACACAACCATTGTGGCCAAACTAGTATCAGAAAGTTAAGGAAATAAATATAGTTGTATGAACCAACCTGAAAAATAATAGTCATGTTATTAGATAAATAAATGTTACTAGGATCGAATGTAACAAAAATACACACTATGGTGAAATTTAAAACTAATATAAACCAAGCCAATAACAATTTAAAAAAAATATTTTTTTACAACATAAAATACAGACTGGTTATAAATGGTGTTGGTAAACAATACTGTTCAATAAAAAACATATTTACAACTACAAGAGTACAAAACAGATGAATATTCACATTATAAGGAAACTCAGCATGTACTACAGAAAAGGGTGGAAATAAATATTTATTGTGTTTATTATTGCTTTTTAAAGCTTTTGGTAATAAACTTTATGGAACAGTTTTTTTTCTGTTTTTATAGTAACCAAAAGTAGAATCTGAGGTAGTCATAAGTTCCCCATATAGTAAAAACTTTGAATATTACTATGTGGCGACCTATAGACGGCGGACCCACTTGCACACTAGCAACCTCATAAAAAATCTACATTGTGGAATCTTAATTTTTTTTTAGCTAAGTATAAATACAAATTATAAGTTAGTACAAGGCAGGGTGTGCTGGCCAGTATTACTTTGCTGTTCCCACAACTATATTATCCATCTTTTCCCATTGATTTTTTATGAAGAGCAAGCAGCTAAGCTAAGAGCTTAGGATAGCAGGTTTAAAGGCACATGGATTTTTAAAAACAATATTAAACAAGTCTTTATTTGAACATTTTTAATCATTTAAATATTCATAAATGCCTGGGACATTGTATTTAAATGCAATGGCTTCTTTTTGTTGGTATAACCAACCAAATCATTACTAAGCACCAATTGCTAAGCTTTGATATAAGCTATACACTATTACATAAAGAGATAAATACCTTCGAATAATAATTGTTGCTAAATGCAGCTGGGTTATCAATGGCTTGAAATTCTGGTTTGACACCTCCCATGACCAGCCATCTTGCAAGCAGCAGGACTGCAGTACTGAGCCCTAATGTGATTAGGCGGAGTATTGAATTTGTTTCTAAATTAAAATAATATAGATGATGCTTTCCACATTTCAGTTCTTTTTTAACTTTTACTTTTCTAATAATTTCATACAGAAAACACAGCCCCTGTAAATAAAACATTTTCCAGGTGTTAAATTTACTATAAACACTATACAAAAAAATAAAATTGGAATGCTTATTAGTATTATTAAAATAAATAGCTCTAATACTACATACATATGAAAGTATATACAGTTTATACATAAAAATATGGTTCACTGAAAGATGGGTCATGTAGTTAAGAGGAACTTGGTTCCTTTGTTTTCTTTTATTAATTCATTTGATACTAAATACACAGAATAACTCAATTTTTAAAAATGACATTATTACTAGGCTAAACTCTTTGAACATAAATTTATTAAACCTTTATGCTCACAAGTCCAGTCATTCTTTTATCCAGAAGTTTTAGCCACTCAACAGTCAATTAAATGTTGATAATTAAATCTAATTTAATACCTCATCCTCTATAATTATTTTAAAAAGGATAAAGATTTGAAATACATACCAACACAGTAACACCATTCTCTTTGAACAGCATTGAAGTTGCAGCCGTAGCTACTGAGCTTATAATAAATGTAAATGAGTATCTTTCTTGATTCAGAGATTTATTATAAATCAGAAAGGATATGAAAAACCAAATGGCTGACAAAACATCAGCTCGCCCAACAACTCCACTCACTGCTTCCACATGAATAGGATGTACAGAAAATAGTAAACAGGACAAAAAACTTATGTCTACATTTTGTATTTTGTGATATTGTACACTTCTTAATATAATTTCAAAAGTCCAATAGACTAAATTGCAACAGATGACATGACTAATTAAATTAAAAATCTTAAAATGAAATGCTACGAGCGTCAATCCACTTAGGAGGTAATTCAATCTGAAACAAGTTATAGGTGTAAATTAAATTTAATTTGAAATTTCACTCTTAGCAGGCTTAATAAGTAAAATAAGTAGTCATTAAGAGGAAAGTTATGTGTACCTGAAAGATAATACAGTAAGGGGACGATAAGACTTATGACTAAAGTTGCTTGTTATATTTGTGCCCCAAAAATCATTATAGAAAGGTTCCCAAAAAGAACTTGATACAACATCATTATTTTTCACCACTGCTTCAGAATCATCAAATACAAAATCACCATTTAATGTGAAAAGGAAAGGTAATATCGCGAAGCAATTTATTAGCAACAATTTTAGGATCATTATCTCTTATTAACATAATTATTTATTTAAAAATTTAACAAAACGATTGTTTATTTACTATTTGTAAGTTTTGTTGTTTTGTAATTGTAACTTTCTCAGCGGCACTGAACGAATCAATCAACAATCACTCACTCATTAGCTCGTACAGATCCACAAACTTTTCTTGGCCGGTCAGGGCGTCGCTGTCCTCGATATTATTATTGCCAGTAAATAAAAATTAATCATTATATTGGGATGGGAATAATTTTAAATCCTACATACATACATATACTCACGGCTATAAATCCCTAGAAGGGGTAGCCAGAGCTAAGGAATTAGAAATTCTTCAGCCACTTTTGGAAATATGAGTGGGGAAAAGATAGTAAAAATAAAGGTTGTTGGTGATGGGTCTCCAACCGCATCTCCCAAAAATCCCTTAAAAGCTCCAATACCGTAGTCGCCTCTTACGTACACCCACCGGAAAAAAATGGGGTAGTGGTATTCTATGCCGACACTACACACTACACAGTATAATTTTAAATCATATTGGCAAATTTATTTATGCATTGAATGAAAAGTCTTAAAAAAATAATTTATTAATATTAATTTAATTAATAACTATTGTTGTAAGTAAATAAGTTCTTTTGAATATAAGCTAATTATATTTTCTCATGTCTTGTATGTCTACCCGAATGACTGTGTACCCTGAATTTACTGATCTTACCTTCCTAATATTGTCTGAAAGAGATTGCTTTTAGTGATAACACTGCCAATTGTACTTCTCTGTAAACTGTTTCTTTAAACAAAAAAAAATTAATATCTTAGACTAAACATATTGGCTTAATTTTAAACATTTAAAATTTAAACATCGAAACAAACATAAAAAATAATAATACTGAGAACGTAATATAATCCAAATTAACATATAATCTCTCTACATTTCCGCCATGAAAGTAATTACTTCCATTATTGTAACATAGAGCTCTTACTATATTATTTACTTATTATTTATTGATGTATTTATGTACTGACTTTCCAAACAAAACAAAACAAGGCTCTAATCAATTAATATGGGTATTATTTATAATTATAAAATTCTTCTACAGTATAAAAGATATTTTTTGTAAGTACTTCTTTTAATTGTTTTTTAAATTTATTTAGATCACTACTATCTCTAATCTCCGATGGTAATTATTTATACATTTTTGAGCACATAGATACATATCCACAATCTTTTCTTGGCCGGCGGCGACTACTGGTACAACTGTCGCCATTTTGAAATATCCGCCTGTCATTGTCAGTTAGTTCTCAACTAAATAAAAATTATAGGGTGACCTACGTATATATAGAATTAACACTTTCATTAATATTTTTATCCCGACGACGACATCACCCGCGAGCTCGAGGCCTCAGGGGCCACCGGCGCTCGCGGTCACACCAACAACTACTATCACTCCCGACACCGACCCCGCCGGCGAGGTCGTAGAATCTAACACTAACTTTAGAGTCACACCAGACTCAACTAGAGTCTATTTTATTTTTATACTCACCCTATTTGACTTAGCTTAGGTACACTCCTTTTCACCGCCAGGGTGGCCTTCAGCCGCCCGGCAAAACAAACCAAGGTGACGCCGCATAGGCCGCAGGGCCCACAGGACCGAACCGGTGGGGTTTTAGTCGGTAAAAGTCCGACATACCCCCGTCGCTCTCTCGAGAGACGGGGGATCCTATGAGGATTTCCCCACCGGTAAACAAAAAAAAAATTTTTTTTGTAGTGGAAACTTTTTTTAAAGACAATTATTTTTATGATGTATCTTTGCTTATTAATAAACGCTTTTATTTCCAGTATTCATTATAAAAATTTATGAAAATTATTATTTATTTGTTCTAAGTAGGCTAACACCGTCCGAAAAGTTGTGCGCACATAACTATAGCGGTGCGGGTTACGGGAAGTGGGGAAATACTCCGGAATTAGATTTCACTTCGTATACACTGATGCGTGGGTTCTAATCGTAATGCGGGGATGTACCAATGTGTCATTTCTTAAGTCATAACTGTCTGACATATATATAAAAATACAAGGCTGTTAACAGCAATAGAAAAGTGCCCATAAATTCCTAGCAAAATGAATGACCCTAACGATATCTAATGTTTAGAATTATTTTTTCTGTGTCACCTTTTAAGGGGATCTATGTGTGAATATGAAATGTAAAATACAAAACACGACAAGGTAAGCCTCTGATTTACAGGTTAAAAAAATGATTTTATGTAGTTACCCACTTTTTAAACTCTGAGTGTCACAAATAACAAATCCTTGAGTATAAAGTAATGAAACAGTTTACAGAAAAGTTCAATTGGCAGTGTTATCGCTAAAAGCGATCTCTTGCAGACAAAATTTGGGAGGTAAGATCAGCAAATTTAGGATACACAGTCATTCGGGTAGACATACCAGACAAGGGCAAAAATAAATAAATAAAATTAGCTTACATTAAAACGAACTTGTTTACTTACAATAATAGTTATTACATACATACATATACTCACGGTTGTAAATCCCTAGAAGGGGTAGCCCGAGCTAAGGAACTAGAAACTCCTCAGCCTCTTTTGGAAAGTTGTGTGGGGTAAAGATGGTAAAATAAAGGTTATTGGTGATGGGTCTCCAACCGCATCGCAACCAAAACTCTCTTAAAAGCCCCAATACCGTTAGTCGCCTCTTACTTACACCCACCGGCAGAAATGGGGTAGTGCTATTCTAAGCCGATACTACACAGCAACTAGTTACTAATTAAATGAATATTATATAAATTGTTTTATTAAGACATTTCAATACATAAATAAATTAGCCTGTATGATGTAAAATTATTTACCTTTAATGGTTATTTTTTATTTACTGGCAATACTAATATCGATGACAGCGAGGCCCTTACCGGCCAAGAAAAGATTGTGGATCTGTATTTTGGTGTTTTTGGTCCAAACCAAATGTGTCATGTGTCTTATCTGGTCGTCTGCGAATCTGTTGTAATGACATGACAGTTGCTTTGACACTACGTAAAGTACTTTGAAGTTTGAGTCAGTCAAAAATAAATTCTAGCCGGTATTTTTTTGGTAAAGAATAGGGTTAGGAGACAAATGTATTTTTATTTTAATTTGTCGAGATGAATTTCACACCTGAGCTATCGGCTTTTCAAGGAGCGATTCTATCTACAGATAATACGTATCAATTTTCTAAAATACCTGCTAGAGGAGGTAAGTCGGTGTTTTTAGAATTATTGTTTATTTATGAAATACTGACTATAGTCTCGCTTTTAATCTAAAATCTCTTGTATACACTTTAGGTAATGAAGAAAAAATCCTGAACATAGTGACCAACATATATGCATTTCTTCAAGAAAGAGAATATTTGTCAAAGGAGGGTATATCAGAAAAATCTAAATCCATATTACGAAAATTCTCGTTTTATTTAATTTTAAATGGGGATTTCACAACTTTGGAAGATATGGTGGAAATGCCAGGTATCGACACAGTTATTTGGACTATACCGACAATTCCAAAATGTGTACTTAGTGAGTTAATTTGGGGCATTAACTTTGAAGAATTCTTATATGAAGCAATAACATTTTGTAATCCTCACCTAGCCCTTCAAGTAATTGAACCATTTATTGAAAATATAAAATACTCTACTCCTACAAACTGTTTTCCAAAAGTAAAACTGCTGTCAGCAGCCTGCTACAAACTTATATGTAGATTTTTTTTCTTGGATTTTGATAATGAAGAGACAAGTGCACTATTGTCAACGGCTTTCGAGTATTTCCTGAGATGTATAACATACTTTGAAATACCTCCTAATGCTGAAAAACTTAATGACATGGGAACTGATGAGAAATACAAATATATAGGTAACAATTTAACAGCAGCATTAAATGTTCTTAGTGATTGTATGTTATGGTTTACTTCTACCCAAGAATTTGATCCAGAAGGGTTTGAAGATATCTATCTCCTTACTTTAAAACCTCAAAATATTAAAACTGCTCCACCACCAACTAAAGTCAGTGATATCCAGGAAGCGCCACTAGCTGAATATTTATCAAAATGCAATACGGCCTTTTTAGATAAGATAAAAACTCTTGTGATGGGAGTTAATGTTGACATTTTCTGTGCTTGGAGTGAGTTTGAAGAAAATGGAAAAAGCATGCAGCAATCTGTTGGTGAACAATGTTACCTTTTGCACGCAAAACTTCAAAAAATACCCAGTCTCTCAGAGCATAGTGTGGTTAACATGTTAACACAAATATCTCGAGCTCCCTTAGACATTAATGATATTATAAGAGCTGCAGATGATGACACTATAGTAGAAAATATTAATAAAGACTTTGA
Source organism: Bedellia somnulentella (assembly GCA_963576735.1). Taxonomy (NCBI): domain Eukaryota; kingdom Metazoa; phylum Arthropoda; class Insecta; order Lepidoptera; family Bedelliidae; genus Bedellia; species Bedellia somnulentella. The sequence continues at coordinate 5,479,336 of OY755172.1, read as the reverse complement.
AAACAGAAGTTTGTGGCTTCATGCTTTGGCAGAAAAAGAAAATGTTCTTCAAAATTCTAGTTTCATTGAGATTATGTTAACAAATATTGAGTTCATCAAAGAAGATGACCGTAAATCATTGCTGCATAAAATACTTCATAAGTGTAAAACAAATAGCCCTGTAGAAATAATAAGAAAATTGATTTTAAAACTACTCAGTCTTTGTGATGATAATTTTAAAGAAGAGATGGTTTTATTCCACTTCCATGAAAGATTATTGTGTAACGTATTAGAAACAAATGACTTTGAAGTCATGATAACTGAAAGTTTCAATAAATTTATAGCAAATTTTGAGACCAACTTATCAGAAGTTTACATTGTGTTTTTACAAAACCCTTTGTCTACATTTAATAAAATAATTAGTATGGCAATAGAAAACCAAAATCAATGTGATATTATGTTAAAAGTTATTTTATTGCTTAAGAAGTTTTCTAATCATTATTATGCAAATGACACTGAAAGTTGTCTTATTAAATGTATCCAAAATGCTACATGGAATGATTTTGGTAGTGAATCAAACATGGACAATTTAGTGAAATTTGTTGCTGGATTGAAAGATAAAGAACTGTTGTCAGAAGGTCAGCTACTGTTGCAAATAATAATGCCGAATTTATATAAAGCTTTAGTGGATTATAAACTGGATGCTATAGAATTGCATATAAAGTTTATTAGCAAATGTTACTTACCAGCAGAATTAGTACAGTACAGAGCACCTATTTTAGCAATGTTAGGTCAGGTTCTGGAAGTGGTGCGCTGGACTCCGGCAACTTTCACTAGCAAAGGAGTAACAATTTTAGAAGAGACTCTGAAGTTACAAATAGATGTATTCAAAACATATTGTGAAAAAATTCCAGGTAATTTGTTTAAAGTTTCCTCATTCATTTTATTATTATTTATCATTTAAAACAAAATATTTAATTTTTCTTCCAAGAGAGTGAGAACATCAGAAAAAGTCATCTTTATTACAGAATTATTTATATATCAGTGGCCCTGTACTTGGCCAGCTATATAACCACAAAAAAGTTTACTGTCAATCTAAAATACCTTAAAAATCACCTTTAATGACACCCACTGTATAACATGGAGTAGTGCTATTCTAACCTGACACTACACAGCTGGTACAAAATGATATTATAACTTTTAATATGTGAAGATACCGTGATAGCTCAGTGGGTAGAACATCGTGCAGACAATGAGGGTTCAAATCCAGGGTCGTCTCTACACCAATTTGTCTTTTGTGAAGTCTGTGTGGTTAATTTATCATGGTTCTTAACAGTGAGGGAAAACATATTAAGTGATGATCAGAAGTATTAGTATCTCTACCAATCCCTTCGGAGATAAATGATGTAAACATTTGACTTTTAGTAGATATTGGATGTTGACTTTAACACAAAACACTCACACCTTAGCGCTATTTATGTATTCAGTATGTATCAATGTCTTAGAACTTATACTTTGACCAGTTCTCTTATTGTAAAATGGGAACTCACCATTAACATTATTTCATTATCTTTTAAATTCCTTCCCCTAAAAGCTGGGAATTTATTTATTATCTAGTTGCTCCTATTTGACAAAGTATTTGTTTATGTTTCAGACAGAGAGCTAATTTGGTTAAAACAAAAATTGAGAAGCTTGAAACCTTTGAATATGTACTACTATAGAAAGCTATGGAATCCACCGGGTGATGACTACTTAGCGATAATAAGTGGTGTTAACAGCATGGATACTGATGAGTACACTGTATTTCTAACCAAGGTAATCAAAGTATATTCTTCACCTATGAACTAATGTCTCTTCCAGGCCCTAGAGTCCTCCTATAGTTTTCAATTGGGTAGGCAGAGACTATCGATTGCCACTTAGTGTGTTCTTGGCTAATCCATGGATTCAAATTTGAGTATGATATCTGCATTATAAGGCTCCTACAGCCAAATTAATTTATCAAGTCAATGTCTTTAATGATTTGGTTAACATCGTGAGTAAACCCACATGGCTGAGTTGTACTTAGTCATGTGACAGTGTCTTTGTACGAAGTGGCAATTGATAGGTCTGCCCTCTATCACGTGAATGCATTGTCCAAGATAAACAAGGGTATTCTAAACACCAGTTGACCAATATGTTACGTGATGTTCAAAGATATGTCTGCACCTTCAGAGATATTTGGCGTGAACTTTGAGTTTAAGAGTTTCAGTTCATTCGGCGCTCTCATATCAGGGATAGACAATTTTTGCTCTGTCTTATTTTTTTTTTATGATGCAGGTACTATGTTCAACAACAAGAAAAGAATGGCTAAAAATTTGGGACACGTTGGAAATACATTTCGGCATGGATGCAACTCTAGATATTCTGTACAATTCTATAGCAGTCTTTCGACTTCTGGAGAAAGAGAACCATAATGAAAATAGCGGGATGTGCGTGCTCTACTGTTATAAAGCGCTTATATTTGTAACAAAGGTTATTATACTTATTATATACTAGTCTTTAGAATAGCAAAAAAGTATTTAAAGTAGTAGATTATTAAATTTGTTTTGAACTCATCTGCTATATCCTATAATATATCAATATCAGGTGTACTATCATAAGTTAGGCTTTAGAGAACCTTTCATGTAGTGATTGTTTGGAAAATATTACTACATTCCTAGTAGATGAAAGCAGTTTTTTAGTTTATCATAAGATTAATAAAATTATTTCTTCCCTTCGCAACTACAATAATTAACAAACTAAATTGTTCGTTACGACTTTGGCCATCACTCTTTTTAGACATTTCTTTCATCTTTTTGACTTTGTTAATAAGTTGTTAAATAATTCGTATTTTCAGGAGAAGTACCTGACGGAGCCAATGACAGAAACAAAAGTAGCAGCTGTGATCGATAAAATAGTTACCGTAATAAATTTCTTTGAAGAGCAAGACTTGGAAGGCCTCACATCTTCAATCCTCTCTCTGTTCTCTTTTATGTACGATAAAAACAAAGATTTCGCTTGTTACACTTTGACCAATAAAATTAAGTATCCCGAATACGCTGCTCTTCTAAACAAAGTGTTTACCAATGCAAATTAAGGAAATCCTCTACCTCATATCTGAATCAGCCGAAATAATTTTAATTAATTATAAGTAAAAAGTGAATTTTGAAACGGAAATATGTAAAAGTATTTTCATTAACAATAAAAACAGATACCTTTGGATGTTTGTAAAGTAACAAAGTCTAAGTTGTTAAGTCGAATACCAATTATATTAAATACGTGCCGATATTGTAAAGTTTATGTGGATGTAGAAGTATTTTTCTTAAAGATCGCTAGCATGAGAAGTAAAAGTAATTTCATAAAAACAGTTTGTTTCTTTCGTTCCTTTATCCTTCTCTGTATAACTAACGACTATCCTGCATCGGAAGAAGAAAATCATAGGCCAGATTCTCATATGGTTGTTTACGATTTTTACTTCCAAAGAGGTGATCGATAAAAATAAAAAAAAATAAAATAAATAAAATACTTCTAAAAATCACGTGACATTCGGTCACGTAGAGTTTATGAGTAACCGCTATTTTGCTTGCACAGTGTGTTCATGCTTATGATAGAAGGCGTATAACCGCTTTGCATGTCAATTAAATCGGGCTAATCTGCATTCAAAATATTTTCGCATAATCAACATTTTGTGGAAATATTTATGAGTCCTTTTACCTCTTCATGTATGATAAAAATATTTGTTTAAGATGGATCGCGTCCCCCTTTTAGACTTTTATTTTGGTTCGTTCATACTGAAAAAGGGACCACGTGCCACATATTTTCAAAAAGAGACTATGACAGGGACCACGGGCAAATAAGCCGGTTTTATCATAATTCTAGCCTTTATTAGATTTAGTAACGGAGGTTTACAATTTTATCTTGTCATATAATCATATGACAAATCAAATATTTCAAATCTATATACAAAATAAGCAATATTAGTTATATTTTTCTTACATTGACGTGATCATATGATGTTGTGACTAATTTCTGCACCAGGGGATTCCCTGGTGCAGAAATTATATATATGCATATTTGAGTTAGAGACCAAACTCCTCTGAGAGTCCTGGAGACACCTCACCTTTTGATTTAAAATATCCCAAAGAAATAAGAACACACTGGCAGTAAAATTTATGAAAATTATTGAATGTGTAAAAATAGACAATAATGTAAGATCAGTAGTTCACGGGTATAATGATTGTTCTTTTCGATTGTACTTTGTCTTATTAGAGATATGTGGAAGAAAAATTTCCGTTTATCCCCCATGGTAACTATGTGGAAAAAAAATCCTTTCTTCCCCCCTTGGGGGGATCGCTTAGGGGGGATATGTGGAATATAGCCCATTAAATCTCAGCCTCCCTGTCTCACGATACTTTCGCTCAAAGTTGACAGATTAACCTCACGTATGACTTTGGAAAAGATAAATTGGCCAGAAAACTGACAAGGTTCGGATATATTCGAATATGATAAGAAGTTCTGCAGAACTAGTAAGTATCCGAAAGTGGCTTCAATGTATGGTAACCGAAATCAAAAAGCGGATGAAGTTGCTTTTAAGCGGGCGCTTTGGTCGGTACTAATAATAGATCACGAAGAGAGCAAATAGTCCGAGGTAGACCCTGTCAATATATCCGATAGCTTAGGCTAAGAATAGCACTACCCCATTACCTTCCGTGGGTGTTTGTAAGAGGCGGCTAAGGGTATTGGGGCTTTTTAAGTGTTTTTGGCGATGCGGTTGAAGACTCATCACCAAAAACTTGGTTTTAGAATAGAAAAGTGCCTAAGGCATTTCTTATTCAAACGCTCTGGCTACCCCTTCTAGGGATTTATAGCCGTAAGTACATGTATGTATGTTAAGTAAGCTTATATCTCTACCTAAATCAGCACCACGGTCAACCACAAAATATGTTCATTTATGTATGTATGTATGTGCGATGAAAACTGTGGTTATTCTTATACTACCCAACTCAATAACTTTATAAATAACTAGCAGCCCGTCCCGGCTTCGCTCGGGCATAAATTATCATTAACATTTTATTTTTTATTTTATTACATGTATTATTATTTTAATATATTTTTTTTAAGTTTTAAGCTATGTTATATTTTTTTGCTCTGTAGTGTCGGCTTAGAATAGCACTACCCCATTTCTTCCGGTGGGTGTACGTAAGAGGCGACTAACGGTTTTGGGGCTTTTGAGGGATTTTTGGGCGATGCGGTTGGTGACCCATCACCAACAATCTTTATTTCACCATCTTTTCCCCACACAACTTCCAAAAGTGGCTGAAGAATTTCAGATTCCTTAGCTCTGGCTACCCCTTCTAGGGATTTATAGCCGTGAGTATATGTATGTATGTATGTTATATTCTTTTGTATTTATATTTAGATATATTTTTTTTATTTTTCATAATGAGTATAATTACATCAAAAGCCATTCAATTTATAGAGTTAGAGCTTCCCTGTAAACAATATTTGACGTTGTTGTATTTTGGGGCAGCAAAATAAATTGATGTTCAGGAGCTCCCACCCGCGACAGGCCAACGTACAGTTGACCGTGAGTAAAACAATTCTTTCGCAGGTCAATCCCTACTAATTTGAAGGTTTGGCCTTGGGACTTATTAATTGTTAAAGCAAAAGATGTTTTAACCGAATTGTAGCCGTTTAAATGGAATTGGCAGATCAGTTGGGATCATCGGTATCCTCGGTATATGAGCTAATTGACCGGCTGCTGGGCCAGTGATAATAGTCGCTACAATTAAATTTTGCTTTAACTCTTTGATAAGCAGCCTCCCGTACCCCTTCGTGACGCCTGCAACAACTTACTATGCATAGCTAATCGAGCGGAGTTTTATCTATTTTTTTAATTCGAGATAACTTTCGAATGGAATGTTCGAAACGAATAATTCAAAAAGTAATATAAGGGTATTGAAGTAGTCTGAAATAATATATACGTTTTTTTATAAGGATTAGATAGGTACAAATAAAGAGCCTTTTCTAAAGCAGGATTTTAATTTAATTTTTAAATAATTTTATATAATGACGCTTGTTGTGAGATAACTATAATAGTTAACGACATGCTGTCAGAGCATTTTTTTTTAGATAATGATGTGTTATATAAAATTGTAGTACATAATTTTATTCTATTGTCAATAGTTTTCGCAGCGCACGCGATGTAAGGATTTTTTTTGGTATTTCTTTAACACCTTGGGTTACATTTTTGAAGTTTACGTATGGATCCCTATTTTTTTTGAAAATGAAATATAGCCTATGTCACTCGGGAATAGTGTAGCATCAAAACAGTGAAAGAATTTTTCAAATCTGTCCAGTAGTTTTGGAGCCTATTCAATTCAAACAAACAAACAAACAAAAAATCAAACCTTTCCTCTTTATAATATTAGTATAGATTTAAATGACATTGTTATGAGTAACTTAAGTGATGTTTTCTTGTGTATAGGTGACTTCAATTTCGGAGATAAGTTAAATTGGAGATCTCATAACAATGTGCAAGAGTTGCAGCCAATATTTTCAACTAACTTTCTTGATTCTATTGCGGTATGCGGGCTTTATCAGTATAACGGCGTTCCAAATCATAATAAGCGTATTTTAGATCTACCTAGTACTCTCCAACCAGCCGGTTGTCGTTCAGCGCTGTGACTCCCCATTAGTGCCGGAGGATGCTCACCATTGTTCTATAAATATTTCCCTAAATCTGGCAGGTGTCGTTACTCTAAAAGAACAGTCTAGGCGTAGATATTTGTATTACAAGGGTGAGTATTATTCGGCTATAGTTTCGGAGTTAGATCTTAAATAGTATTCCCTTCGAGCGAGCTGTTGATGTTTTTTATAACCGAATTTAAGAACTCCGTAACAAATACATAATTACATACCACACGATTAACGGTACCCAACCTTACCCTCCACGGTATAGTTCAGCTTTGATAAAAATATTAAAAGAGAAAGCTAAGTACTTATCACAAAAAATATAAGATTTATCAAAACATAACAGATTATAATACCTTTGCTCTCTTAAGAAATCGCGCGGTTAAAGAGGAAAAGCTATGTTTTGCCACTTATATATCAAGAGTTGAATCATTTGTTATTGATAATCACTTGATAATCCTAAATATTTTTGGACTTACGTGAAAGGCAAAAAAATGGGTTCATCTTTTTCATTTTCCATGCATTATAAAATAAAAACAGCTGTGAATGGTGAACAAATTAGTCAGCTATTTGCAGAGTATTTCCAGACGAATTTCGTGGCTTCAGATAGTCACTCAATCAAGCTCTACTTTTCAACATACCAATACTACCATGAGCCCTTGTAATACCATATCTTCCATTGAAGTTATTGACGATGAAGTTTATAAAATATTTAAAAACCTGGATCCCTATAAATCCGGAGGCCCAAATGATATACCCCCTATCTTTATTATTAACTGTGCTAAAAGTATCGCGGCTCCACTATCCATTCTTTTTAGGCGATCTTTTGCGGAGGGTATTGTGCCCAGTATTTGGAAGTCCGCATTTATAACACCAATCCACAAGAAGGGTGATAAAAGTCACGTTGAAAATTATAGGCCTATATCTAAGCTATGCCTTTTTAGAAAAACGCTCGAGAGACTAGTTTACGACCAATTGTACGCAGCATTACAGAACGATTTTAATGATGAACAGCACGGCTTCCTCAAAAAACGGTCGACCACCACAAACCTACTACTAGCGACTAACTTTATTAGTGAAGGTATGGAAAATGGCGAACAAGTAGATGTTGTGTATACGGACTCCAATATGCTTTGATCGTATAGACCATCAAGTTGTGCTGAGGAGGTTAGTTGAATCTGGCATACATGGCGACCTTATGAGATGGTTTGAATCATACATTCTAAATCGTAGCCAAGCAGTTGCACTTCAGGGGTTTATGCCAAGCTGGTCAAGTATTCCGTCAGATGTCCCTCAGGGTTCGTTACTGGGACCGCTTTTGTTTATTATAGTTATTAACAACATCAACAAATGTTTCCTAAATTAGTTTAATCCTAATAAAGTTTTAAAATATATTAAAAGTATTAGTGACGCCCGCAACCTACAGTCGGATTTAGATCGTTTCCTAAATTATTGTCTCCCAAATAAGCTTGACCTGAATGTTTGTAAATGTTACTCTGTGTCATTTTCTCGAAAGAGAGAACTCATTCAGTTTAATTACTCATTAAATGGACGAACCCTTACCAAAGTGAACTTTATAAAAGATCTAGGCGTTGTTGTCGATAACCATCTTTTATTTGATAATCACATCAAGAGTGAACAAAGCGTCTAGAGCATTAGGATTTATAATGAGAACTGCATCTGATTTCCAAGATATTAAAACTATAAAAATATTGTACTGCGCCTACGTCCGAAGTCATCTCGAGTACGCTTCCTCTGTGTGGAACCCGCGGTATCAGATTTATAAGAATAGAATAGAGGCCATTCAAAAGAGATTTTTAAGGTATCTGGATTTTAAATGCAAGCAATCGATCTCAGGCTACTATGAGCGTTGCAAAAAATATCATTTCGTCCTACTTGATATTAGACGTAACTTGGCTAAGATAGCGAATGGTTCGGTTAACTGTCCTGAGCTATTGTCTAAGATACAGCTGCGTACAAATCCGATGGCATTACGTCAGCGGTCTTTATTACATGTAGCTCAGGCCGGAACCAACTACAGGCAGAATTTATTTATAATACGAGTTTCTAGGGAATATAATCAAAATGATTTCGACATATTTAACTCCAGCATTTCAGCAATCAAGCGATTACTTACCAATTCATTTTTTTCAGAACATTTAAGTTAATTATTTTTATTTTATTTTTCTCTTTTAGCAGTAATTAATTAAGTTTTTAGTATTGTTACCTTTATTTAATATTTTTTTCGGTCTGTTATTTGAATTTACTTTTAGTCTGTAAGTTGTTGTTTTTAGTTTAATTGTTATAGGTGGAGATTTTTAATTGGCATTGCATTGTTTACTTTATTGTTTAGTTTATGTATACGCTGTAAATCTTCCAAATAAAATAAAATATATAAACCTCTGGGGCTAGACGAACTCCGATATATTTGGTTGATTGAATTGAATGCACGCGCTGTAGTTTTCCATCAGAACTTCTTATTTACTGGGTTCGCTTATATAAACTTTTTTCAATAATACGAAAATAAAATTGATAAACATCTTTATTAGCTAATTTCTATAATAATATTCAATTTCTGAAAATACTTAATTATTTAACAAGATTCAGATATAAGTGTACATTTCAGTTCACAAAATATTGGAACGTCGTTTTAGTAAAAAACTCAGTTCATTTGTTAATTGTATAAAATTTCACATGAGAATAACAATGACTTCATTTATATTATAAGAATGGTCCACATTACATATAAACCCATATTCAAGGAACTTAATTCATCGTGATATCTTTCTTATATCTATACTTAATATTGAATCATATTATAAAAACCATCCTCTTTATAGAACTAAAAGTAAATGTCTTCAAAACGTGCATATTCACACAAATATCGATATCTAAAATATCTATATAGTTATATTAATGTCTAAACAAAAAACTCTAATATCGTAGATTTTATTTAGATATCAATACAATACATATTAAAAAAAACTTATTTCTAGTTTTTTTATTTCATTAAATGAATTTGACTTCCCAAGATATTTGGATTTGATTTCAGCTTAGCATTAAGACTGAATTGCACATTGCAATAATTACTGGCCTGTAAACCTTTTTATAAAATTTCAAACATAACGATTATCTATATGGCAAACCAAAGACTTGATTAAAATGACTTGGACTAAAATTATGAACTATGTACTTATATCGTAGAAATTTATAGTAATATAAAATCAGTATAACATTATATTTAGGCATATCTAATTCTAACAATACATCGTAACTAATAATCATTTTTTAGAAGAAAGAAGAAATAGACGTAAGAAGAAGTAAGAATTACAACAGATCGTTTCACCTTTTCTTTATACCATCGAATTGATATACAGATTGTAAAACATGACAATTGTGTCGCAAGTTTACGATTTTCGGTGTCAATGTCATAGATTTGTATGTGATTTGACACTTTTGACAGCGACAATATTGCAACTTGCGACACAATCGCGGCCGCTGAAAATACGTAATCCGGCCCCCGGTATTAGGTTATTCTACAACGATGCTCCACGTCACTCGACAAAAACGACTACTGTTGTTAATAGAAGCTGAGACGGACAGTTTATCTTATTCTGCACAGAATCGTCTTACTTTTTCGGAATCCCAGCGTGAGTTTACTCATTAAATTCAAATTCATTTTATTTGCTATTTAGACACAATTGCGGGTTTAAACAACTGCAGTCCGGTAATGTATGCATGTATGATGATCCTGAGCAAGATACGGTAAGCCGTCAGTACCGTCTACTATAAACAGTAGTTGTCTTTGCATACTGCATGATGTTTTATAATCATAACATAACATATACTCACGCTATTCGTTCCCATTGGGGTAGGCAGAGACTATCGATCGCCACTTCGTACGATTGTGTTCTCAGTTTAGTAAAACCGTATCCTGAGCTCGATCTCTAATTGGAGTTCTATATAAGCTGTGATCTTAATTTTTCGTTAAAGAACAAATGTAATGAAACGAAAGACAAATTTATCATAAATTATATGCTGCAAAAATTTAAATCTTAAATATTGTGTATCGTTGGATTGAGATTTACTTGTAAATTAGTTTGAATATCTATATATAGATGGAAATCAATTTTCCCAATTGGTGAGCAGACCTCTAACCAATGGAACATGGATGATCATAGTTTTTAGATATTTGGACGCTTCAATAAATACGTTTTTTGATTACAATAACAAGTTACCATTGTCATGTTATTATTACAAAAACGACCCTTAACACAATTAAAAGCTGGAAGACAATAAATCTCAATTCTAAGATCTGTTTTTTTATTCCGTAGATCTCAGACGGCTATGATTTATTTATTTTGAAGCACCATTGGCAGACTTTTAAAATGTCGGAATTCTACGGAATTAAAAAATAGATTTTAAAACACCAAGTTTTGCAGATTACATATGTACTAAAAGTAAATTAGTATGGCTTTCTGTCATGGCGGTTATTTAATACCAGTAAAAATACACTTATTTGTAATTGAGCTCTTCTCATAATCTTTTACTTAATATAATAAAAGTATACATGAAGTCTTACCATCCGAAGGCGTACTACATAGTGCTATTAAAACAATCAAGAGACTCATCTAGTGCGTATTTTTTATTATCTTGTACCAAGTACTTATGTTCGTCTTCCACCTTTCCCTTCCTTAGCAGATATATGAGTATAAACTGGTAGGGGTAGACAGGGACATTGTGACGCGCGAAGAACCGCAGTTTCACTCGTTCAATCACTTTCATGTCGACGAAGCAATAGTCTACGGCGCAACAGCTGCCGGGGGTCCTAAAAGAATGGATATTATTTTGTATCTAAAATGCTTCTTAAAAAATTTAATGTATTATTTTAGTTAATTCAACTATTATACAGGATGGAATAAATGAAAGTTGTTGGGAAGATTATTTTGATCAATTTGACTATGGGATAAACTTGATTATAGCTACTTAATTTGTCTGATCATTTTGTGACAAAGTGCTCAGCTGATTTTTTGTGGAGGATTGATAAATAAACTTCAAAATGACTTTTCAATCACAGAAACAGTCTTTCAGAGCCTTTACACTGGTAAAAGTTTCCTAACCAAGAGGCAAATTGTATGGCAATGTTCTTTAACTTTCACAGGTAGCGGAATAAATTAAAGTTCATGTTGGCCATACACTTTGCCGCGACGATTGGTGGAAGTACCCGACTTGGGTCATGTAAAAACCTACAAAATTTGACCACACTCATATACCCACGCATAAAAACGATTACGCCATCAAAGTTATTTGCAATTCTCAAAGGGGAGGTCAGACGATTCTTAAGTGGGGTCCCTAAGGATTTTTGATATAGTTATTCTATAATTTACTTAGTTGTATCAAACCAATATAAGGCAATAATTTACCTTGGATCGTAAGTGATAGGCTTAGCTTTGAGCGCCTTAAAGATCATGTGATAATATTGCCTGTACTTCTTCTTCATGATGAGCACAACTTGTTTACCCTCAAACGGCATTCTGGCGTTAAGAGCTTGCAACTCCAAGTGCCAGAATACGGCTGCTTTCGCAACTTCTACGCTTGTACCATCTAGTTCTAATATTTTTGGATGCTTTTTCCATTCATACACATTTTCCTGAAAATGTCAATACGAGTTTGTATTAAATGCTACGACTTAAAAAGTAATTTGAAAGCCTCTTAGCTTGATTATAAGAAGACCGGGATTCCATGAGGTTTTTTGTTCAAATATTCAGTATTTATTTAAGAAGGTAGGAAATGGTTAAGTAGTTTCAAATATATTTCAAATAAATGCTGTGAAATAGATTTTAAATAGTTTAGAAAAAGTGCGTACATTTTTTTTTGCTTTTTACATATTTATTATTAATAAACGACTGTGGTCATTGAATTGTGTTGAAATTGAGCGCTACTAACGAAATTAGAATACACCAATCTTTTACCGAGGTTACTTATCCATGGGATACACATCCATGAACAAACTTCATCTTAAAAACTCTAAGCGAAAGAAGTATTTATGATTTATACATCTCTTACAGCTAAAGCCTATAGTAAAATGTCTCACCTTCAAAAACCTTTTTCCTCTGAAGCTGTCATACACATAATTGACATGCAACAACCACTTCCCAGTGGCCAGAGCGCACACCATCATCCCCGTATACGTGTCGTTAGGAAGAGCCGATATAAAGTGGGACGCTAGCATCTCCATTTTAGTATTTTCAGCCACTACGCCACCTAACTCGGTTATCATGTATGAGATCCTTTGGCGATCCTGTGAAACAGTTATAACATTTTCATCATTTGCCAATACATACCGGATATAGGTCTTCCTTCCTCAAAATCATATAACGTCATCCGGTAACCATTGTACCATATTATCTTTGATAGTAGAACATTGGTTTTATGGAATAATGATTATGTCCCAGACAATAATTGAGAAATAAAGGAAAGAAAAATTTCGACACAGGCCAGGCGGGAATCGAACATTCAAATAATTGAGAAATTTAGAGATTTCACGAAATCCATTGGAATACCATGATTTCGTAAAATATCTGATTAAGTAATCTCTATGCGACATATACAAGTTTAATTAGACTATTCTGTTTGATATATTTCCAGAATTAGTTTATTTACATGTTTCATTTATGTGTACTTAGTATATTTAAAAAAATGCTGCATTGGTGTAAACTGTAATGGCATTTTTTTTGTAAATATGAATAAATAAATAAATAAATATTCGCAGAAATACATTTACAACTTACTTGTAAGGCTTCTGACAGCATAAAGACTTTTTTGTCGCAAGCACAAATAAGATTTTGTTTCATTTTCCATGAGTCATCCGATGTTCCACCAGCTGATGTATAGTCACTATCTAAAATCAGAAAAAATATTAGTATATTTTAGTAAAGAATTATTAGTGAGTACATGTATGTAGCAAAGAATAAATAAAAAATTTAAACAGTGTGTATTACCTGAAACAACTTCTGGCAATGACGCCCTAACTTTCATTACAGTTTGAACTTTTCCTTTCAGTGGACTGTAGGCATCGGATTTCTTTTTGAACTTCTGAATATAGTTCGACGTTTTTGCTTTTCCGTCTTCGATAAACTTTCTGAAACTCACTCTTTTCGGTGTACTCTGACGGCTGAATGACCTAAAATAAATAATCAACATGAGTTGTGAGGTAAAGATAAAACTTTCAGCAGATAACATAAGCATTTTTAATTCAGCAGCAGCATTCATAAGCAGTCCAAAGCCAGTCAAATTGTTGCTTCATATGCGGTAGCACTCATAGATTTGCCATTCGAACAATATATAAACGACTCACTCATTGCCTAGCTTTGAAAAGAAATTTTTAATAGGACTCGGCATTGGTGCTTCAGTCTCAACTTTTTTACATTCTATCTCCTGATAGATATCTTCAACAGACCAGCCAATCTGGCGTCTGACTGCTTTCGGTTTTCTAGTCTTTTCCATAAAAGGAGCGAAATCAACATCATCAGTGCCGGGATCACTTTTAATCATAAAATGCTTTGTCTTCAAATGCTCCAGATAGTTGATCTTATCACCAAATATGTCATGGCAGATGGGACAGACGAAGTAGTGCAGTTTAACATTGGCCGTGCATTTGTTTATGTGGTCTTCATAAGCTGAGTAGTCAGTAAACTTTTCATCACATAAGACGCAAGGGACTTCGATAACATTTGTATCGACAGCAGATGCATATGTTGTTTCAGCTGATAGAAACGGTAGAGTGGAATCGGCAGCTACTAGCGTCTCACTGCTACTAGTCATTTGCATTTCGTTATTCTCTATGGTACATGTGACATAGCATGTGTGTGCACCAATTGAGCCGTATGACTCGTTACAATACACACACTTGATTGAGTCAAAATCACTGTCAGTTTCATCACTGGTCTCATAATTTCTCTCATGTTTCAAAAAGGCTTCATTGCAGTCTTTTAGTGAGTTTTGATCATTTTCTCCTTTCACTCTGTTGTTGTAGTCTGTATGCATATACAAGTCCCGGTTGATGACTTTCTTGTATTCTTTAGAATTTGCAGAAAATCGTTTACAGTCTTCATTTTCTGGATGTTAATAAGACAAATTGTATAGTAAATTATTATGTTTATGTTGCAAATGTACAAGACTAATTACAACTCAGCCATACGGATCGCCTGCATAGTAATGTTACAAGACTAATTACAAGTCAGCCATACGGATCCCCTTTTATGTTTTCCCTTACCATTAAAAATATATTATTTAAATAAACCACAAATATAATTTACACATACAGAGATTAACAATCAAATTATAAAAGCATGCTTATAACCCTGGTCTATTCAACACATCCAGAACAATAATAAACATACATGTCTCTTCTAACCCCTATTTACATTTATTTCTATCTCGCTCACACAAAACTAATAATCTGATATTGTCATTTTTAATTTGTGAGTATACATGTTGATATTTGACAAATCTAGCGATACCTTCTTAGTTTTCATTGGTTTCATCAACTAGTAAGCACCAATATTAACATTATTCAATACTTCAGTTATAAACTTTGTTTCACCTTTGAATTGGCCATAGGGACACAAATATAGTTTACATGCAGATAGAAAAGGTACGAATGCTTCTATCATTTTCAATGTGAAAAGTTGAAGTCTATTCATAAGAAGTATAAACAATGAATACATGCCATATTGTGGTTTTTGAATGTGGATGTCATAAAGGTAATAAACTTGCCTACTTTCTCTGACTTACATTGTATGGTACGCTCTTCCCCCTTTGAACAACCAAGTTTGTAACCAACTTTCTGGTTATACAATTAGTTATTACTATCCTAAATTTTACTAAAGTCAATCAAAAGGAGGATGGGCACAGATGTATGGCACCTGGTCCCAGCACCAATCAGGATGAGTGATACGTCTCGTTGGAAAGGTTATTTTTGTACAATAAAGACAACTAAAGCACTTGTCTTAAATTGCTGCCGTTTTTGAGAAAGATTACTTTAAAAGTTTTTTTTTTGACAAGACTGTTTGTCATGTTTGTTTTATATAATAAATCATTTATTATCAGACAACAAGGTCCATATAATATTAGTAAACTTAGTCTATGTTAGTAATTTACAATTTGGTAGGCAGAGGCTTTGATTTCTGATGCGCAGCCCTGAAGCGCCGGAACACTATTCCCTCAGGCCAATAATTCTCTCCTAGCAGAATCTTCTCGTGGACTGCGGGAACCTGGAGCCAGTAGGATTTGAAGTTAGTAGGCCTACTGGGCTCCAGACGTGAGATGTTGAGCACGGTTATGGGACCGAGGCTCGTCTGCTCAATGTGACGCAAGATATCATTGTGCGTCATCTGTGGAGCTACTCTTGATATATAAATATCCAGTACCGGTGTTGCAGCCTTCAAGGGGCACGAGGCTGCTGGGACGGTACCACGCTTATTCCTGTTGTTAGCACGACGTTTGGGTTTTTTCCCAACCAGGGTAAATCCATCGTCGTCTCCAACAGTCTTCGGCGCGGCACGAACGGGCGCGGCTCGGTTCTCCTTTCCCTCCCTCCGTCTGGTAGTCGCGGCGGGTGGCGGGGGGTTCGGGCAGCGACGACGGGAGCGTGGTTGGCTACCTGACTTCAGCACCTGTGCGAATGAACCCTTGTGAGCCACCGATGTCGATGGCGCGTCGGGTTTCCAGACAGGTGCGGATGGGCGCAGCGAACTCGTTCCATCACAAATTCGCTGAGTTGTCGGAGGATCACAGTCAATGACCGGGCGGTTTACTGGGTCAGTTGTCACAGTTATTTTGCTGCGTTGCGAAGTGTCGAGTGGCGGACGCTTCTGCCGTTTGCGCGGCGGCGATACTTGGGCGAGCGCGACGTCAGCATTTCGCAACGATGTCACCTCGCGCTGCAACTCAGCGCTGGCACGTTCCGAAGCCACGAGTTTGGCTTTGATATCTTCAACGCTGGACTTCAGCAACTGGATGTCCTTCAACAGTGATGTTACGTCCACATGGTCGAAGGTCACTGGAGGCAGCTTGTTAAGGTCCCGCGCTACGTAAGTGGGGATGTCATCCGGATCCGTCTCCTTGAAAGCTCGGAAGATGTCCTGGATATTTCTTTTCCCGCTGCCCTCGGCCCGCCTCGAGGCGAGGCGCACGGCAGTGACGGCGGCGGTGTCGGCGAGGAACTGTCTCGCGGCGGTTATTTCGGCGTCCGTGTAGCTGGTCGCGCAGATTTGCTCAAGGCTGAGCTCGTCCATCACGTCCAGTTTATTCTGCACGAAGGCGAGCAGCTCCTGCACCAGGATGGTGTCCGAGCGCTTCACGCTGGCAGGGGTCGCCATTGGTAAAACACGCAATGAGCACATTTATTGCTGATTCGGTCGCTGCTAGGTAGCGTCCGATCGAGCCGGGCGTTTTGTCACAACTGAATTTGATATATTTTCGATTTAATTATGACAATTTATTGCAATCTCTGACAGTTTTTACAATGTCGCTTAAGCATTGATATGTTTTAAGTATAACATAATTACTAAGTTACACCAGAAACATGAATTATCATAATTTCACATAATTAACGAAATCAAGATTTTCAAAAAACTGTCCATCAAAATCGGCAGCTCTAACAAGATTGCTCCCATAGTCTTTTTTTTTCTACACTAACAGGGCTTTAGAATGAAATATGATTCAACTTGATTGAGAGACATTCAACATGGGGACCAAAATGCCCATCCTCCTTTGAGCATAAGATTTTGAAATAATTTATGTCACATATAACATGAGATACGAGGATATAAACGGTTTGGTATTACAAAAATATTACCTTGTGGTTGCCGAATAAGACTGTCAATTCTTTCACATTGTAGTTTAAATAAGTATGCTGTACTCAGGTTTTCAATGCAAGTGTTACACACTCGATCAGGTAGGCCATCATTCTCAGAAATCTGTCAGGAAAATGACTTTTTAAATATTTTATTGTAACATATTCTTTATACATTCATATTTCCCTTTATCCCCCTGGTCCCTGTTTTTTTGACAGGATGTGCTGAGGGCATAGTATAATATTTATGTCACAAGTAATACTTTTGTTTTAGTTTCTTAACCATGACCAACCAGTAATGTGTATGTGTGGTAAAGTTATCAGGGTTGCTAATAGTCAGGGAAACTAATTTGATAAAACCCAAATGATTGAATTATACTTGTCGTAGGTCTTCCACTATCATTTAAATGTACTGTGAAGGCAAAACATGGGTACTCTGAAAACCAGGTCACAAAAATGATATGTGAGGAGCAGCAGTATTAGTACTTCTGCTAGACAAACTGAGATGTATGGTCTGAACGTTATTTTTTCATATAAATCTGTGCATGTGATGGATTATTCCCATCGTAGGTCTGATAGCAAGGCCTGGAGGTTGGTGTTATTGCCTGATTATAGGGTGGGCAAGTGGTAGGTGTAAAAAATATATAATAATAACATAAGGCCATACCTTAATATTTGCAAAAGACATTACCATGTCTGATAACTTAACTGCATCATCAAGTTCAAAGATAGAACTAAACTCGCCTAATTTTAGGCATAGCCTACACTTATTATACACTCTATCCATTTTGGTATATTGCACGAATACTATTCATTCATCAGAATATTAAACTAATTTACAAATTCACAATTTTAAATGCTGATAAGAAGGTAGTAAAAATCAACTAAAATAAAATACCATATTTTCGTTGGTAAAATTTGAATAAATTCAAAATAAAGTCAGTGACTCAGTGACCGTAACTGTCATGTCAACATGACTTTCTCTGAGAAAGGATAGGGATGATCGATATTTATCGATGTTGAACAAACATCGATGTTTAACTATAAAACATCGATGTTTTAACATCGATGGGTTGACTTCGATATCATCGAAACATCGATGTTAACTGAATAAAATATCGAAACGTTAACTATTCATTTCGGCGCGGTCTATCGTGCAGTAACTGTACTAGCTTCAAGTATAAATATTGCATAATCACTAATCAAAATAACCGGAGTAAGCTGTACGGATAAGTTTGTTTTAATTTCCAAAGAGATTAACACAAGCATGCCTTTGGAGTTACAAATTTATTTAAAAAGTCCTTTGGCTGACCTTAAACTAGTCCCTTTATATTTATGGAAGGTACTAGAATCCACCTGCCCTAATTTCAAAAAAACTTGCCCTCAAATATTTGTGTTGCACGGCAACATTCACAGCCTCAGAAAGGCTATTTTCCAAAGCTGGTCAACTTCTGTACCAGCAACAGAACAGATTGAAAGGAAAAAACATATGAGTTTTCTTTTTTACAAAGTGTCCCTAAAAAATACTGGGAGTGTTATTTTTTTATTTGTTACTTTTAAATAATAATAAACTTTTATATATTTATATAATAATATATAAACATAAATATATTAGAAAATTTTATTTGTTTCCAAAAACATCGATGTTTTAAAATATCGATGGCTCACGATCGATGTTTATCGTACATCGATACTTTTGATTCGATGTTAACATCGATGTCAACATCGATGTTTTCGTAACATCGCTCATCCCTTTTCTCAATCGCATTTGTTTGTGTCAACTTTATAAACAAATGCCAATGTCATTAACAAATAAGTGTACGCGTCGTGTGACTCACGGAATCGAGTTGTTCCATTCCAACGTTTCGAGGCGCAGCTCTAGGGTGGGGTGGCGTATAGGAATAATAAATAACCACCTACCTAAAGAGTTGCAAAACTGAACTGACTGCCGTTGGATCCGAAGGTTTTGGAATTGCGGCCGCGTAGTATCGGAAGTTTCAGTGTCAGTAGGCTATCCACCAGGTGGACCAACGAATGCTGATGATGGTGCTAAATGTTACGGGAAGCCAATAGATAAGGCCAGCACTGGACCGGTTTTTGGTAGAAATTTTTGGGAGATGCTTATATTCAGAGGTTTATATTGTCATCCATTATTAGAGGGACGGAATTCATGGTCATGCAATCGACTCACTCACAACATCAAAAAACGTCTTACATCATACTATTCTCGTTAATGGAGAACACAAATGGTTCAAAATATCTGTACCAAATGCACATGAAACTTTAATTCATATCGTACATTACAATAGTTTTTAGTTCACGTTAATACTGCAGTTTTTCCGATGCTACGACCTCGAGAATTTCAACCCCGTTTGAAACCTTCAGATATTGCGCGCATTTTAATCTGACGTCTCAACCCGTGAGACAGCCGATCATTGCCACTGCGCGCGCGACGTCGTCGGTCCATTCGGAATGGTGCGATTGTTTTTTTATTTCATCATTTTATATGCTTGTTTACAATACAGTTATAGGTACTTCTACCAAGACCTACGGGGGTAACTGCGTGTAAATTAGAGTTTTGAGAGTTGAATTGTTACAAAATACTTCCTGCCCGATAGCTAAAGAAACAACTTTAAAACACTTATAGAAATTGAGAATAACTAAATGGCATAGAGGATTATTGTTGTTGATGATTGTTTTATATTATTATCTGTGTACTATCGGCACAGAATAGCATTACCTCGTTTCTTCACAAGGGTAATAAAATTAGAATGTTTCTGCTCAAACAAACCTTAGGTACATTTAATTCTAATATAATTATATAATACATATATTACTTATAAATAAAGGAGGGTTTTTTTCTTTTCTTTTTTTCCCCGCTGGTGTCGAAATTTTTCTTTCCATTATTTAATAATAAGGGTAATAAAAGGTGACTTGGAGAATTAGGCGCTGTTTTCTAGGAGAATATAAGACGATGCGGCTGGAGACTCATCACCAATCACCAACAACCTTTATTATTCAATCTTTTCCCCACTCAAAAACCAAAAGTAGCTAACGAATTCCTAATTCTGAAGCTTTGGCAACCATTTTTTAAGTTTTATAGTACTTTTATATTAAAGTGGCTGTGTAGAGTCGGCTTAGAATAGCATTAACCCATTTCTTCCGGTGGGTGTGCGTAAGATGTGACTAACGGGATTGGGGCTTTTAAGGGATATTTTCTTTTAAGAAACTTAATTTCACCATCTTGTCCCCTCACGACTTCCAAGAGTGGCTGAGGAATTTCTAATTCCCTAGCTCTGGCTTCCTATTCAAGGGATTTATAGCTGTGAGTATATGTATGTATTAAAGTGGCTCTTGATAAGTCTCATATATTAGTTAATAACAATAGGTACATAAAAAAGAGTTTATCTGGGGTTTTAACTGTAGAGTTGTGTAGTGTCGGCTTAGAATAGCACTACCCCTTTTCTTACCGCGGGTGAACGTAAGAGGCGACTAAGGGTATTGGGGTTTTAAATGGATTTTTGGCCGATGCGGTCGGAAACCCATCACCAATATCCTTTGTTTTACCATCTTTTTCCCACTTAACTTCTAAAAGTGGCTGAAGAATTTCTAATTCCTTAGCTCTGGCTACCCCTTCTAGGGATTAATAGCCGTGGGTAAATGTATGAATGTATGTAGTTGAAACAGCGAGGCACACTACAGTATTTATTTGGTAACATTTTGGATATTCGAATATTTTTTGACGTGACAACGTCTTATAAATTGGTTTGCCGGGTGACACTTCAAGAAACTGCGTTACGCTCCGCTCACGTTATGCGCTCACAATGAGACCGAGTGAGAGGCACGCGTCCCTTCCACTCGGGCATGGTTAGCCCGCCTAAGAGCGAGAGAGACAGACATAATTTCATCCTTCTTCCTACTGTACGAATGAATATTCACATTAAAATTATTTTACCACTCAAAGTCGTTGTCACGTAAAACTTTCGCCCGTATACCGTACCGACTTATACAGGCAACCAATTTTTTAAATCCGAAATTCAACATTTACGAAACGTTCACAGAATTTACGTATCACAGATGCTTTATTTTCCACAACTTCATTAGTACATACATTTTCCAGAAGTATCATTTCCCAGAAAAACTAAAACATGATTTTTAAAATGATTTTTTTGCTTTTACCACCTATATCTTTTACTATAATCTCGTCCAAAGGTTTCAAAGACCGAAGTAACTTTATGTATAGTCTTACAAATCATAAATCTCTTTAACTAGATATTATTCATGTTAGAAAAAATTTATATATAAAACGCGGATGCGCGCCTGTTTGTATGCATACTTGCTTGCATGTAAGGATGCATTTGGGGGGGTCGGGGAGCGAAAACCCCATGCAGGCAAAGAAACGTTAGGTCACATGTAGTTAGGTTAGGTTAGATTATGTATAAAACCACCTCAAATGCATGATGCATGCCTGTTTGCATGATTGCTTGCTTGCCTGTGTTCACGCATGCAGGGGACGGGGGGCAGGGTAAACCACCTACAGAAAATATGCCTACAAATTTTTTCCTAGCAAAGGACCATGGGGGATTTTGTATGAACCCCGTCCCCACCCTACAACAGTCATGGGATATGTGTCAATTTGTTCATTGGGACCCAAAAAAGTCTAAAGTACCTGTGTTAATTGCAAAAACATTTGGGTTTTTTTATAATAAAAAAATAACTTTTCGGCATAAATGTATTTATTTTTAAACAAAAATGTTTTTTTCTACAAACAAAAAGGCATATTTCACGTAAACAAATGACGATTCTATGTACATTGACGTCCTGTATCCATAATTGTGCCAAAACGTTCTCAAAATCACCTCTTGATTTGCTTTTAATAATTATTTATTTATTTCTTTCTTTATTGCATTCCATACCTCCTCTGCGCACGTCCCGACTAGCTCGAACCGGTTTTCGGCACCTTCATTTTGCGACACTATTAGCGTTTAGCGTAATACTTTTTTATTCTTAGAGCTACTTAATCTCCACGCAATGAAATATAAGAAAAAAAAATATTTTTTTGGTTACAAAAAAATAATGTTACCTTATAGCAAAGGTATTAAAATACTACGCATTTTATATTGAAATATTATTTAGATCGCCATATTCTAGTCCTTTTTAATGCACACTAAGTAAATGTAAAAGAAGAATACCTATATTATAAAATCTAAACCCCAAGCATTTGAAATATGTCGCCATAGTAAAAAGTTCTCTATTCTAATAGATGTTTCAAATGACACTTGTTTGAAATCTGTTGGATGGTGGGGACGTTTTTCCCATCGTCCTTTGTAGTTATCATTCAACTCATCTGTATTTGAAATGTATGGAAAAAATATTTTATGGAATAGTGAATATTCGAAAAAACAATATTACGGAATAAAGACATATCTGGTTTTTGATTCTTTGGGAATCCGTTCTAGTGGTTATTCAAATGTGAAAAAAATAATTAAACGATAATCTGGAATGTGCCTACTAATATGGTAATTGAAATTTCGGTGAAACAGTATTATGACAATTAAAAACAAGTTCAAAAAATAATTAAACGATAATCTGGAATGTGCCTACTAATATGGTAATTGAAATTTCGGTGAAACAGTATTATGACAATTAAAAACAAGTTGATTAGTTTTCAGTACAATCATATTTGTACGGCCCAATTGGCCTAGACCTCGCTTTTTTAACATACCCTTTTTATATTATAAATCGATAAAGGACATCAAACTTAACAACTTTGCCTATGGAATGCCTATCTAAAATATTGTAATTTTCAAAAAATAATAATAATTAAAAATTGTCGTACCTAGTTCAAACTGAGAATGTATAGAATGACATTCCTTGCTTCAGTGAAAATAAGAAATTAAAAAAAAACATCTGATCTATGCTTTTTGCTCTGTAAACAAAAACATAACTTCTTTCTGTATTTTCCAGTTCAATCGCTCGCTTACCGGTTTATTTTCATGATATTATTTTTCAACGACGATCAATACAACTGGAAAATACCGAAAGAAGTTATATTTTTGTTTACAGAGCGAAAAGCATAGATCAAATGTTTTTTTTTTAATTTCTTATTTTCACTGAAGCAAGGAATCTCATTCTATACATTCTCAGTTTGAACTAGGTACGACAATTTTTAATTATTATTATTTTTTGAAAATTACAATGTTTTAGATAGGCATTCCATGGGCAAAGTTGTTTAGTTTGATGTCCTTTATCGATTTATAATATAAAAAGGGTATGTTATAAAAGCGAGGTCTAGGCCAATTCTACACGACCATCTTTTCTGTATGTCGGTCTTAGGTGTATCAAAACTGTGGTTTTGGCATTCTCGAAGCAAAATTGACAAATTTCATTTGTGTCACTGTCACAATAGTGAGACAGCTAAGATCTTATTTGCTATTCTACAGATCCACAATCTTTTCTTGGCCGGTAAGGACGACGCTGTCATCGATATTAGTATTGCCAGTAAATAAAAATTAACCATTATAAGGGAAATAATTTTACATCATACAGGCTAATTTATTTATGAATTGAAATGTCTTAATAAAACAATTTATATAATATTCATTTAATTAATAACTAGTTGCTGTGTAGTGTCGGCTTAGAATAGCACTACCCCATTTCTTTCGGTGGGTGTACGTAAGGGGCGACCAACGATATTGGGGCTTTTAAGAGATTTTTGGGCGATGCGGTTGGAGACCCATCACCAATAACCTTTATTTTACCATCAATACCCCACTCAACTTTCCAAAAGTGGCTGAGGAGTTTCTAGTTCCTTAGCTATGGCTACCCCTTCTAGGGATTTACAGCCGTGAGTATCTGTATGTACGTATGTAATAACTATTATTGTAAGCAAACAAGTTCGTTTTAATGTAAGCTAATTATATTTATTTATTTTTGCCCTTGTCTGGTATGTCTACCCGAATGACTGTGTATCCTAAATTTGCTGATCTTACCTCCCAAATGTTGCCTAAGAGATCGCTTTTAGCGATAACACTGCCAATTGTACTTCTCTGTAAACTGATTCATTATTTTTTACTCAAGGATTTGTTATTTGTGACACTCCGAGTTAATAAGTGGGTAACTACTTAGTAAATCAGAGGCTTAACTTGTCGTGTACTGTCTTTTACATTTCATATTCACACGTAGATCCCCCAAAAAGGTGGCACAGAAAAAATACTTCTAAACTTCAGATATCGTTTGGGTCATTCATTTTACTGGGTCAGACAATTTTTGGGCTCTTTTTTATTGCTGTTAACAGCCTTGTAACATATAACTTAACATAAACGTTCACGCCGAATACCCCCAAAGGGGTTTGGCAGAGGTACTAATACTTACAAAGTCATCAGGAGACTTTGTCAAACTTGACAAAGTCACCTGATGTTCAGAGTACCCACGTTTTGCATAGACAGTGTACTCACGTGATAGGGAGCCGGCCTATCGCCGTTTTGTACGAATACACTGTCACACGACTAAGTACAACTCAGCCATGTGGGTTTCCCCACAATGTTTTCCCTCACCGTTAACAACCGTGATAAATTAACCACACATATGTCTTTAGAAGACAAATTGGTGTAGGCCCGATCCGGGATTTGAACCATAGTCGCTTGCACGTTAGCCGGTGTTGTACCCATTAAGCTATCACGTCGTATTTGCCTTGTATTTTTATATATATGTCAGACAGTTATGACTTAAGAAATGACACATTGGTACATCCTCGCATTAGAATTAGAACCCACACATCAGTGTATACGAAGTGAAATCTTATTCGGGAGCATTTCCCCACTTCCCGTAACCCGCACCGCTATAGTCATGCGCGCACAACTTTTCGGACGGTGTTAGCCTACTTAGATAAAATTTAACAAAATAAATAAGTAAACTGGAAATAAAAGCGTTTATTAATAAGCAAATATACATCAGAAAAATAATTTTCTTTAAAAAAGTTTCCACTACAAAAAATATTAATGAAAGTGATAATTTATTATATACGTAGGTCACCCTATAATTTTTATTTAGTTGAGAACTAACTGACAATGACAGGCCAAAATTTCAAAATGGCGACAGTAGTATCAGTAGTCGCCACCGGCCAAGAAAAGATTGTGGATCTGTACAAGGCCATTTTACGTCACTTTTTGACACATTGACGTATTTCGTATTCTGCAAATTAACGATTTTTTTCAGCATTATGATGATTGAACGAATGATTAACCAAATCGGTATTCTAAGCGTTTTTAAAGAGTTCTTTTGACAGCTGTCTGAAGCTACAATCCACCATAATAATGATACAGTTTTTCTCCTAAAAAACAACAGTAGCTTTTTGTGTATTGTTTCAAACATTCGAAAATTTTTTTTTGTAGAATATGATAATGAATATTTTTCGAATGTATTTACACATAATTTATTGAATTTCATTTACATTTTATTGAAAATTTAAAGATATCAATATAATATGCGTTTTTTATTACAATATTTTTTCTGATAAAAAAATCTTATGAAATGAAATGAAGCATTTATTTTTTATTTATTCACTTATTCAAAATTCGAAAATATTTCAAATGTATCGAAGTAGATTTCATTTCAATGTGGCTCAATGAAAATCGATATGATAAATGCAGATACATTTATTCAAGAAAACGTTAACTCACTTTGTTTCTATTTATTTATTTATTTTAGCGACATGATAGTCCAGTGGGTAGAACACCCGCCCGAAAAACAGAAGGGCGTGAGTTCCAATCCTGGGACGGGCCTACACCAATTTGTCTTTTCTAAAGTCATATGTGTGGTTAATTTATCATGGTTGCTAACGGTGAGGGAAAACATCGTGAGGAAACCCACATGGCTGAGTTGTACTTAGTCATGTGACAGTGTATTCGTACAAAACGGCGATAGGCCTGCCCCCTATCACGTGAGTACACTGTCTAAGCAAAACGTGGGTACCTTCTCTGGAAACTAGATGGCGCTTGCCATGTGAGTTCAGGAGTATTGGTACCTCTGCCAACCCCTTCGGGGATAAACGGCGTGAACGTTTATGTTTATGTTATTTATTTAAGGAACACCAACAGCATACATATTAACACAATCATTATGATTATATATAACTAAAGTCTTATTCTAATATTGTATGCCAATTAAAGGCGTACACAAAACTTGCACAATAATGAAAGTGATAATTATTTCACCATCTATTCCCCACGCACCTTCCAAAAGTGGCTGGGGAATTTCTAATTCCTTAGCTCTGGCTACCCCTTTCTTGGGATTTATAGCCGTGAGTATATGTATGTATGTTAACTCACTATGAGGTCCCAGTCAAAGTAGATATAGGATAACATAACATAAACATAAACGCTTCACGCCGTTTAACCCCGAAGGGGTTGGCAGAGGTACCAATACTTCTGAACTCACATGGCATCTAGTGTCCAGAGAAGGTACCCATGTTTTGCTTGGACAGTGTACTCACGTGATAGGGGGCAGGCCTATCGCCGTTTTTGTACGAATACACTGTCACATGACTAAGTACAACTTAGTTATGTGGGTTTCCTCACGATGTTTTCCCTCACCGTTAACAACCATGATAAATTAACCACACATATGACTTTAGAAAAAACAAATTGGTGTAGGCCCGACCCAGGATTGGAACTCACGCCCTTCTGTTTTCAGGCGGGTGTTCTACCCACTGGACTAGTATGTCGTTAGATACATACATACATACATACATATACTCACGGCTATATTTCCCTAGAAGGGGTAGCCAGAGCTAAGGAATTATAAATTCCTCAGCCACTTTTGGAAGTTGAGTGGGGAAAAGATGGTAGAATAAAGGTTTTTGGTGATAGGTCTCCGACCGCATCGCCCAAAAATCCAATAAAAAGCCCCAATACCCTTAGTCGCCTCTTACGACACCCGTGGGTAGAAAGGGGTAGCGACAATCTAAGCCGGCACTACACGGCAATATAATGTCGTTAGATATAAGATAAATATTACTTACAGCAAAACAGCAGAATAACACTACCCCATTCCGACCGGTGGGTGGTCATAATAATAGGAGTCAAAGGGTCTATACCCTTACTGATTTAGCGTGGGCTTTCTAGTGATTTTTGGTCGATGTGGTTAGAGAGCCCGGCACCAACAATTATTTATTAATACTATCTTTTCACCATTCAACTTCCAAAAGTGACTCAGGAATTTCTCTTTCCAAAGCCTTTAAGGCATTTACAGTAGTACAGACCTAAGTATAGGTTCCTAAACTAGGCTAGGTCTGTATTATGGGAAACCAGTTTATATGTATGTATTTTATAGCTAAAGTGATAGCTCAATGGGTAGAATACCCGCAGCGAGGGTTCTAATTAGTCTTTTCGAAAGCCATATATGTATGTCAGTTTCATCACCAACACCCCTATGACATTTCGTGTTATGATATATAGCCTACGTTATGAAAGAAAGACGTGAGATAAAGAAAGGTGATGTGTGAAAAAGATAATATATAAAAGCTACCAAAGATTTTTATAGTAATAAAAAGAGGATTAATTATTCGTATTGTCCTTTTGTCAGTTTGCACTAAGCTCGGAGGCTGCAGAAGAACTGCGATTAAGCATGTATTTTAGATGTGGCATAAGACGAATGAGAGCAAAGTAAATAAATGCAGTGTAAATTATGTCCCACGGAAAATAATAATAGGGTATATGCGAGTCAAAATTTGTGTGATTAGAAAGGTGATGTGTAAAAAAATATACCGGTCGAATTGAGAACACTCCTTTTTTTGAAGTCGGTTAAAAAAGATAATATATAAAAGCTACCAAAGGAATACTAATCTGGGATGACCACATAGAGGGAATGGGTAATAGTAAATAAGTGAAAGCTATCTTACTTATTCATGATCTATCAATCTATCTATATATCTAACTATCTTCTGTAGCATTATTATAACTCTTGGAAAAATAATGACATATTTTAGTAATAAAAAGAGGATTAATTATTCGTATTGTCCTTTTCTCAGTTTGCACTAAGCTCGCAGGCTGCAGGGGAACTGCGATTAAGCATGTATTTTAGATGTGGCATAAGACAAATGAGAGCAAAGTAAATAAATGCAGTGTAAACTATGTCCAACGGAAAATAATATAAGGGTATATGCGAGTCCAAATTTGTCTGATTAGAAAGGTGATGTGTGAAAAAGATAATATATAAAACCTACCAAAGATTTTTATAGTAATAAAAAGAGGATTAATTATTCGTATTGTCCTTTTGTCAGCTTGCGCTAAGCTCGCAGGCTGCAGGGGAACTGCGATTAAGCATGTATTTTAGATGTGGCATAAGACGAATGAGAGCAAAGTAAATAAATGCAGTGTAAATTATGTTCCACGGAAAATAATAATAGGGTATATGCGAGTCAAAATTTGTGTGATTAGAAAGGTGATGTGTAAAAAAGATAATATATAAAAGCCACCAAAGGAATACTAATCTGGGATGACCACATAGAGGGAATGGGTAATAGTAAATAAGTGAAAGCTATCTTCTATTCTATTCTGTTCTAAAGGTCTATCGTTCTATCGTTCTATCTATTTATCGTTCTATCAGTCTATCGTTCTATCGGTCTATCGGTCTATCGTTCTATCTATCGTTCTATCGTTCTGTCTATCTATCGTTCCATCTATCGTTCTATTGTTTTATCTATTTATCGTTCTATCG
Source organism: Bedellia somnulentella (assembly GCA_963576735.1). Taxonomy (NCBI): domain Eukaryota; kingdom Metazoa; phylum Arthropoda; class Insecta; order Lepidoptera; family Bedelliidae; genus Bedellia; species Bedellia somnulentella. The sequence goes on along the minus strand of OY755172.1, from coordinate 5,450,070 downwards.
GTCTATCGTTCTATCGGTCTATCGTTCTATCGGTCTATCGTTCTATCATCCTATTGGTCTATAGGTCTATCGTTCTATCGGTAAATCGTTCTATCGTTCTATCGGTCTATCGTTCTATCGATCTATCGTTCTATCATTCTATTGGTCTATCGGTCTATCGTTCAAACGTTCTGTCGTTCTATCGTACTATCGTTCTATCTATCGGTCTTTCGTTCTATCTATCGTTCTGTCGGTCTATCGGTCTATCGTTCTATTGGTCTATCGTTCTATCGGTTCATCAATTTATTATAGTGCTCCATAATTATTATTATTTTTTGAGCAACTTTTTTGAGTTTTTTATCTTTTTTATCTTCTTTTTTATGCCTTTGTCTGTTGGTGTCAGATTTTTTTATTTAAATTATTTAAATTTTTTAGTGTTTTTAGTGTTTAATTTTTAATGTATTTTTTTTTATTCTTGTGTTTACAATCATTGTCATTGTTGTCAGATTTTTTTATTTAAATTATTTAAATTTTTTAGTGTTTAATTTTTAATGTATTTTTTTTATTCTTGTGTTTACAATCATAGGTCTAAGATAAAATATTTATTTATGTATTAACGAGCATGCAGTATCTACATCAAGTAGAGTGCAAAAGAAAAACATGTCGTCAATATTGTTGTATTGTTACTTTCCTAATTTTGTACTTGGTTTTGTAGATCAATAAAAAAAAAAAAAAAAAAAAAAAAAAAATCGGTGTATTGTTCTATTTATCGTTCTATCTATCGTTCTATCGGTCTATCGTTCTATCGGTAAATCGTTCTATCGTTCTATCTTTTGTTCTATCGTTCTATCTATCGGTCTATCGTTCTATCAGTCTATCGTTCTATCTATCGGTCTATCGTTCTATATATCGTTCTATCTATCTATCGTTCTATCGGTCTATCGTTCTATCGGTCTATAGTTCTATTGTTCTATAGGTCTATCTATTCGTCTATCGTTCTATCGGTCTATCGTTCCATCGGTCTATTGTTCTATCAGTCTATCGTTCTATCGTTCTGCTTATCTATCGTTCTATCTATCGTTCTATCGGTCTATCGTTCTATCAGTAAATCGTTCTATCGGTCTATCGTTCCATCGTTCTGTCTATCTATCTATCTATCGTTCTATTATATAAATAAATGCAGTGTAAATTATGTCCCACGGAAAATAATAATAGGGTATATGCGAGTCCAAATTTGTGTGATTACAAAGGTGATCAAAAACGGGAGTTAATATTTAATGAGTTGTAACATTTATTTAAATGTCTTTCTACTTGTAATCTGAACTTCGTTTGTTCTATCGCTTTTATCGTTCTGTCCATCTATCGTTCTATCTATCGTTCTATCTATCGTTCTATTGTTTTATCGTTCTATCTATCGTTCTAACTATCGTTCTATCGGTCTATCGTTCTATCTTTCTATCGGTCTATCGTTCTATCGGTCTATCTTTTTCATATCTATCTATCTATCTATCGTACTATCGGTCTATCGTTCTATCGGTCTATCGTTCTATCGGTCTATCGTTCTATCGGTCTATCGTTCTATCGGTCAATCGTTCTATCGGTCTACAGTTCTATCGGTCTATAGTTGTATCGTTCTATCTATCGTTCTATCGTTCTATATATCGTTCTATCCATCGTTCTATCTATCGTACTTTTGTTCTATCGTTCTATCAGTCTATCGTTCTATCGGTCTACCGTTCTATCGGTCTATCGTTCTATCGGTCTATCGTTCTATCGGTCTATCGTTCTATCGGTCTATCGTTCTATCGGTCTATCGTTCTATCTATCGTTCTTTCTATCGTTCTATCTTTTGTTCTATCGGTCTATCGTTCTATCTATCATTCTATCGGTCTATCTATCGTTCTTTCTATCGTTCTATCTTTTGTGCTGTCGGTCTATCATTCTATCGGTCTATCGTTCTATCGGTCTATCGTTCTATCTATCGTTCTTTCTATCGTTCTATCTTTTGTTCTATCGGTCTATCGTTCTATCTATCATTCTATCGGTCTATCTATCGTTCTTTCTATCGTTCTATCTTTTGTGCTGTCGGTCTATCATTCTATCTATTGTTCTATCGGTCTATCGTTCTATCGGTCTATCGTTCTATCGGTCTATTGTTCTGTCATTCTTTCTATCGTTCTATCGATTATTCTATCATTCTATCGGTCTATCGTTCTATCTATAGTTCTATTGGTCTATCGTTCTATCAGTCTATCGTTTTATTGTTTTGTCTATCGATCGTTCTATCTATCGTTCTATCTATCGTTCTGTCTATCGTTTTAAGTATCGTTCTATTGGTCTATCGTTCTATCAGTCTATCGTTCTATCGGTCTATCGTTCTATCTATCGTTCTATCATTTGTCCTATCGGTCTATCGTTCTATCTATCGTTCTATCTCTCATTCTATCGTTCTATCGTTCTGTCTATCTATCGTTCTATGTATCGTACTTTCATTCTATCGGTCTATCATTCTATCGTTCTGTCTATCTATCGTTCTATCTATCGTACTTTCATTCTATCGGTCTATCGTTCTATCGTTCTGTCTATCTATCGTTCTATCGTTCTATCGGTCTATCGTTCTATCGGTCTATCGTTCTATCAGTCTATCGTTCAATCGTTCTGTCGTACTATCTATCGTTCTATCTATCATTCTATCGTTCTATCTATCACTCTATCGTTTACGTACGTACCATGCTCTCATTCGTCTTATTAAAATACATGCTTAATCGCAGTTCCCCTGCAGCCTGCGAGCTTAGTGCAAACTGACAAAAGGACAGACCGATAGACCGATAGATAGAACGACAGAACGATAAAACGATAGACCGATAGAATGATAGAACGAAAGAACGATAGACCGATAGAACGATGGAACGATAGACCGATAGAACGATAGCCCGATAGAACGTTAGATAGAACGATAGACCGATAGAACGTTCGACTGATAGAACGATAGACTGATAGAACGATAAATAGATAGAACGATAATTAGAGCGATAAAACGATAGAACGATAGATAGAACGATAGCCCGATAGAACGTTAGATAGAACGATATACCGATAGAACAATAGAACAATAGAACGATAAAACGATAAATTGAACGATAAATAGAACGATAGACCGATAAAACGATAGACCGATAGAACGATAGACCGATAGAACGATATCTTTATATCGTTCTATCGTTTTATCTATCGTTCTTTATATCGTTCTATCGTTTATATATCGTTATATCGTTCTAGCTATCGTTTATATATCGTTCTATCGTTAATATATCGTTCTATCGTTTATATATCGTACTATCGTTCTTAACATCGTTTATCGTTTATATATCGTTCTATCGTTTTATCGGTAATATATCGTTCTATCGTTTATATATCGTTCTATCGTTAATATATCGTTCTATCGTTAATATATCGTTCTATCGTTTATATATCTTTCTATCGTTTATATATCGGTCTATCGTTTATACATCGTTCTATCGTTATATCTATCGTTCTTTATATCGTTCTATCGTTTATATATCGTTATATCGTTCTAGCTATCGTTTATATATCGTTCTATCGTTAATATATCGTTCAATCGTTTATATATCGTTATATCGTTCTAGCTATCGTTTGTATATCGTTCTATCGTTAATATATCGTTCTATCGTTTATATATCGTTCTTAATATCGTTCTATCGTTTATATATCGTTATATCGTTCTAGCTATCGTTTATATATCGTTCTATCGTTCTTAACATCGTTCTATCGTTTATATATCGTTCTATCGATCTTTATATCGTTTTATCGTTTATATATCGTTCTATCATTTATACATCGTTCTATCGTTTATATATCGTTCTATCGTTTATATATCGTTCTATCGTTATATCTATCGTTCTTTATATCGTTCTATCGTTTATACATCGTTCTATCGTTTATATATCGTTCTATCGTTTATATATCGTTCTATCGTTATATCTATCGTTCTTTATATCGTTCTATCGTTTATACATCGTTCTATCGTTTATATATCTTTCTATCGTTTATATATCGTTCTATCGTTATATCTATCGTTCTTTATATCGTTTTATCGTTTATATATCGTTCTATCATTTATACATCGTTCTATCGTTTATATATCGTTCTATCGTTTATATATCGTTCTATCGTAATATCTATCGTTCTTTATATCGTTCTATCGTTTATACATCGTTCTATCGTTTATATATCTTTCTATCGTTTATATATCGTTCTATCGTTATATCTATCGTTCTTTATATCGTTCTATCGTTTATATATCGTTATATCGTTCTAGCTATCGTTTGTATATCATTCTATCGTTCTTAACATCGTTCTATCGTTTATATATCGTTCTATCGTTTTATCGTTAATATATCGTTCTATCGATCTTTATATCGTTTTATCGTTTATATATCGTTCTATCGTTTATACATCGGTGTATCGTTTATATATCTTTCTATCGTTTATATATCGTTCTATCGTTTATATATCGTTCTATCGTTATATCTTTCGTTCTTTATATCGTTCTATCGTTTATATATCGTTATATAGTTCTAGCTATCGTTTATATATCGTTCTATCGTTAATATATCGTTCTATCGTTTATATATCGTACTATCGTTCTTAACATCGTTTTATCGTTTATATATCGTTCTATCGTTTTATCGTTAATACATCGTTCTATCGTTTATATATCTTTCTATCGTTTATATATCGTTCTATCGTTTATATATCGTTCCATAGTTCTATATATCGTTCTATCGTTTATATATCGTACTATCGTTCTTAACATCGTTTCATCGTTTATATATCGTTCTATCGGTCTATCTGTCGTTCTTAACATCGTTCTATCGCTTATATATCGTTCTATAGTTTATATATCGTTCAATCGTATATATATCGTTCTATCGTTTATATATCGTTCTATCATTTATATATCGTTCTTTATATCGTTCTATCGTTTATATATCGTTCTATCGTTTATATATCGTTCTATCGTTTATATATCGTTCTATCGTTTATATATCGTTCTATCGTTTATATATCGTTCTATCGTTTATATATCGTTCTATCGTTTATATATCGTTCTATCGTTTATATATCGTTCTACCGTTTATATATCGTTCTATCGGTTATATATCGTTCTTTATATCGTTCTATCGTTTATACAGGGTGTAATTGTAACGACTGTTTTCCATGAAAAGTATGATTAGTTATCACGTATAGAGGCAGAATTCGTTGAAAAAAAACACACTTATTTTTTTTTCAAATTTTGTTAAAATTTGCACTAAGAAAGTAGTACTATTGACACCAACACGCTCAATGTGTGCGTGAAACGCGATGACAAGGCGGGCGAGTGTGGGTGATGCGTATATGCAACTCAGCTGACAGCTGCGACCCGCCACGCCCCCGCTGACCCTTAACCGGCGGTCAAATCAAATCAAGGCCAGTAAAGTAATCAATCGAACTTAGCTTCTAATTCTTAATCTTAATCTTCTTATTATTTACATGTTATTATTTGACGTAATAAGTTTGAATAACACTACCCCATAATTAATACTGCGTTGGAATGCGGCAGTATGTTCAGAGAAAAATTCACAATTCGTAAATATCGCCGCGAAATTCAAAATCGGTATGTATCAAGTCGGGCGGGCTTGTCGGCATTTCATCAAAGGAACAGTATTAGTACTAAGTTAGTTGTTTGTAGCTCATTGTGTTTGTGTTGCTTATGATTGGATGTCACTTTGATTTTTCGTATTAATTTTCGGAGTGTGAGTTCAGTTTTAGTATCTTGTGTAGTGATTGTGTTGAGTAAATATGGCGTACACGAACCAGCAAAGTTCAGTGTTGGTGTTTTATAATGTTAATTCTCAAAATGTTCTGCGTTTTGCGCAAACAAAGGTGATAGCCCGGATCTGCCACTGCCAATCAAAACGGGGTGAGTTATTTTTATTTATATTCTTTAGTTAACTGTGATAGAGTACAGATACACCCGTTTAGAGCTCTTTGCCCCAAGAGAGTTTAGTAAACACCAAGAACTCCTCCAATTACGATGTCACTTAATGAATGAAAAGGTATCTTTTGCGCACTTTATTTTATGCCACGTAAATGCATCGTTTCGGGGGTCTCTATTTGTTTTTAACTTTATTATCTTACGCTCATGAAGTACATACATTACATACATACTCACGCCGTTACTTCTCATTGGGGAGGCAGAGACGTAAAGTAAAACAAAAATAGCGGTAGCTGATTATTTAGGACGACAGTTTTGTTATAATCGTCGGTGTTAATTAATAGAGATAGATTTTTTACATACATATTCTCACGCCATTAGTTCCCATTGGGATAGGCAGAGACTATCGATCGCCACTTCGTACGATCCTGGCAAACCTCTCTAGCTTTGTTTACATCCATCAATCTTTTTACTTGAAAATGTTTGAATTACACTACCCCATATTTAATACTGGATTGAAATACTAGGCGACTAAGACCACAGCCTCACCAGGCGCGGCGATAAGTTCAAAGAAAAATCAAACATAGCCGCGAAATTCAAAAAAAATTTGCATTGCTGTTATAGTGCGGTTTATACGGTCACGAGCAAGTGTGCGCAAGACTAGATGGTCACATGACGCGCCCGCTGTTCTCTGTGTGTGGGTGAGACATTATACGAGTAGGAGTGTGTGCGCTAGGCTACTGTAGATAACCACAGTTTTCCATCTGATGGAGAAAGTAAGTTTTTCTGCTAAAGCGGTTTTAATCTTTTTGTTTATTTCATATGGTGGATATTTAGCATTAAACTTTAATATACGAATTAATATTGAAGTAACAATCGCCGTCAAACTAACACGCTGTATATCGTTATATCGTTCTAGCTATCGTTTATATATCGTTCTTAACATCGTTCTATCGTTTATATATCGTTCTATCGTTTTATCGTTAATATATCGTTCTATCGATCTTTATATCGTTTTATCGTTTATATATCGTTCTATCGTTTATACATCGTTCTATCGTTTATATATCTTTCTATCGTTTATATATCGTTCCTTTTTTTTTTTTTTTTTTTTTTTTTATCTTCTACCTTTGAATTGTCAACACGTACTAGAAAAGCGTCCGAGTATTTTTATTATTTTGAGTGTGAAAAGTCTAACAAGAAAATAAGAATAGTGACCAGATGGAAGACTAACCTCTCCGGCATCCTGTGCACAAGGTGAATCAATTTTTCCGCATCACTTTACCACGAAATCACACTTTTTCATTTTGAAAATATCGTTAAATATCATATAAATATATAGAAATATTTGAATTCACAACTTTCACAATAAAAAGCAAGGTAAATAGAAAAGAATCGGAGCTGTTTACAATTTACTTTCACTGTCAGTGTGAATGTCATACGAGTGTCAGTGTCAACAGACAAACTGTTAATCATCTGTCAATCATTGTCAATCTGTCAATGACAACACGCGCGTCACTTTAACGACAGTTGCTTAGCCAATCCTTGACGACCCATAGTGTTACCTGTTGCGATAAATAAATAAATATCCTAAATCAGGCAAATCAAATATAAATAGAACTTGGAATGTTGCTGGAGTATAATAATGATTGTATGTTCAAGCTGTAACGGAAATGTGCTTGTGACGCAGAAAAGGATTAAATGCTCAGCGAGTGAGTGTGGGCATCATTTCCACCAAGAATGCGTAAATTACGACGAATCTTCAACTCCTCGAGCGAAATGGACATGCCCCGTTTGCTCGATGAATAAAAAAAGGGAGATAACACAAATACACCTGTAAAACCAGCTACAATTAGTACTAGTGCTACTTCGTCGAGTGAAACATTCCAAATGATGATTCTAAATGAACTGAAAGAGCTCAGAGCCGATATTACCAAGCAATTAAACAATCACCAAGCCGATTTCAACAAACTTACTCAATCCGTTAATGAAATGCGAAAGGAAGTGAGAATACTCAGTACCCAAAGTTCGCAGATGCGAACAGAGCTGGACGAAATAACACAAACAGTGAAATTTTTATCGGATTGCCAGGACGATCAAACTAAATTGAATACTGACCACAATAAATCAATTGCTACACTGTCAAATGAGAATGAACAATTGCGCTCACAGCTGCATGTTTTGACAACGAAGTTCAACGATTTGGAACAACAAACTAGAGACTCGAACTTAGAAATACAATGCGTCCCAGAAAATAAGTCTGAGAATCTGCTTACTATAATTAAGCAGATCGCTAGAACGGTTTCGTATGAAATTGCTGATGGGAACCTCCTCAACTATCATCGAACTGCAAAACAGAATAGTGACTCCAAAAGACCGCGAAATATAGTAGTGAAATGCTCTAGTGGTATCATACGGGACGGGTTTCTTGCAGCGGTCAAAACATTCAATATGAAAAATTCAGAAGCGAAATTGAATACTGCTCATGTTGGCTTCGGAGGTAACAAACAACCCATTTTTGTCGTTGAACAACTGTCACCGGCAAACAAACATCTTCATGCTGCCGCTCGGGCAGCCGCCAAAGAAAAAGGGTGCAAATACGTCTGGGTACGAAAAGGCCATATCTTTGTTCGTAAAGACGATCAATCCACTGCTGTCTTAGTGAAGGACGTGAATAGTTTAAGAAAGATTTAACTCTGTTTGATATGTATTACTTCCTTTTATTATTAATTTTTTAGCATGAAACTGTATCATTTTTTATTTTATAAGTTAATATGCATATATACTATCAGAATGTTAGAGGTTTGCGAACCAAGACAAATGAGTGTTACATGGCTGAACTAAGTAGATCTTTTGACATCATTATTTTCACTGAAACGTGGCTGAACAGTACAGTTTTTGATCATGAGTTTCTTGACCAGAACTACAATGTTTATCGACGCGACAGATTTACGACCTCTTCGCACAAAGATAAAAAAGATGGTGGAGGAGTTCTTATAGCCGTACTTAAAAAGTATGACAGCCTTCTTAAAATTAACTGGCAGTCGCAATGTGAGGACTTGTGGGTTATTATTAAGTTAAGTAATAATCTGACATTAAATATTTGTGCAGTATATGTCCCACCACCAGTCAAAAAAGCTTATTTAAATACATTCTTAAATAAATTGTCAAAAAACCTATGTAGTTCCTCAAAAAATAGTATAAACCTCATAATTGGGGATTTTAATTTGGGAGATATTGTTTGGCAGGCTAGTGATGAATCATCTTCGTACTCAGCATCGCCAAATGATTCAGATATTGATACGTTTTTCGTTGACAACATAAATTATAATAATCTGTCACAATTAAATGGTGTAACTAACCACAATAACCGCACACTAGACTTAGTATTTAGTAACCAACCCTCGTGTTTTACCGTTGAAGAAGCTTCTAGGCCTTTACTATCACTAGAAAATCACCATCCAGCTTTAGACATAAATTTCTCGAAACCGCACAACACCTTCGTAAAGTATCGTAAAACCGAATCTCCAAATTTTTTTCTTAGTAACTATGAAGCAATAAATGATGCACTCTTAAACATTAGGTGGTTGGAGTTATTTAAGGATATAGAAGATGTTGACACTATAGTTGCATTGTTTTATGACAGATTCTTGGATATTATAATGGAACACACGCCGGTCAGAAAGCCTAAGGATTCACACTATCCAATCTGGTTTTCTCGTTCCTTAATAAAATCCTTGAAGGAAAAGGCAAAGTATCACAGACGCTACAAAAAATATGGGAATCCGCTTGACAAACTTACTTTTGATATAATTCGCACTCGCTGTGACTCTATGATCAAATAATGTTTTTCTATGTTTAAAGCACACGCCATTGATCATATGCGAAAGCAGCCTAAATTTTTCTGGAAATATTTTAATGATCAAAAATCGTCTAAGTCTAGTTTACCAAACGAAATGTACCACAACTCAGAAACAGCTAAAGGTGGTCAACAAATTTGTGATCTATTCTCCTCTTATTTCCAACAGGTTTACTTAAGCGTTAAACATTCTGCTCAAACAGATTGTCCTTCTAATTTTAATGTCCTGTACAAGGAGTGTTGCTCAAATATAGGTTGCTTAACTATTACAGAAGAGGAAGTACTGAAACAACTTCAATCACTGGATTGTAACAAGGGACCGGGTCCAGATACTATTCCACCACTTGTTATTAGAAACTGCGCTAAAAATATATCTCTACCTCTTACATATATATTATTTTTAATGTATCATTGAAAGCAGGAGTCTTTCCCCAAAAGTGGAAATTAGCCCACTTAACTCCTATTCCAAAAGGTGGGGATCCAAATAATATTGCTCTGTATAGACCAATATCCATGTTGTGCATAATCGGTAAAATACTAGAAGCAATCGTTCAAAAACATCTGTTGACACACCTAAGAACAGCTATTAATAAAAATCAACATGGTTTTCTACCGTTGAAGTCTACGACTACAAATCTGGTCTCCTACATTTCTTATATAGCTACTGAGTTAGACAAAGGTAACGAAGTGCATGCTATTTACACTGATTTTAGGAAGGCCTTCGATCTTGCGGATCAAGATATAATTCTGATGCGTCTTGAATCGATGGGTGTTCACGGTTCACTATTGCGATGGTGTAAGTCTTACCTTTCTAAACGCTCACAGTTAGTTTGTACCCATGGGTTTAAGTCTAAGGAGTGTCAAGTACCTTTAGGCGTACCACAAAGATCTCATCTCGGACCACTATTCTTTCTGGTATTTATAAATGATCTTCCTGATTTAATTAAGTCAGAGTGCAAAATGTACGCAGATGATTTAAAAATATATCGGGTAATTAAGGAAGAAACCGACATCCAACTACTTCAGGCTGACCTTAAAACATTGGAGTGGTGGTGCAATGAAAATAACTTACAGTTGAACCCCGAAAAATGTTTCTTTATAAATTTTTCTCGGAAAAAACATTGCCAAAATGCCACTTACACAATAGGTGTTTCTTCGTGAACGGGGCTGATGCGGGATGAGAAATCAAAGAGGGCGTGTTGTTCAGTCGAATGTATTTTAAGAAGTGACAATCAAAGATAGATATAATCAATCATAGACAAATTATTCAAATTATTTTTAAGAACGTGTAAACAGTATATAATTATAAGCAACCTCATTATACGACGTCAGCCATGCTGACATGCTCCGCGCAAACAAGTTTTATTACAAAGATTGATCGATTGGTAGAGGGCAAATATTATTGAATGCACGTTTGATGATTCCTCTCTGAGTCCGGATTTCGGCGACCCTCGTGACGCCGTCTCGGCCGGGACAGCAGCGCACGACGCGGCCCAGCCTCCAGCGGCAGGGCGGCAGCTGCTCGTCCTTCACCAGCACCACTGCATCTTCTCGAAGAGTAGGTCCCTTGGCACACTTCCACCTGGTACGCTCCTGCAACAGTTCTATGTAATCCCTTGACCATCTTCTCCAGAAATTTTGTTGCAGTTGCTGTAGCTGTTGGTAGTGAGTGAGTCGATTAATCGGTTCGTTGAGGTAATTATAATCAGGCATCGATATAGGGTTCCTACCAATCAAGAAGTGACCTGGCGTTAAAAATAAAATTTCGTCGTTATTTGAATTTGGAATCGGACATAATGGGCGAGAATTTAAAATTCCTTCGACTTGGGTTAGTATAGTTACAAATTCTTCATATGTTAACAAAGCTTGACCTAAAATACGCTTCAAATGATACTTACAACAGCGTATGGCTGATTCATGCAAACCACCCATATGTGGTGTTTTTGCAGGTAGGAATTTCCATTGAATCCCAGAAGTGGCACAAAAAGTTGCTACTTCATCAGAATTTTCGGCTAAAAATTTGTAGAGCTCTGCTAGTTCGTTACAAGCTCCATGAAAGGTTGTACCATTATCGCTGAGCATTTCAATAGGTACGCCTCTTCTCGATACAAAACGACGAAAAGCGGAAAGAAAAGCTGTAGTTTGCAACCCGGATACTAGTTCGATATGAACTGCTTTTGTTGTCATACAGACAAACATAGCAATATAGCATTTATTTGTCTTGTACCCACGTCCCCTCCTGTCCCTGACCGTATACGGCCCAGCGTAATCGAGCGCCGTGTGTAGGAAGGCGGGTGCCGGGGTGACTCTTGTCGGCGGTAAATTGCCCATAATAGGCGTTAATGTCTTAGGTTTTGACTTGAAGCACGTTACACATTCGTTGAAGACTTTATTGGCAATGGTTTTACCGTTAATCGGCCAAAATCTTTCTCGAACTGCCGCCAGAAGCAGCTGGGGTCCCGCGTGCAGAAGCTTCTCGTGTTCGTTGCGCATGAGAAGTTTGGTGAGTATGTGTTTGCTTGGTAAAATTATAGGATGCTTTTTGTCGTGTGGATATTGTGATAACCCTAACCGACCACCTACTCTTATCAGGTGATTGTCTATAAACGGGTTTAAACTCATCAAATTCGATGATTTTTGAATTGGTTTATTATTTTGGAGTAAGTTATATTCGGTGGAGTAATACTCAATCTGTGAAAGTTGAAGTTAGCCGAGCGCAGGATTCGGTCTATCCTTACAGCTGTTTTAACTACCTGTTGCTTGTCATCGCCGCCAAAAAGTAGGTCATCCATATAAAACTGGTTTCTAATCGTTCTCGACTCGGTCGAATATTTGTTTTCATTTTCGAGGGCTAATTGTAATAAACATCGGGTCGCAATATGTGGAGCTGATTTGAGACCAAAACTTAGTGTTTTTAATGTGTATTTTTTTAATTCCTCGTTCTCATTCTCCCTCCAAAAAATGCATTGCAAGTTATAATGTTTAGGTTTTAAATAAATACATCTATACATTTTTTCAATGTCCGCGTTAATAACGTATGTATACTGGCGAAATCGTAAAAGAATGTTTGTCAATTCATCCTGCTTTGTCTCGCCCTTGTATTGAATATCGTTCAGAGATAATCCGCTGTCTGTCTTGCAAGACGCGTCAAACACTACTCTAACCGGAGTAGTTGGTGAATCGCGCATAACAGCCTGGTGCGGTAAAAAATTGCAAAGCCTGTCGCAGCCGTCGAACTGCATCATATGACCAGCTTGCTCGAATTCTCGCATAAAGTTAATATATTTTTCTTTTAGAATAGCGTTGCTTCGAAATTTGTTTTCTAATGCTCGAAACCTTTTATACGCAATGTGCCTAGATTTTCCTAAATTACTGGGAAGTGATTGGAGTGGAAGCTCTACCATGAAGTTACCATCAGACGTTCTTTGATGAGTTTTCATAAATATCTCCTCACAAATTTGGTCATCATCATGTGGTAATTTGGTCACTGAGTGTTCTCCATCCATTTCCAGTATAGAGTGAAGTTTTACGACATTACATCTCAAACTCTGTGCAGCTATATTAGTAGATAGAGGCCCGGAGATGACCCAGCCTAAACGAGTTCTTTGTAGGATTGGCAGACCATCTCCAAGGCGATGCTGACCTATACATAAGAGTTGATAAAATTGTTCAGCACCTAAAATAATATCAATTTCCCCACCTTGATAAAATGACTCGTCAGCTAAATTGAACTTTTGGGGAATCTTTAATTTTACTGCGTGGGTAATATGCGAAGGTAAATTACATATACTGGGCACAATAAAGCAGGATAAATTCGTCGAGAATGAATCGTTTTTTGATTGTATATTTAATCGGCATAATCGGTTAATTTTTGTGACATTTTCGTTAAATCCTAGGACTTCTATATTAAGAGATTCAGTAGGTAAATTTAACTTATTGTAAGCATTTTCGGTAATGAAATTCGATTGTGATCCCGAATCCAAAAGCGCTCGTAATATATGTACTTGGTTGTGGTTGTCTAAGACCTTAACTTGAGCTGTGGAAAGAATAATCGATTGACCTAGGTTCGGTGTTTGGGATGTTTTCTCATCGTGTTGGCCTATCATGATATTTGCTTGTCGTTGGTTAGCAATTAAATTGACAGATTGAGTCGAAGTAGTCGGTTCGGTTGTTGTGTCATGTAATGTCGACAGTCTAGTTTGTGGTGTAAGTTCGACGGCGTTTGGTTGCGTGATGTGTAGAAGTGTGTGATGTTTACCCTTGCAGGTTCGGCAGCTACTGGCTCGGCAGTTCGGTAATATGTGGTGAGCTGATAGGCAGTTCAAACAGAGACCTAGTCTCTTAACAAATCGAATGCGCGTCGGTACGTTCAAGGACAAAAACTTGGTACATTGGTTAATGTAGTGGGCCTCCCTACAGTTCGGACACTGATTACGAGGAATAGTGAATTTGGACGATACCTTGCCATTGGTTTGGGACGGAGGGCACGTGGTTACAAGCGCCTTCCGCGGCGGAAATTCACAGGCGTCGGTGGAGGTCTGGTCGGGTACAGTATGACTCAACGCCTCTAGCAGATCGGCTTGATTTCGGATGAACTCCTTAAATTCCTGCAATGTAGGCAATTCGCGTGAATTAACTTTTTCTTCCCACTTTCGTTGCATTGGTTTTTCAAGTTTAGTAGTTAGAAAAAATATTATGAGTAAATCCCACCCATCGGTTGGAACATTTAATGATCGAAGTGTTCGTAAATGTTTCGATATATTATCTGTTAACGATCTTAAATTTAAAGCTGTAGTGGGAACTGTACCAATATTTAACAGAGCTCTCAAATGATTGTAAACTAGTACTCGGGGGTTGTTGAACCTTTCACAGAGCAACTGCCAAGCCATATGATGGCTATCTTCCGTATATTCTAATGAATCCACAACTTCCAGTGCACTATCGGATAGACAACTCTTTAAATACTTAAATTTTACTATTGGTTTGAGATTTGATTGATTTATAAGTGCATCGAAAGTGTCCCTAAATTGAATCCAGCTCGTAATGTTACCGTCAAATTTAGGCAAAGAGATGTCCGGGTACTTTATTGACTCTTGGGTTTTCTCCTCTCGAGAAGCACGACTGGGTGTCGCCGGTGCGCTCGGGCTACCGGACTGCTTCAGATAACCCTTACTTACAGAAACGCAGTCATAATAAGAATTTTCGAAAGCCTCCCTCTCTAACAGCTCTTTTTCGTAATCTGAACAAATGTGCTCGATTTTATCTTGCACGGTTTCGAATTCCATGAAGATTTGCTCTAACCGGTTAACACGCAATTGTAGCTCTATTAATTTGTCGGCAGTTAAAGAGATAGGTTCTATATTTAATATGAATTTTTTACACAATGTTAGTTTTCCCTTGATTGTTCCCAGTTTTCGAACTAGACTATTAACTTTTAAATCCATTATAACAGTGCTTTCTGACTCGTTGTCTGATGAAGCGGACATGTTATAAGTTTGTTTTAGAAGATATGACAAATATATTAACTACACAACTATGAAAAGGAATTTTAAATAACAGCCTCGAATAAATGCTAAATTATGCCAGTCACTTACTTGGTAATAGGTACCTATACCTTAGCCTTCCTGGTCTCGATTTTCTTTGAAAGCTTTTTTTTTCGGAACGGTCGACCGCCACGTTTTCGAAATGGCGTCCGTGTCGAACAAATGAACTCGTACTCCGCCTCGTTTGCCTCGCAGGATTTCCCGCGCCGCTCGTTGCCAGCTCTTCGCGTGTCTCCTGGAGAGTCTCGTCTTCCAGTTTCGGGGTCACCAAATGTTTCTTCGTGAACGGGGCTGATGCGGGATGAGAAATCAAAGAGGGCGTGTTGTTCAGTCGAATGTATTTTAAGAAGTGACAATCAAAGATAGATATAATCAATCATAGACAAATTATTCAAATTATTTTTAAGAACGTGTAAACAGTATATAATTATAAGCAACCTCATTATACGACGTCAGCCATGCTGACAATAGGCGAACAGGTTTTACCTTCAAAAGAATGTGTAAGGGATTTGGGCGTAATGGTCGATAATAAGCTAAACTTCCGGGAGCATCTTAATTATATTATCCAGAAGACTTCGCGTTTGGCTGGCTTCATAAATAGGCAAACTAAGGTACTGCAAAATTCTCAAGTCACCATATTAATTTATAAGGCCTTGGTTCGGAGTATCTTGGAGTTTAACAGTGTGGTATGGAACCCAGGGTACTCAGTTCACTCGAATCGGTTAGAAATTGTGCAAAAGAGGTTTCTCTACATGTTAAGCTTCAATGATCGCCTGTGTCATACCCTAACTTCTTATGATAAAAGACTATGTCATTATAAATTACAAACACTTAAAAGTCGTAGGACCATATCAGATATTCTTTTTATCTACAAAACAATAAACGGCCAAATAGATTCTCCTGAACTATTAGAATCATTAAATTTTTCAATTCCACGATCCTGCAGTAGGCTTCAAAATAATAAAAACTTTCGTCTCCCGTCAGTAAGAACCAATCTAGGAACTCACTCCCCTATTTATCGCATGTGTTCGTCAACTAACTCAGTTCGATCTCTTTTAGATATATTTAATGATAGCTTGGCAGCCGTGAAACACTCATTATCAATTTATTATAGTGCTCCATAATTATTATTATTTTTTGAGCAACTTTTTTGAGTTTTTTATCTTTTTTATCTTTTTTTTTATGCCTTTGTCTGTTGGTGTCAGATTTTTTTATTTAAATTATTTAATTTTTTTAGTGTTTAATTTTTAATGTATTTTTTTTATTCTTGTGTTTACAATCATTGTCATTGTTGTCAGATTTTTTTATTTAAATTATTTAAATTTTTTAGTGTTTTTAGTGTTTAATTTTTAATGTATTTTTTTTATTCTTGTGTTTACAATCATAGGTCTAAGATAAAATATTTATTTATGTATTAACGAGCATGCAGTATCTACATCAAGTAGAGTGCAAAAGAAAAACATGTCGTCAATATTGTTGTATGTGTTGTGTGTGTTACTTTCCTAATTTCGTACTTGGTTTTGTAGATCAATAAAAAAAAAAAAGCTATCTTTCTTTATATCGTTCTATCGTTCTATCTATCGTTTATATATAGTTCTATCGTTCTTCATATCGTTCTATCGTTTATATATCGTTCTATCGTTCTTTACATCGTTCTATGGTTTATATATCGTTCTATCGTTTATATATCATTCTATAGTTCTATATATCGTTCTATCGTTTATATATCGTTCTATAGTTCTATATATCGTTCTATCGGTCTATCTGTCGTTCTTAACATCGTTCTATCGTTTATATATCGTTCTATAGTTTATATATCGTTCTATCGTTTTTTATCGTTCTATCGTTTATATATCGTTCTATAGTTCTATATATCGTTCTATCGTTTATATATCGTTATATCGTTCTAGCTATCGTCTATATATAGTTCTATCGTTATATCTATCGTTCTTTATATCGTTCTATCTTTTATATATCGTTTTATCGTTCTAGCTATCGTTTATATATCGTTCTATCGTTAATATATCGTTCTAACTATCGTTCTTTATATCGTTCTATCTATCGTTTATATATAGTTCTATCGTTCTTCATATCGTTCTATCGTTTATATATCGTTCTATCGTTCTTTACATCGTTCTACGGTTTATATATCGTTCTATCGTTTATATATCATTCTATAGTTCAATATATCGTTCTATCGTTTATATATCGTTCTATAGTTCTATATATCGTTCTACA
Source organism: Bedellia somnulentella (assembly GCA_963576735.1). Lineage (NCBI taxonomy): Eukaryota > Metazoa > Arthropoda > Insecta > Lepidoptera > Bedelliidae > Bedellia > Bedellia somnulentella. The sequence continues at coordinate 5,432,453 of OY755172.1, read as the reverse complement.
TACATATACATATACTCACGCCATTAATTCCCATTGGGGTAGGCAGAGACTATCGATCGCCACTTCGTACGATCCTGACAAACCTCTCTAGCTTCGTTCTATCGTTTATATATCGTTCTATCGTTTATATATCGTTCTATAGTTCTATATATCGTTCTATCGTTTATATATCGTTCTATCGTTCTTTATATCGTTCTATGGTTTATATATCGTTCTATCGTTTATATATCGTTCTATAGTTCTATATATCGTTATATCGTTTATATATCATTCTATCGTTCTTTATATCGTTTATATATCGTTCTATCGTTCTTTTCATCGTTCTATGGTTTATATATCGTTCTATCGTTTATATATCGTTCTATAGTTCTATATATCGTTATATCGTTTATATATCGTTCTATCGTTATATGTATCGTTCTATCTTTTATATCGTTATATCGTTCTAGCTATCGTTTATATATCGTTCTTTCGTTAATATATCGTTCTATCGTTTATATATCGTTATATCGTTCTAGCTATCGTTCTTTATATCGTCCTATCTATCGTTTATATATAGTTCTATCGTTCTTTATATCTATCGTTCTTTATATCGTTCTATCGTTCTTTACATCGTTCTATGGTTTATATATCGTTCTATCGTTTACATATCATTCTATAGTTCTATATATCGTTCTATCGTTATATCTATCGTTCTTTATATCGTTCTTTCAATTATCGTTTTATCGTTTATATATCGTTCTATCGTTTATTCATCGTTCTATCGTTTATATATTTAAGTTTTTTCTTGTTCCTACCTTACAATAAGAATCGCGCTTTACAATTGAATTATGTAAATACTACAAATATCTTACACTTCTATCTGTTTTGGAGTTGAATTATTAATAGTTTTGACCTAAATAACAAGTGTTATCATTATCCAAGAGATCGCTGCAGCCCTTCAATTTGTATCAAGAAAATTTTTACGAAAAAACCGTTACTACATACTGACAAACAAAGGGAAAACGTCTAAGAAGTATACTTACCATCGTCGTGGTCCTTGGGCCTGAATTCAAGATCATAAAAAGGATTTCACGAGAGATAAGTCCACAACACCAACAACGTGAGTACTGGAATTTGTTTATAAACACTGAACCACCACTGAACAGCTCCCACAGCACAACATAAAACGTATTATTTATAAAGAGAAAAGGTCATATTGGAAAACGAGACCAAATTTTGAATTGAATTTAAATTCACTCATCCACTAATTAGCTTAAGGATCAATTAATAAATAAACTCAGACAACTCCAAATAAATATTATCTACGCAAGCTCCACCTAGAGTATTCATCGCAAACTTATTTTAGTTAACTTGAAGAGAAGATATTGCCGACAGTGCCGACTTGCCTCATTGATTTATCGACTGCAGATTATTCATCTTAGTTTCGCCTGCTCTCACTAGATTGCACTAGTTGTGATACAACATCTGAATTACGTTCCATATAATTACGTAAATCGCTTTGCTCAACGATAACCCGAGAAATAACTTGTATCACTCCACTACTAGTGCCACTAAATTAGAGGGAAAAGTTTATTAATCGAATATCCTCATTGAATAATTATAACCATGAGCTGCGGTGTTTGCAACTCCACTTTAGAAGAAAATGACAGTGCCGGCATTAAATGTTCTACTTGTACATTAACCTTTCACTTGGCATGTTTACAACTCTCCAGAGATGAAGCAAAAAAACTTCGATCTCACCCCGCAAGCTTAATTTGTCCTAAATGTAAAATGGAAAACAAGAAAAGGATCAATGACAAAACCCCAGCCAGCCCTTCAGGGTTCCGTCAGATCATACACCCCGAAACGACAGATACAAATACCACGAACATAGAGTCCACACGAGACGTTCTATTTCCGGAGTTGCCAACTAACATTACTAAGGCATTCACATCCTCACTGGTAAAGTTGCAAGACACATTCGACCATATGAAAGCTGAAATGATTGCCTTTACCAAATCACTTAATTATACGACCGAACAGATGACTACGTTTCAATCCGAACTCACAGATATGAAAGCACAGCTTCAAGAACTCCAAAAATGCAGATCTGAGGTAACTTTTTTACGTGCAGAGGTCTCGGTGCTACGGGAAGAACTCGCGATGCGCGAACAAACCAGCTTCCTAAAAGACGTCGAGATTACTGGTGTCACTGAACACAAAAACGAAAACCTGGATAACATCATCAGCTCTCTCTCATCCCAACTGCATATTGATATGGACCCACGTGACATCGACAGCGTAAGGAGAATCGGGCTTAGAGGTGGAGGTGCCGGTGGAGCTGAACGACCCAGACCCATCATATTAACCTTAGTCAGAAAAGCCACCCGCGATCAAATACTGAAAGCTGCGAGAGTGCGGCGAAACCTTACAACCGAATCTGTGCAAGTCCATGGTACCCCCCGCAGCATCTATGTGAACGAACACCTGACCAAAACGCACAGAATCCTCTATAGTAAAGCCCGTGCCAAGGGTAAAGAACTAAAGTTCAAGTATGTTTGGGTGAAAAACGGCAACATATTTATGAGGAGAAGTGAAACTAGTTCAATCCAACGCGTGACTTCGGAGAACACTTTAGATAAATTAGTTCAAAAAGACTTGAACCCCTCTCAGTGCTCCTAGTAAGACGATATGCTTTCTCTTCTGGTTATTAATAAGTTTATATATTCATAAGTTTTGTAATATAACTATTGAGTTTATCTCTAATTTAACTCTAAAAGTTAATATTTGTCTTATATGTGTAGGTGAAAACCTAGAGTTATCTATTTTGTATAATTTATTTAATACTAACAAAAATATTATAAATAACACTTGCCTATTTTATCACACACTGTACTCTTTCCTCCATACATTTGATTTAACTGGGAGCCTCGACCGTGAATCAATACTTAATTTAATAAAAATCTGTACTTCCTTAAACGACCTTTACATTCTTTTAATAATTTCCAACCATGTCATAAACTTTAACTCCATATTTATATTAAGAATCCTTAAAAATGAATAGTCTCGATTTGGAAAATGACATTGATACAACACTAGATATTAACTGCATTAAAATAAACTCAGCAGAGTCGTGCAAAGATTTTCTTAAACCTAACCAATTTACAATATTATCCCTTAACATAAGAAGCATTCAGAGCAATTTTGACGAATTCATACTTTTATTAAACCGTTTAAACCATGAAGTTGACGTCATCTTACTAACTGAATGTTGGTTATCGGCATCAACTATGACTGGTTTAATACCCGGTTATTCATCATTTGCCTCTACGTATAACATAAACAAAAACGGTGGAGTCGTCGCTTACGTTAGAGAATCTTTGGATCCATCGTTCTCTGAGCCATTTATCTCAGACGCATGTAGTATAGTCATACAGATTCCGAAATCAATGACAATTATTGGAATTTACCGATCACCTTCTTTTAAAAGCACAAATAACTTTTTAACTGGTCTCGATAGTTTATTGCAATCTCTCTCCAACTCTCAAGATATCATAGTTGTTGGCGATATCAATATCGACATCCTGTCAACAAACAGGTCTCAACACGACCCTACTGAATATCTCTGCATCGCTGCTTCTCACGGTCTGCGTCCAGCCATTACTAAACCAACTAGAAATAAAGCATGTCTAGACCATATCTTTATTAAAACTCGACTACCTGTGTTGGGTTTAGTATGTGAATCAGACATATCTGACCATGATCTTGTTATTGCTACAATTAGTCGCGATCCAATTAAAAAACCTAACACAACAAGGCTAAAGTCCGTAATAGACTTTGAAGGTATTGCATCAGACCTTCAGACCGTAGACTGGTCTCATATACTGAATGAGAGTGACTTGCAGACTTGCACCGATTTATTTACAACAGTACTCAACGACTCCATAGATAAACACAAATCGTTAAAGAAAGTAAGTAAATCTAAATACACAATTGAGCCTTGGATGTCCCCTGGTCTATTAAGATGTGCCAGACATAAAGACCACCTCCATATGTTAGTAAAGAAGCACCCAGAAGACATGATTCTAAAGGTTTCCTATAAAAGATACAGAAACTTTTTTATAGACCTGCTTCGTAAAACAAAATGCAACTACGAAAAAGAATTACTAGACAACCGATCCAACCCAGCCAAAGAATTATATGACAAAACTCAATGCACGGAAAATCCACTTAACAAGTGTAACCAATATTTCTCCTCTGTTGGTTCTACACTAGCAAAAAGAATCCTTGAAAATTCAAACTCATCAGGGCATGAATTAGCTTATTCGGTCTCTACAAACAATGGCCCGTGTTCCTCTTTTTTCATGTCACCAACCGACCAGAACGAGGTGGCTAATCTAATATCTCTTATCAAGGAAGACAGTGCTCCTGGGATCGACGGCATAAGCGGTAGTCTAATAAAAAATCTGAAAAATCATATAGTGGAGCCTCTTACACATATTTTCAACCTTAGCCTGACTTCCGGTTGCTTTCCTAATTCGTGGAAAATTGCCGCCGTTTCACCCATACACAAAAACGGTCCCAAAGAAGACCCTGCTAACTATCGCCCTATATCTTTACTGTGTATTCTGTCCAAGCTCTTAGAGAAAATTGTAAATAAAAGGCTAGTTGACTACCTAGAATCAAACAGACTTCTTTCTTCGGTACAATTTGGATTTAGACATAATAAGTCAACAGTAGATGCAACAAAACACCTCACCAACAAAATTGTGAAAGTCTTGGATGGGGGACAGAAATGTATAGTTGTTTTCTTGGACTTATCAAAAGCCTTCGACACTGTCTCAACTTTAATACTGTTAAGAAAACTAGAAGGACTAGGTATACGGGGTACAGCTCTCAGCTGGTTTAAAAGCTACTTAGAATTAAGGAGTCAAGTTACCAGAATAGAGTCATTTCAAAGCGATATTTGCCATATTGACTTCGGAGTCCCACAAGGGAGTATACTGGGTCCTACTCTATTCCTAACCTACTTAAACTCTATCCAAAATGTTAATCTTGAGAGTGCACAAACAATATGTTACGCAGATGATACCGCTATTATGTTTCATGGCCCAACTTGGACTGAAGCAAAAACTGCTGCTGAGAAGGGACTCTCTAAGATGAAGGAATGGCTACAACAAAATCTACTTACCCTTAACACCCAGAAGACACAATTTATGTGCTTTTACAAAACAGCCATATCCAGGCCAGACTCTTTGCACTTCCTGACCATGCATAGTTGCAGAAATGGTGGAAGTGGAAGCATACCTTGCGACTGCATAAAAATCAACCGGACTAAAGAAATTAGATACTTGGGTCTCATTATGGACGAACGTCTTACTTTCGAGGCTCACATATGTAAACTCTCCAAACGAATCAGGAGCCTTACAGGGGTCATGAAACTCCTCCGAGGTTCTGCAGACATACAAATTATGAAGCAAGTCTATTATGCACTGTGCCAATCCTTGCTTAACTATTGCATAGAGGTCTGGGGAGGCGCAGCTAAATCTGTACTCATTCAACTGGAGAGGGCGCAAAGAGCATTGCTGAAGACAATGTACCGCAAACCCATGACCCACCCTACGGATGAACTGTACAAGGAATCCGAAATTCTCACGGTAAGACAGCTCTATTTTCAAAAAATATGCCTTACCATTCACAAAAACTTAGGTAAACCAACTGAATTTAATTTGCTTAAATCGAATAGGGTTCATCAATTTGTTATGCCTATCGTAAGTACCAACTTGGCCAAACGCATCGGGAGTTTTGCATACGCTCACATATACAATAAAGCAGTTAAAAATTGTAGTATTCAAAAAGAAGACTCTTTAGCTATACTTAAATCTAAGTTGACGAAATGGTTAAGTTCCATGGATTACGAGAGTACAGAGTCAATAATAACAACATAACATGATAATTTACTATATAACATCTACTAATAAACACAATAGTATTACAAATTTATATGCCATAAAAATTTATATAGGTCATATGTATTTTTATACCGTATTTATGAATATTTACAATTATAACAGTCACATCTTACACACCATTACTAACACCCTCACTATCACTAACACATCAACAAGGTATTATTATTTTTTTACATTATTTTTAATTCTAATTATAAATTTCATCCTTTTATATTATTTTATTTTATTTTATTTTACAGTATTAACATTATTATTATTATTCATTTAATTATGTCTTACGTCACTTCTTACCATGGATAACTCTTAATTATTATTGTTTTTACTCCTGTTGTTTTGTTTTGTTTTTTTTTTATTACTTGTTATATCTAAAGCGCAGATTATATCACAATAATTTATTTAATTGGTTTCCCAAGAGACAGGCTGTGCCTAGTTTGGGAACCGCTGTAAATCGACAATGCTGTATTTCTTTTAATAAACGTATTTTTACTTTTTTTTTATATCTTTCTATCGTTTATATATCGTTCTATCGTTTATATATCGTTCTATAGTTCTATATATCGTTCTATCGTTTATATATCGTTCTATCGTTTATATATCGTTCTATCGTTATATCTTTATATCGTTTTATCGTTTATATATCGTTCTATCGTTATATCTATCGTTCTTTATATCGTTCTTTCGTTTATATATCGTTATATCGTTCTAGCTATCGTTCTTTATATCGTTCTTTCGTTAATATATCGTTCTATCGTTTATATATCGTTATATCGTTCCAGCTATCGTTTATATATCGTTCTATCGTTAATATATCGTTTTATCGTTTATATATCGTTCTATCGTTTATACATCGTTCTATCGTTTATAAATCATTCTATAGTTCTATATATCGTTCTATCGTTTATATATCGTTCTATAGTTCTATATATCGTTCTATCGTTTATATATCGTTCTATCGTTTATATATCGTTCTATCGTTTATATATCGTTCTATCGTTTATATATCGTTCTATCGATCTAAGTATCGTTTTATCGTTTATATATCGTTCTGTCGTTAGTATATCGTTCATCATTTTATCGTTTATATATCGTTCTATCGTTTTATCGTTAATATATCGTTCTATCGATCTTTATATCGTTTTATCGTTTAAACATCGTTCTATCGTTTATATATCTTTCTATCGTTTATATATCGTTCTATCGTTTATATATCGTTCTATCGTTATATCTATCGTTCTTTATATCGTTCTATCGTTTATATATTGTTTTATCGTTCTAGCTATCGTTAATATATCGTTCTATCGTTTATATATCGTTATATCGTTCTAGCTATCGTTCTTTATATCGTTCTATCGTTTAAATATCGTTCTATCGTTTATATATCGTTCTATCGTTTATATATCGTTCTATCGATCGTTCTATCTATTGTTAATATATATAGTTCTATCGTTCTTTATATCGTTCTATCGTTTATATATCGTTCTATCGTTCTTTACATCGTTCTATGGTTTATATATCGTTCTATCGTTTATATATCATTCTATAGTTCTATATATCGTTCTATCGTTTATATATCGTTCTATAGTTCTTAATATCGTTCTATCGTTTATATATCGTACTATCGTTCTTAACATCGTTTCATCGTTTATATATCGTTCCATCGGTCAATCTGTCGTTCTTAACATCGTTTTATCGTTTATATATCGTTCTATCGTTTATACATCGTTCTATCGTTTCAGCTATCGTTTATATATCGTTCTTTCGTTCTATATATCGTTCTATCGTTTGTATATCGTACTATCGTTCTTAACATCGTTTCATCGTTTATATATCGTTCTATCGGTCTATCTGTCGTTCTTAACATCGTTCTATCGTTTATATATCGTCATATCGTTCCAGCTATCGTTTATATATCGTTCTATCGTTAATATATCGTTCTATCGTTTATACATCGTTCTATCGTTATATCTATCGTTCTTTATATCGTTCTATCGTTTATATTTCGTTATATCGTTCTAGCTATCGTTTATATATCGTCCTATCGTTAATATCGTTCAATAGTTTATATATCGTTCTATCGTATATATATCGTTCTATCGTTTATATATCGTTCTATCGTTTATATATCGTTCTTTATATCGTTCTATCGTTCTTAACATCGTTTCATCGTTTATATATCGTTGTATCGGTCTATCTGTCGTTCTTAACATCGTTCTATCGTTTATATATCGTTCTATAGTTTATATATCGTTCTGTCGTATATATATCGTTCTATCGTTTATATATCGTTCTATAGTTCTATATATCGTTCTATCGTTTATATATCGTACTATCGTTCTTAACATCGTTTCATCGTTTATATATCGTTCTATCGGTCTATCTGTCGTTCTTAACATCGTTCTATCGTTTATATATCGTTCTATAGTTTATATATCGTTCTATCGTTTATATATCGTTCTATCGTTAATATATCGTTCTATCGTTTATATATCATTCTATCGTTTTATCGTTAATATATCGTTCTATCGATCTTTATATCGTTTTATCGTTTATATATCGTTCTTTCGTTTATACATCGTTCTATCGTTTATATATCTTTCTATCGTTCATATATCGTTCTATCGTTTATATTTCGTTCTATCGTTATATCTTTATATCGTTTTATCGTTTATATATCGTTCTATCGTTATATCTATCGTTCTTTATATCGTTCTATCGTTTATACATCGTTCTATTGTTCTATCTATCGTTCTTTATATCGTTCTATCGTTTAAATATCGTTATATCGTTCTATCTATCGTTTATATATAGTTCTATCGTTCTTTATATCGTTCTATCGTTCTTTATATCGTTCTATCGTTCTTTACATCGTTCTATGGTTTATATATCGTTCTATAGTTCTATATATCGTTCTATTGTTTATATATCGTTCTATCGTTCTTTATATAGTTCTATCGTTTATATATCGTTCTATTGTTTATATATCGTTCAATCGTTCTATCTATCGTTCTTTATATCGATCTATCGTTTAAATATCGTTCTATCGTTCTATCTGTCGTTTAAATATAGTTCTATCGTTATTTATATCGTTCTATCGTTTATATATCGTTCTATCGTTCTTTACATCGTTCTATGGTTTATATATCGTTCTATCGTTTATATATCGTTCTATCGATCTAAGTATCGTTTTATCGTTTATATATCGTTCTGTCGTTAGTATATCGTTCATCGTTTTATCGTTTATATATCGTTCTATCGTTCTATCGTTTATATATCGTTCTATCGTTATATCTATCGTTCTTTATATCGTTCTATCGTTTATATATCGTTCTACAGTTCTATATATCGTTCTATCGTTTATATATCGTTCTATCGTTCTTTATATCGTTCTATGGTTTATATATCGTTCTATCGTTTATATATCATTCTATCGTTCTTTATATAGTTCTATCGTTTATATATCGTTCTATCGTTTATATATCGTTCTATCGTTTATATATCGTTCTATCGTTTATATATCGTTCTATCGTTTATATATCGTTCTATCGTTTATATATCGTTCTATCGTTTATATATCGTTCTTTATATCGTTCTATCGTTTATATATCGTTATATCGTTCTAGCTATCGTTTATACATCGTTCTATCGTTCTATATATCGTTCTATCGTTTGTATATCGTACTATCGTTCTTAACATCGTTTCATCGTTTATATATCGTTCTATCGGTCTATCTGTCGTTCTTAACATCGTTCTATCGTTTATATATCGTTCTATCGTTTATATATCGTTCTATAGTTTATATATCGTTCTATCGTATATATATCGTTCTATCGTTAATATATCGTTCTATCGTTTATATATCATTCTATCGTTTTATCGTTAATATATCGTTCTATCGATCTTTATATCGTTTTATCGTTTATATATCGTTCTATCGTTCTTTACATCGTTCTATCGTTTATATATCGTTCTATCGTTATATCTTTATATCGTTTTATCGTTTATATATCGTTCTATCGTTATATCTTTCGTTCTTTATATCGTTCTATGGTTTATATATCGTTCTATCGTTTATATATCATTCTATCGTTCTTTATATAGTTCTATCGTTTATATATCGTTCTATCGTTTATATATCGTTCTATCGTTTATAAATCGTTCTATCGTTTATATATCGTTCTATCGTTTATATATCGTTCTTTATATCGTTCTATCGTTTATATATAGTTCTTTATATCGTTCTATCGTTTATATATCGTTATATCGTTCTAGCTATCGTTTATACATCGTTCTATCGTTCTATATATCGTTCTATCGTTTGTATATCGTACTATCGTTCTTAACATCGTTTCATCGTTTATATATCGTTCTATCGGTCTATCTGTCGTTCTTAACATCGTTCTATTGTTTATATTTCGTTCTATAGTTTATATATCGTTCTATCGTATATATATCGTTCTATCGTTTATATATCGTTCTATAGTTCTATATATCGTTCTATCGTTTATATATCGTACTATCGTTCTTAACATCGTTTCATCGTTTATATATCGTTCTATCGGTCTATCTGTCGTTCTTAACATCGTTCTATCGTTTATATATCGTTCTATGGTTTATATATAGTTCTATCGTCCTACTACTATTATAAAGGCGAAAGTTTGTATGTATGGATGTATGGATGTTTGTTGCTCTTTCACGTAAAAACTACTGAATGGATTCAAAGAAACTTTACCACAATATAGCTTATACATCAGAATAACACATAGGCTACAATTTTTGAGGTTTTCAGTGTGAGGTCGTAAAAAATAGTATATTTCATTACTAGTACGGAATGGCTGTCATTGCAAAGAGTTCCGACAAATGTCTACCCGAGCCGAAGGCGAGGGTTGACAGTCGGAACGAGTTGCAATGACGGTTCCGTACGTGTACTGAACGACTATTTTTAATACAGTTGCGAAAAAATTAAGCAATTTAACAAAACAACTAAACTCCCAAAGATTATTTCTGGAAAATGGCGACATTTTTTCTTCACTTATTGTGGTAGGCAAAGGAAACTATGCCCATACAGCCAAGTCTTATGTATAATTTTTTTGTTGATATGAAATGAAAATGAAATTTAATGAGTTATAATGTAATGAAACCTAACCTCACTAATTCTATCAAATCATTAAATCAGATATCGAAACAAATTAGTCGATTTTGCCTATTATTTTGTTGTTGTTGATTCATGTTAATACGACCTATGCCACGTATTAACATGAATCATAAAAACTTCTTTGATTTTTTTAGTAAAATCTTTATGGTTGGTTTTTCTTTAAAATAGACATTATTTTGACAGTTGGGAAAGAAAACGCACTAGTGCGGGAAAGGTAAAGAAAAAGCACGAGTGTGTAATAGCCCACTTCCCGAACGCTATACGTCCCTGTAATACGCCACTTTTTGAGCAATTGTATTAAAAACTCATTTTTTGCGCTCACATTGCAAACGCTTACTGAATCCTACAAGATAGATAAAAAAAAATACTACAGTATTGTACAACTTAAAAAGGTCTACAAAAAAGTCCGTGATGGTATATGTCTATCTATGGCTTTTTACAGCATGTAAATTAAATAAATATTTTATATATATATTTTATGTTATATGGTTCCCCATATTTACACGATTAATTTTTTTAATCTACCGACTTTATCGGACTCTTCATTAATAGTCTTTTTGGAAAAAATAAGGGTTTCATTCATTTTCATCAAAATGATTGTCCATTTAATTGTTTGTCAATAGTATGACTACTAGATATATAGGATATCACAAATTTGATACTTTCACAAAAGTCTGCGTGGCGTAGCGGTATACCGTTTGGTAAACACTAAGTACGAGAGACCCAGGTTCGAATCCCGGGTGGTCAAGGTCATTTTGCGTATTTTTTTTGCTTTTGTGTTAGGTTGGAATAATAGAATGCACTAATCCTTCTTTCTCACATTCAACTATGCGAATATGTATGAATAAAGATAATTGAAAGTATAGTGTATGAATTTTGCGTATTCATTTGGTAGGTTTGAGAATATGTTTATAGCTTTTGTTTTTTAACTATTTTTAACTAATATTCTCATAGATATATTATGTTTTACTTACGAATAAATTAATATTCTGTTTAAGCCTCAGAATGCATAGTTTGTAAATAATAGTAATTATCTCAATGTTAATTCAGTAACGCCATCTGTTGACCGAAGATTGCAATCTCTCACACATTACCAACAGTCAGTATAGAGGACAGCACCGGGTCGCCAAACTGCTATCCATACTTATATTACTTACTAAAGATATTCTCATATTTGAACATATAAAACTTGGTACGAAATGGTTTGTTTCATGATTTTTCTGAACAATTAAAAAAGATTTTGTGAAATAGCAAATGAAAGTTAATATAGAGATTTTTGTAATTTATTCATCTAGAAACATAATACATGGTGCGATTTATGAAATTCATATATCAATCATTAATGAGTACATATTAACGGGCATAAATCTCATAAAAGGGTAGCCATAGCTTCAGAGATAGTAATTCTTCATCCACTTTTGGAAATTATCATAGCAAGAATTTTATCATTTATTAGCATTAATTAAGTGTAAGGTTCTACACCCTACACTTAACTATTGATTAAATACCTTCAAGAGCTAATTGTTTTATAATTACGTTCTTTATATATATATTTTTTTCGTTTTAATGATAAAAACCTTACAACTAAAATTCACATGCGAGACTAAATCACGCTGTTTATGGCGAAATTGCTGAAAAATATTCGGCAGATACCGCCAATAACAAAAAAAAACTCACAAATAGTAAATAAACAATCGTTTTTATTTTTGACGATCTTGATTTATGTGTTTTAAATGATGGTAGGCCTACAAGGAGATCCTTACCCGGTCAAAGGAAAAGTTGTGTGGATTTGAGCGTATGCTCCAAAGATCTAGCCAGCTCAATTAACTGGGATCGCTTAAACACAACTTTCGGTAGTGATCATTTTCCAATTATTATACGACTTGCTAACACTAATATTCCTAATCGATCGCACCCTCCTCTACTAAAATATAGGCTGGTTAAACAGAATTGGATTCAGTACATGGATAGTGTGGATTCTAAAGTTCTATATCTTAACCCTCTCAGATCTTTAGGTAATAATGTGTCAGTAAATAATTTAAATCCTTTTTTTGATAATTCGGTATGCAAAGTTTTACTAAAGTGATGCTGATTACAAAACCATTTCGAGATATTATGGTTATAAGCAATATTTTCTTGAAATTATATCAATTGAAGCTAAGATGACTGTTATTTTATAAAAAAACTGTAACAGTGTTTGACCTTCAATGTTGTTTCAAAGACATACGGTTTTGCAGTTTATTAATAAAATATCGAAAATCATAGGTTTGTTTAGTATAATATCGTAATATTTTCATTTGACATCACAAATTCGTGATATGTTTTGCAATCAGCAACATTTTTATAAAACATTTCACTTCATTTGCGTGTCGCTACGTGATTTTATCAATCGATGACGTCATTAAGTACAAAATATGAACAATCTTTAAAAAATCATAACTTTACAATTACTCATTTTAAATGGAAAATATTCAAATTAGTCTTTTATTTTCGTGTTTACTATCGAATAAAAATATTTAATAAATACCAAAAAAAAACTTTGCATACCGAATTTTACCGAGTGTGTCAAAGACGCCGCTGATGCAAGTTTCCCTCTTAAAAATTCAATAACTGGCAGGCTTTCTTCTCCTGCTTGGTGGGATGAAGAATGTACAGAGGCTATTAAAAACCGTGATAGAGTAGAGATCACTTATAATATGAGTATGACTCCAGAAAATTTAGCTGAGTATTGTCGTGTAGCTGCCTGGTGTAAAAAAATATTACGGAAGAAATAGAAACTTGGGTGGAAATCCTTTTGTACAAGTTTGGCTCCCCGCACTCCTCCATCTGTACTATGGAAGAATATTAATAGGTTCCGAAGATGTTTCAATCCTCATCCTGTCTGCCCTATTTCAAAGGAAACAGCCGATGCTTTTTTCTTTAAATTCTGTCCGCCTCATGTCCCATCTTTAGATGAGCTTCCAGTATATCCCTCTCAAATTTCAATCTCATACTCTTCTTCTAATGACAACTATCTAGAAAATCCGTTTTCATTAATAGAATTACAAGAGGTTTTAGATCATGTTCGTGACTCATCCCCTGGTTCTGATGGTATTCCGAACTCCTTGATTGTCCGTTCAGGTGAGGTCACCCATAAATATCTTTTAGACCTCCTGAATTTATGCTTCAATAATCAATTTATCCCTGATTCTTGGAAAAATCAATGTATAATTCCCGTGGTCAAACCAGGGAAAAGCTCTGATGATCCCAACAACCTTAGACCTATAGCTCTCTCGTCAGTGTTAACGAAATTATTAGAACATCTTATAAAAAGATGTTTAGAGTGGTTTGTAGAAAGTAACGGTATCTTTCCATCCTCTAAATTTGGATTTAGAAAGTCGTTAGGTACTTTGGACAGTGTTGAAGTTTTAGTTTCGGACATCCGTTCAGCTTTTACGAAGAGCGAGTCTACGGTAAGCGCTTTTTTAGATGTAAAAGGCGCATATTATAATGTACTTTTGTATGTCCTAAAGAATATATTGTTAGATTTGAATATCCCTTCCAAAATTGTTTTTATCATTTATAACCTATTCACTAATCGTTTTGTTTCCTTGCGAACTTCAGGAACAGAACTAGAAACTAGGGTTGCCTTCAAGGGTTTGCCCCAAGGTTCAGTTCTTTCGCCAATCCTATTCAATTTATATAATTATAATCTGGTTAAATCTGTATACCAAGATTGCCAACTTCTTCAGTATGCGGATGACCTAGCTGTATGCCTCTAATAGTTCTATAGAACAAGCTGTCGTATCTCTTGAGCGTTCTCTTAACTCAATTAACTCTTCTCTTTCTGACCTGGGGTTAACCCTCTCCCCTTCTAAAAGTTCTTTTGTTGTATTTACGGGAAAACGTTCTTGTCCTGTCATTTCTGTAAAGATAGATGGTGTACCTATTTCGAGAAAAGACAATGTTAAATTTTTAGGCGTTTATTTAGATTCTAAGCTGACCGGAGTTCCTCACATAAATCATTTGCTAAAAAAATGTGAAAGAGCCATCCCGATATTAAAATCTCTAGCTGGTGTGTGGTGGGGCGTTCACCCGTTTACCTTAAAATTAGTTTATAATGCTTTAATTAGAAGTGTCATTGAATACGGAGTATTTTTACTTGAGCCTTGCAATAAAGAATACTTACAAAAACTTGACAAGATTCAAGCTCAATGTCTTCGAATTATCACGGGTTGTATGCGTTCTACTCCTATTAACGCAATGCAAGTTGAATGTTGTGAGCCTCCTCTAGACCTTAGAAGACAATATATTGCTGATAGATTTATATCAAAAGTCTCCTCATCCTCTCATCTCATGAATTCGAAATTACTCAATTTTAATTCTCTAATTTCTCTGTATCGTGGTAACTTTTACGATTACTGGAAAAAGAAGGATGTCCCTTATTTTCTAACTAGCTTTTTAAAATGCCAGTCTAGTAAAATTCTAAAATTTGATAATCTTCCTTTGTACAAGTTTCCTTATGAAGTTATATCCTATAAGCCACAAATTATTCAAAGCATAGGTTAATACCTAACAAGTTAGTAATCTAAATGTAGCCCTGATGCTAACTCCATCTTTTGTTCTATTTTACATGAAAAATGGAAAGATTGGCACCACTTCTATACTGATGCCTCTAAACTTTCCTCATCGTCTGATACCGGTGTTGCAGTTTATTGGAGTAACCGTAGATACCCGTTACAGTTTAAATGTCCCCCGGCCTCATTTGTTTTTACTGGTGAGTGCATTGGAATTCTTGAAGCTGCTTTGCTCATTGAGGCACATAATTTAAGTCGTTCGGTTATCTTCACAGATTCTTTAAGCTGCCTGTATACTTTAAACCAAAATCCCTTTTTTAGCAAAATTCACAGTAATATTATCATGGATCTGAAAAATACCCTATATAGATGCTCAATTAAATTATTAGTTATTCAGATAGTATATATCCCTAGTCATTCTGGTATAATAGGAAATGAGAAAGCTGATATTTTAGCTAAGGAAGCTTCCATATCCAATGTTGATAGAAAATATTACTACATAACAAATTATGATTACCGTAGTCTAGCCCTGCCTCAGCTTCTAGCTAGTAAGGGTTTGTTTTACAAATCTGTTCAACCAACAATTCCTAGTAAAGCCTGGTTTTCGAAATTCAAAAATCTATCTAAGGTCGTAACTTCAATTTTAATTCGAATTCGAATTGGTCATTCGAATGGGCGAAGGCTCCTTGGATCACATATTTTTTTTCTTGCTCCCAAAATTCCGCTTTTAATTTATACTCAGCTTTACCCAAGATTAAGATTCCGCTTCCGTCTAATTTTAATAGCATGATTTCCTTTTTTTCCTCCTCGCCTGATTTAATTATAGCTCTTGACAAGTTTATCAGGATGAACAATATTAAATTATTAAATATGTTTTCTTTTACTTTTTATAATTTGTTTCTGTTTGATTCGTTATCAGGTTTATATAAGTTGAAATTATTATGTAAATAATTTCTCTTTCTCTTCATGTCCTCGGGTTTTTGTAATTTTTATATTGCCTTTGAATATCTATTTTTTTGTATACTATATTTTCGCGTTGATTTCACTTATATCTTGCAAGATCTCATCACGTGGTTCGTGGCGGAATTGTTGCAATAACTAAAGCGACAGATAGCGCCAACTTAAAAAAAAAAAAGAATCGTTTTGTTATATTTTTAAATATAAAATTATGTTAATAAGATATAATGATCCTAAAATTGTTGCTAATAAATTGCTTCGCGTTATTACCTTTCCTTTTCACATTAAATGGTGATTTTGTATTTGATGATTCTGAAGCAGTGGTGAAAAATAATGATGTTGTATCAAATTCTTTTTGGGAACCTTTCTATAATGATTTTTGGGGCACAAATATAAGAAGCAACTTTAGTCATAAGTCTTATTGTCCCCTTACTGTATTATCTTTCAGGTACACATAACTTTCCTTTTAATAAAGGAAAGATATGTGTAAATAAAATAAAATTAAGAATGAAATTTAATTTACACCTATAACTTGTTTCAGATTGAATTACCTCCTAAGTGGATTGACGCTCGTAGCATTTCATTTTAAGATTTTTAATTTAATTAGTCATGTCATCTGTTGCAATTTAGTCTATTGGACTTTTGAAATTATATTAAGAAGTGTACAATATCACAAAATACAAAATGTAGACATAAGTTTTTTGTCCTGTTCACTATTTTCTGTACATCCTATTCATGTGGAAGCAGTGAGTGAAGTTGTTGGGCGAGCTGATGCAAGAAATATTATTTCGGTTAAAGCCAAATCTAACCGACATTCGGCCGAACACGAACTCCGGTAAATCTGCCGAACTTCGGTAATAACGAATGTTTAAGGAATTTCGGTTCATCTCTAACAATTTACACACTAAATATTTATTTACACACCTTTCAGCAGTATATGCTGAGTTCCTTACAGTGTGACTTAGCATCTGTATTGTACTCTCGTATTTATTTATTTTTTTCAAGTAATTGTACTGTTTTTCAACGCCTTTTATAACCAGTCTATATTTTATATTGTAAAAATTTATTTTCTACATTGTTATTGGCTTGCTTTATATTAGTATTAAATTTCCCCATAATGTGTATTTTGTTAGACTATCCTAGTAACATTTAATGATCTTATAACATGACTATTATTTTTCAGGTTGGGACATACAATTATATTTATTTTCTTAACTTTTTGATACTAGTTTGGCCACAATGGTTGTGTTTTGACCGATAATTGGAAATTGATGACTACTTCAGATTTTCTTTTTGTTCACTATAAAAACAAAAAAAAACTGTTCCATAAAGTTTATTATCAAAAGCATGAGTCTTTATAAAGCAATAATTATTAGTGTTGCACCGAATGTGGATTCTACCGAATGTCGAATTCGGCCGAATGTTCGGTATGAATTTCGGTCGAACTTCGCCCGAATTTCGGTTAAATTTCGCGCGTTTTTGATCAATGTAGAATTAAGAAGAAAAAAGAAAAGTATTTGACAGTATGTTGTTGCTTTGTTACATAAATAAAAACTTAAAATAAATCTAAAAGAAATATAAGATAAGTACATACAATACAAACATAAACATACTCCTCACAGCCCATATATGTCCCCACCAAGGGGCTCGAGCCTACCCTATATACCTAGTCGGTGCATAAATTTTGTCACAAACAAATTGGCTATAAAATTAAAATTACTCATGATATTCAAAAAAAGTTTTTTTGAATAAAACGTGACTTAATTAGCTTTCATTAGACACAATATTTATTCAAAACGATTGCCACTATTTTTCACAAAAGCCTTCAATCTTTGCGGCCAGTCTTCAATAGCAGCACGGCCCATATTCATGTCGATATCGGTCACTGCTTTAGTCGATGATGACTTTAGGCTGCTCAAATTTTTGTGAGGTCTAGAACAGACCTTCTTCTCCAATTTCTGCTAAATTTTGTAATCCAGTAGATTGAGGTGAGGGCTAGATGAGAGCCAATCTTGATGCCTTAACTTACTCTTGAGCTGCCCTGGTTGACGCAAGCTTCACGGAGACGCAGCCCCTTACTCTTGAGCTGCGCTGGTTGACGCAGTCAGAAAGCTGGAGTCGCAACCCTTACCGTCGAGCAACCCTTGCTGACGTAGGCGCCCGGAGGCACTTGGTCCAGTTTTGAAATCGCCACCCATCGCAGCAGGAGCTGAGGCTAAGCTGAGTGTTTTATATTATATTATATTATATTGATAGGTTTTTTTTGTTTGGGTTGTTTTACTATTTTTTTTATTTATAATAAACGTTGTTGTGATATATATACCTTCCACTTATTTTCTATCTTCCGTTTCTTTCTTTCTTCTTTTAGTTACTTCTGGCTTCAGGGTAGCTATAGCATCCCAGGAGTGAGAAGTAACGTTACACATTTCATATAATTATGGTAGAAATTCACTAAGGTAAGTTCTTCTAACCATAAATTATATTTCAATGTTACATCCTCAAGATTTAAAACAACCATCTAGATGTTTATAGATACAGATCCACCATCATTTCTTGGCCGGTAAGGGCGTCGCTGTCATCGATATTAGTATTGCCAGTAAATAAAAATTAACCATTATAAGGGAAATAATTTTACATCATACCTAGGATAATTTATGTAGTACAGCATTGAAATGTCTTAATAAAACAAATTATATAATATTCATTTCATTAATAACTAGTTGCTATGTAGTGTCGGCTTAGAATAGCATTACCCCATTTCTGCCGGTGGGTGTACGTGAGAGGCGACTAACGGTATTAGGACTTTTAAGAGATTTTTGGGCGATGCGGTTGGAGACCCATCACCAATAACCTTTATTTTACCATCTTTACCCCACTCAACTATCCAAAAGTAGCTGAGGAGTTTCTAATTCCTTAGCTCTGGCTACCCCTTCTAGGTATTTACAGCCGTGAGTATTAGTATGTATGTATGTAATAACTATTATTGTAAGTAAACTAGTTCGTTTTAATGTAAGCTAATTATATTTATTTATTTTTGCCCTTCTCTGGTATGTCTACCCGAGTGACTGTGTTGCTTATCTTACCACCCAAAGGTTGTCTAGACTAGAAGAGATCACTTTTAGCGATAACACTGCCAATTGTACTTCTCTGTAAATTCATTATTTTATACTCAAGGATTTGTTACTTGTGACACTCAGAGTTAATAAGTGGTTAACTACATAAAATCATTTTTTTAATCCTTTTAATCAGAGGCTTACCTTGTCGTGTACTGTCTTTTACATTTCATATTCACACACAGATCCCCCAAAAAGGTGGCACAGAAAAAATAATTCTAAACATCAGATATCGTTTGGGTCATTCATTTTGCTGGGTCAGTGAATTTATGGGCACTTTTTTATTGCTGTTAACAGCCTTGTAACATATAACATAACATAACATAAACGTTCACGCCGAATAACCCCGAAGGGGTTTGGCAGAGGTACTAATACTTCTGAACATCACGTGACTTTGTCACCTGGTGTTCAGAGTACCCACGTTTTGCATGGACAGTGTACACACGTGATAGGAGGCAGGCTTATGATGACCTAGACATAGATAGGGAACGCAGGGCACTGTCTGTCAGATGCAATATGTTGGCTCGCAGGTTTTCTCGATGTTCAACAGAGGTGAAAATAACCCTGTTTAGAGCTTTTTGCCAATAATTTTTTATACATCTGCCTTGTGGGTCAAATATACGCAAAAAGCATACAGAGCCCTGCGGGTCCAATACAACAACGCGTACAGAGTAATGATGGGGTTGCCTCGGTACTGCAGTGCATCGGGGATGTTTGCGGAGGGTCGCGTGGATGATTTCTACGCGATCATCCGCAAGCGTGTCGCGTCCATCATGCAGAGAACCTGGGACAGCTCCAACACGCTCTTGAGTATTGGCCGATAAGTTCGACGATCCCATGTATCGGCACTGGGTATATGTGCAGCGGCACACTAGAGCCACTTCTCTGGCTAGATTTGGCACCTTATGTAAATAGCTTATTGTTAATATTTTAAATTTTACTTTTATTTATTAAATCTAAGTCTAACCAAACTAACATAATTTAAGTATCTCGATGTTACTAACTTATTAACTTTACTATGGATTTACTTTATGATCCGAAATAAAGTTTTTATTATTATTATATTATTATTATCGCCGTTTTGTACAAATACACTGTCACACGACTAAGTACAACTCAGCCATGTGGGTTTCCTCACGATTTTTTAGAAAAGAAAAAAGAAAAGAGAGATTTTTATTTGTTGCTGACTAACAAAAAAATACACAGAACATATACAGAAATTACAAAAACAGTACAAAATTGATTTTAAAAAGTAAAATAAACAAAATAAAACAAAAATTGACAAAAACAAATTTTTCCCTCACCGTTAACACATATAACCACACATAGAAAAGACAAATTGATGTAGGCCCGATCCGGGATTTGAACACTAGTCGCTTGCACGTTAACCGGTGTTCTACCCATTAAGCTATCACGTCGTATTTGCCTTGTATTTTTATATATATGTCAGACAGTTATGACTTAAGAAATGACACATTGGTACATCCCCGCATTAGGATCAAAACCCACGCATCAGTGTATACGAAGTGAAATCTTATTCGGGAGCATTTCCCCACTTCGCGTAACCCGCACCGTATGACTATAGATGCGCGCACAACTTTTCGGTTGGTGTTAGCCTACTTATATAAAATTTGACAAAATAAATAATAATTTTCATTATTTTTTATATTGAATACTGGAAATAAAAGCGTTTATCAATAAGAAAAGACACATCATAAAAATAGTTGTCTTTGAAAAAAAGTTTCCACTACAAAAAATATTCATGAAAGTGATAATTTATTATATACGTAGGTCACCCTATAATTTTTATTTAGTTAAGAACTAACTGACAATGACAGGCCGAAATTTCAAAATGGCGACAGTATACCAGTAGTCGCCGCCGGCCAAGAAAAGATTGTGGATCTGTAGATAGAAGATAGAAAGGTAGAAAAGTAGAAAGGTAGAAAGTTAGAAAGGTAGAAAAAGTAGAAGGAAGGTAGAAAAGGTAAAAAAAGATATCTTTCACCTATTTACTATTATCCGTTCCCTCTATGTGGACATCCCAGATTTTATATATTACCTTTTTCACACATCACCTTTCTAATCATACAAATTAGGACTCGCATATACCCTTATATTATTTTCCGTTGGACATAGTTTACACTGCATTTATTTACTTTGCTCTCATTCGTCTTATGCCACATCTAAAATACATGCTTAATCGCAGTTCCCCAGCAGCCTGCGAGCTTAGCGCAAACTGACAAAAGGACAGTACGAATAATTAATCCTCTTTTTATTACTAAAATATGTCATTATTTTTTCAAGAGTTATAAATAATGCTACAGAATATCAAAAAACAAGTTCAGATTACAGAAACAGACATTTAAATAAATGTTACAACTCAGTACATATTAACTCCCGTTTTTCAGTTTGTTTGTTAATGAATACTTAAGTACTGAAAGTCATGTTTTCAAAAGTTTATTCAATCGCCTATTCAACTTTAATAACCTGGTAATTGCTCAGACCCTCTATTCTCTGAGTTGGCGTTATATTACTTGCGTTGCTATACGGTTTTGATGCCAGTAACAATTTATTAATAAAACTTTTGGGAACTCTAATTGTCTGTGTTAGAATGCTTGTAACAATCAAATTTCGTGTCGACAACCTTGTTGTCCGATTCAGGATACACTGCATGGTCACACCATTTTAGAGTGAGGAATTGTGATTTTCATAATTGTTCCGTTCAAAATTCGGTCTGTCTAGTTAGGTGCTCCACTCTCGTTCCTCTTCTCGGTCCTTCATTTATTTTAGAGATATCTAAGCTGTGAATTTGCATCTGAGGGGTTAGATAAGTTTACCTTTCTACGGGTTTGGGTGGGCATTAAATCTCTTCGGATGTAATATTTCATATAATTATGGTAGAAATTCACTAAGGTAAGTTCTTCTGACCATAAATTATATTTCAATGTTACATCCTCAAGATTTAAAACAACCTCATGTTGTTTATAGATAGATAGAAGATAGAAAGGTAGAAAAGTAGAAAGATAGAAAATTAGAAAGGTAGAAATGTAGAAAGGTAGAAAAAGTAGAAAGAACGTAGAAAAGGTAAAAAAAGATAACTTTCACTTATTTACTATTATCCGTTCCCTCTATGTGGTCATCCCAGATTAGTATTCCTTTGGTAGCTTTTATATATTTTCTTTTTCACACATCACCTTTCTAATCAGACAAATTTGGACTCGCATATACCCTTATATTATTTTCCGTGGGAAATAGTTTACACTGCATTTATTTACTTTGCTCTCATTCGTCTTATGCCACATCTAAAATACATGCTTAATCGCAGTTCCCCTGCAGCCTGCGAGCTTAGCGCAAACTGACAAAAGGACAGTACGAATAATTAATCCTCTTTTTATTACTAAAATATGTCATTATTTTTTCAAGAGTTATAAATAATGCTACAGAATATCAAAAAACAAGTTCAGATTACAAATAGAAACAGACATTTAAATAAATGTTACAACTCAGTACATATTAACTCCCGTTTTACAGTTTGTTTGTTTATGGATACTTAAGTACTGAAAGTCATGTTTTCAAAAGTTTATTCAAACGCCTATTCATTTTTAATAACCTGGTAATTGCTCAGACCCTCTATTCTCTGAGTTGGCGTTATATTACTTGCGTTACAATACAGTTTTGATGCCAGTGGCAATTTATTAATAAAACTTTTGGGAACTCTAATTGTGTGTGTTAGAATGCTTGTAACAATCAAATTTCGTGTCGACAACCTTGTTGTCCGATTCAGGATACACTGCATGGTCACACCATTTTAGAGTGAGGAATTGTGATTTTCATAATTGTTCCGTTCAAAATTCGGTCTGTCTAGTTAGGTGCTCCACTCTCGTTCCTCTTCTCGGTCCTTCATTTATTTTAGAGATATCTAAGCTGTGAATTTTCATCTGAGGGGTTAGATAAGTTTACCTTTCTACGGGTTTGGGTGGGCATTAAATCTCTTCGGATGTAATATTTCATATAATTATGGTAGAAATTCACTAAGGTAAGTTCTTCTGACCATAAATTATATTTCAATGTTACATCCTCAAGATTTAAAACAACCTCATGTTGTTTATAGATAGATAGAAGATAGAAAGGTAGAAAAGTAAAAAAGGTAGAAAATTAGAAAGGTAGAAATGTAGAAAGGTAGAAAAAGTAGAAAGAACGTAGAAAAGGTAAAAAAAGATAACTTTCACTTATTTACTATCATCCGTTCCCTCTATGTGGTCATCCCAGATTAGTATTCCTTTGGTAGCTTTTATATATTATCTTTTTCACACATCACCTTTCTAATCAGACAAATTTGGACTCGCATATACCCTTATATTATTTTCCGTGGGACATAGTTTACACTGCATTTATTTACTTTGCTCTCATTCGTCTTATGCCACATCTAAAATACATGCTTAATCGCAGTTCCCCTGCAGCCTGCGAGCTTAGCGCAAACTGACAAAAGGACAGTACGAATAATTAATCCTCTTTTTATTACTAAAATATGTCATTATTTTTTCAAGAGTTATAAATAATGCGACAGAATATCAAAAAACAAGTTCAGATTACAAGTAGAAACAGCGACATTTAAATAAATGTTACAACTCAGTACATATTAACTCCCGTTTTTCAGTTTATTTGTTTATGGATACTTAAGTACTGAAAGTCATGTTTTCAAAAGTTTATTCAAACACCTATTCATTTTTAATAACCTGGTAATTGCTCAGACCCTCTATTCTCTGAGTTGGCGTTATATTACTTGCGTTACAATACAGTTTTGATGCCAGTGGCAATTTATTAATAAAACTTTTGGGAACTCTAATTGTGTGTGTTAGAATGCTTGTAACAATCAAGTTTCGTGTCAACAACCATGTAGTCCGATTCAGGATACACTGCATGGTCACACCATTTTAGAGTGAGGAATTGTGATTTTCATAATTGTTCCGTTCAAAATTCGGTCTGTCTAGTTAGGGGCTCCACTCTCGTTCCTCTTCTCGGTCCTTCATTTATTTTAGAGATATCTAAGCTGTGAATTTGCATCTGAGGGGTTAGATAAATTTACCTTTCTACGGGTTTGGGTGGGTATTAAATCTCTTCGGATGTATCATTTCATATAATTATGGTAGAAATTCACTAGGGTAAGTTCTTCTGACCATAAATTATATTTCAATGTTACATCCTCAAGATTTAAAACAACCATCTAGATGTTTATAGATAGATAGAAGATAGAAAGAAGATAGAAAGGCAGAAAGGTAGAAAGGTAGAAAGGCAGAAAAGTAGAAAGTTAGAAAGGTAGAAAGTTGGGGTAGCAAGGTGCGGGATTTCGGTCCAGTGTATGCTCAGTAAGCGGAAGAGCTATCCAGCACACCCACCAAATGCCCTACCGCAATCGTCCACGTCGTGCACCCTGGTAATACCGAGCCATTACAGGACCGCTTAATACCCACAAACCCTGTGGCGAAAGTAGCTAATTGTGGAGTGATTTCCCCACCCGTCCCTAATCCCCCATTCCATATTTAATTAATTATTATTATTATTTTTTATTAAAAATATTCCTATCTAATTAACTTTACATGCTCATTACAACAAATTAACTTACCTGAAAGAGAAACAACACACAAAGCTATTATTCCCCTTAAATATTATTTTATTATAATTTATTAAATATGAAATTGTTTACAAAATGGCAAGAATTATAATTTGACACTACACAACACATACGGTGACAGCCGCCAAACCAAGTGTCAATATTTTACATCTCCCCCCCTAACCGAGTAGAAACCTACGAATTATATATCTTTATCAGATATTGTTATTAGTTTACACTTGATCAGAAAATGGTAACAATTTCGTTATATGAAAAACATTAGATTCACTTTTTTTATGACCTGTATTTAGTTTATAAATTGAATTTGATATTTTTTTTATATCTCATATGGACCTATTTTTATCTCATCTAGTTTCTTCCGATTTAATTTATTTCCGTTCTCAACATAAACCAAATCTGCAACTTTAAAATCCCTATTATATTATATTTTTATCATTTTTTTTTATTATCGTCGTGTGATTTTATGCTGTTTTCTAAAGCCATTTTCCTATCCTGTATTAGCGTATTGTTTGCATTATAATCCTTTAATTCAATAGGCAATGAATTAATTATGTTCCCTTCCAATAAATATTTAGGGGCGAATCCGGTGACTGTGTGTTCTGTTTCATTATAGCGTGCAGTGCACTCATGCGCAACGGTAGTCCATGCAATTTTATTTTTCCTTTCATTTAGTCTACATCGAATTTTATTAATAAGTGTTTGGTTTAACCGCTCGTTTAATCCATTTGAAAATGGCGCATTAACTGCAGTGAAAACAATCGGTATATTTTGTTTATATAAAAAGTTTTTTAATTCTTTAGAATTAATTTCCGGGTATTGGTCCGTTAGGATCATACCTATTCTATGATCTAAAGATACTTTTTCTATAAGTTTAATGAAATCATTTGCGCTTTGAGTTTTTGAAGTCAATATATAAGCGAATCTTGTAAAATGGTCAACCAAGAGATGCAAGTACGTTTTTGTGGAACGTGAGCCGCCGAATCTTTCAATAGTATCTATGGACATTATTTCAAACGGTTCGGTAGCCGGTCCTAAGTGAGACATCAGACCAAATTTGTCTTTATTTCTCGACTTATTTTTTATACATATTTCACAAGAATCGCAGATTTTCTTTATATTTTGTTTTAAGTTTTTTGCTGTATAATATGGTTGTATTTTTTTTATCATTTGTCCTGTTCCTAAATGACAAAAATAGTAATGTATATTTTTTATAATTTTTTTACTAAAGTCTTCTGTTAGTATAATTTTTTTCTTTTTTTCGTATTTGCTTAAAATAAATATTATTTTTTAATACTAATCGGTCTTTATTTTTTTCGATATTTTTATTTTTTTCTTGATCAGATTTAATATCTTTTAGATTTATAAAATTTATTAGTTTTCATCCTTCAATTAGATAAAGATAAAAAGATAAAAAATATTTATTTCAAAATAAAAAGAATTGTTCTCTATTTTTTGAACGTCACAAACTTACGTATAAGTTAAATCTTACTCTACTGACTCTACTTCGGATTCGGAAGGTGTATTGTTGCGAGAAGAACCCGAAAGAAACTCAGCAACACACATCTTTTCTTAGTCAAATTACAATATTGGTGTATGTCTGGAAACATCCTGAATAGAGCCCTGGTGACACCAAGCAGTTTCATCTATCATATAATCATTTAAACTGTAATAAGCTTTTAAATGAAGACTGCGTTTTATAATTACTTTGAATTTCTTTTCTGTTAGATTCAAAATGTCATCAGGTATTTTATTATAAAATTTTACACATAACCCCATAAAAGATGTATTTATTTTTGACAATCTGTACTTTTGAATTGAAATTTTATTATTATCTCTAAGACTTCTAGTATGTCTGTCACAGTTTTTGGAAAATGCTTTCAAATTTTTTCTCACATACATGATGTTTTCATAAATATATTGACATGGCAGTGTCATTATTACTACAGATTATCACTAGGTTCTAATACCGGATTCCTACTTAAAGTATCAGCTTCTATGTTATATTTTCCTGGAGAATAAACTACTTCAAAATTAAACTGAGATAAGTAATAAGTGAGATCTCCTAACTCTTCGTCTGGTCTTGATTTAATATTAATTTTTTCAAGAGGTTTATGATCCGAGAAAACTGTGAATTTCATACCTAAGCCAATGTTCCCAATATTTCACCGCTTCTTTTATAGCTAAACATTCAAGATATATAGCCTTTTTTTTTCTCTTGAGTGTCATTTAATTTCCTAGAAAAGTATGCACATGGTTTTTCTTCACCATTAACTTGAGTTTGTTTAAGTACAGCGCCTAAACCGAGAATACTAGCATCTGTGTAAATATATATTGGTAATTCTGGATTAAAAATGGCCAATATTGGTTTTGAACATAATAGTTGTTTTATTTTATTAAAGGAATCTTGGCATTCTTCTGTCCAAATGAAAGGTTTTTCCTTACGCAAAAGATTATGTAAAGGATCTAATATTATTGATATATTTTGTATATATTTTCCATAGAAGTTTATTTTACCTAAAAATTTACGTACATTTTTTTGTGTTTTTGGGACTGGAAAATCTTTAATGGCAACCAAATTATCATTGAGTGGAGTGATCGTATTATCTTTATTATGTGACCTAAATATTTAACTGAAACTTGTGCGAATTCGCATTTTGTAAATTTTAATCTAAATCCCTCTTTTAAAATGGCCTCTAGAAGTAGTGATACATGTTTTATATGCTCTGTAAATGTCTTTGAATAAATCAAAATATCGTCAATGAAATTTACTGTAAAGATCTGATAAAGGGGTCGTGGGAATATTGATTCCTGTTTTTTCCTCTATTTTATGAATTATATAATGTTAAGTTTTTTCCTCTATTTTTATGAATTATATAATGTTAACTTTCGCCGGCCGAATCAAATTGTATGGCACTGGCTGAAAATCAGCGCCACGGTTGGTGACATCATCATCTGTGGCAACATGCTGAGCCAGTAACCAATTCACTGCATAGGGCTGCTTTTTTATATAGTATTTTCTAAGATTTTCACGATTGCACACTTTTTTATGTTTTAATTTTTTTACTTATGATTTTTTGTTGTTTTTGTTTACCACTATGTTTTTTTTTATTTTTTATTTGTTGTGTATTTTCCTGTGCACTGAATAAAGTTTTTTCTTTCTTTCTTTCTTTCTTTCTAAAGTCTGTTAATTCATGTTTTCTGATGATACTACTAAGTACTCTTTGGAAAATGGCCGGGGATGTCTTTAACCCGAACGGTAAACAGGCCCACTGGTAATGCCCTTCTTGGGTAACGAAAGCTGTTTTCGGTCTTTCTGTGAGCCTTAAGGGAATAGCCCAAAAAGCAGAATTGATGTCTAGTTTTGTATAAAATTTACAGTTTCTTGTTTTTACCATCAAGTCTTCTATCAATGGAAATGGTTGCGACTGAGGAACTACTATTTTATTTAATTCGCGGAAATCAATACACAATCTAGTTTTTTTTCCTTCTTCCTTTTTAAAAGCTAGGGTTACTGGGGCAGTAAAAGGACTATAAGACTCTTCGATCAAACCTTTTTCTAATAATTTTGATATCTGATGTTCAATTTCCTGTTTATCTTGAATAGTGCATCTATAGGGTCTTTTAGCACAATATCTGTCAACTAATAAATCAATATGAGCTTCATAACCGTTTACCATCCCAATATCATACTTATCTTTTGCAAAAAGTGACTTATATTTGTTAATCAGTTTATCTATTTCGAACCGTTCCATATAGCTAAGGTGGTTTACTGTAATATTAAAATTATTAACATTAACGTGCTCATTAAAGTTTATCTCATTTTTATTTTCAGTGTAATATTTATTCTTAGTTTCATCATAAACTTTATTTTCTTTTTTACCCATATAGTCAGGAATTGTTATTATATTTTCTTCATTAAATGAAGTGTTTTATAATATTTCTTTTTTACCCGTATAGCCAGGAATTGTTATTATATTTTCTTCATTAAATGAAGTGTTTTGTAATATTTCTAGTCTATCATTTTGTATAAGATGATTTTTTTTTATGCAGTCTAATCCTATCAAAAAATCATAGTCGAAGTGTTCTTTATCTATAACAAAAATATTCATGTATTGGACCATATCGTATATTTTTATTTTTAAATTTACTATACCCGTTGATTTTTTTACGCCATTAATAGT
This sequence comes from Bedellia somnulentella, assembly GCA_963576735.1. Classification (NCBI taxonomy): domain Eukaryota; kingdom Metazoa; phylum Arthropoda; class Insecta; order Lepidoptera; family Bedelliidae; genus Bedellia; species Bedellia somnulentella. The sequence continues at coordinate 5,402,907 of OY755172.1, read as the reverse complement.
TTTTAAGTTCGGGTTATTATTATTATTAGTTAAATTATTTTTCAAAGATAAATATTTAGAATTTATTAAGGAAACATTTGACCCTGAGTCATAAATTCCTTATGCTTCTATTTTATCATTTATGAGTAATTTAACTTTTATAAATGGCGATATATCTAGTTTTTTGGATTCATATCATTTAATTCTACCTCTAATACTGAGTTTCTAATATGTCTGACAATCTGGTCTCTCTTTGGTCTGTAATTGTTTTTATACTTATACCAGCAAACTGACTCCGGATGATATCGATTTGGTTTGTTTTCTTCCTCACATATCTTGCAAGGCTTGTTTTCTCCCTTTTCTTTTGTTTTTTTTTCGTAATTTCCCATGTTCTTTTCAACAGGCTTCTTGTTTACTAAATGTTATAAGCTGCGAATGCTATTAAACAATCCTTCCGTTTCCTTAAGATCATTTCGGTCAATTTTGTCTGTTATGAAGTTTGGTAGTCCAGTAGCAATCAGGTCAATGAGGGTCGTTTTATCCATAAATTTATTCATTTCCAAAAGAAGACGTTCCTTTTTCAATGCATATTCTAGCAAAGTACCATGTCTATATTTATATGACATAGCATACCTTATCGGGGTCCATCCTTTGTCTGTGATGGAAGAATGAAACGCAAGACTCCATGAAGTATTCATGAGCTGTTGTGTCAACTTCAAATGTCATTTATATATTTTATATACTTTTTGTCTCTGCGTCAAGTAATCTTTGTAATAAAATATCCTCTTTAACTTAAATTGATTTTCTCTCGATTTACCTCTGTAAATAAGGAAATAATAGTAGAATAAAATTCCTACATGGTAGCAGAGCGTGGTTCTAAATAAATTTCAGGTATTAAGTGCATGATTGCAAAAATATCACGAGATAAAATTATTGTCCGCCATTCGGTACAACTTGATTGCAGAAATTTCAACAAACGGTACATTAAAGTTATTTGTTGAAATACAATCAAGACATGTCGTCAAATGCAAGTGCATTCAGCATCGAAAAATTAATTGGCCGTGACAACTACTCGACCTGGAAGTTTGCTGTTCAAACATATTTAGAGCATGAGGAGCTCTGGGAATGTGTTGAAGGAACCGACGTTGATGAAAAAAAAGATAAAAAGGCTAAGTCAAAGATAATCCTGCTAGTTGACCCGATAAATTATGTTCACATCGAGGAGTGCACCACTTCTCAGCAGGTATGGCTCAATTTGCAACAAGCTTTTAGCGACTCAGGTCTTACACGAAGGGTGGGCTTACTAAAATCTTTAATTACAACCACTTTAGATAGCAGTTCAAGTGTTGAAGACTATGTGAATAGAATTATGTCTACGGCTCACAAACTCCGCAACATAAACTTCAAAGTGGATGATGAATGGCTGGGTACATTGTTACTGGCGGGGCTGCCGGAGTCTTATAAGCCTATGCTTATGGCATTAGAAAGCTCGGGCACTCCCATTACAGCAGACTTGGTCAAAACTAAGATTTTACAGGATGTAAATATTAAGCCAAATGAGAATTCTGCACTTATTGTACATAAATATGGAGAAAATTCAAGAGGAAAATCTAAAGGTCCCCGCTGTTTCAATTTTTTGTAATAAATATGGTCACTATGGAAAGTTTTGTAGAAATAAGAACAAAAACAATGGTAATCTAAACACTAATAAGACTTTAGCAGCTGCTTTTTCAGCTGTTTCAGTTAACGATGAAAATAACTGGTATATTGATTCTGGAGCATCTGCACATATGTCTAAAAATCGAGTGTGGCTGGAAGATGAGACGGCACCCAAGGTACCCCACGTGCGAGTGGCAGATGATAAGGTACTTAAAGTTGTTTCAACTGGGAACATTATCATTGGGGTGAAGGGTCCAAACAGTTCGCTAAATAACATACAGGTAAAAGATGTTCTATATGTACCAGACTTAGCTACAAACTTACTATCTGTGAGTAAAATTATTGAAAGTGGCTGTACTATCAAGTTTAATGAGAAAGGCTGTATCATAAGAAATTGTAAGGGTGAGATTGCAGCAACAGCTGATCGTGTGAATGGCACATATCGACTTAACACTAATCAACACCAAGCCTTATCATCAGTGACTTCTACAGGTGACAGTAATTTTTTGTGGCAACTAAGAATGGGCCACATTAACTATAAAGACCTTGACAAGTTACAGATATGTGCCGAGGGTATGAATTTATCCATACAGAAAGAAAGCACAGTTTGCACTTCGTGTCTGGAAGGGAAACAGACCAGGCAACCGTTCAGCCATAGGGGCTCCCGGGCATCAGAACTGCTAGAGCTCGTCCACTCAGACATATGTGGACCTATGGAAAACAAGTCCATTGGAGGTTCCAGGTATTTTCTCACCTTTATAGATGATTACTCCAGAAAAGTGTATGTGTATATGTTGACCCACAAAAGTGAAGCCTTAGAAAAGTTCAAGGAATTTAAAAATCAGGTGGAAAATGAGTTAAACAGAAAGATAAAGATTCTTCGGTCAGATAATGGTAAAGAATATGTTAACCACAGTTTCCATAATTTTCTGAGATCTGCAGGTATAATTCATCAAACTTCAAACCCATACACTCCGGAGCAAAATGGGCTAGCAGAACGAATGAACCGTACACTTGTAGAAAAGGCGAAATGTATTATTTTTAATGCATGTTTACAGAAAGAATACTGGGCGGAAGCCATATCCACTGCTGCATACATTGTGAATCGCTCTCCTTGTCGGGGGTTATCGTCAGATGCCACTCCATATGAGATATGGACCGGATCAAAGCCCAACATCAATTACATGAAGGTATTTGGCTGCCGAGCTATGGTACATGTACCTAAAGAAAGGAGGCAGAAATGGGACCCCAAATCACGTGAGTTAATTTTTGTTGGGTACAGTGATACTACAAAAGGCTTCAGGTTCATAGACCCGAAAACTAAGCGAATCATAATGAGCAGAGATGTTGTATTTCTAGAAGATACTGTTCAAAATACGAAATATTCCATAGAAACAGACAACGTTCAAGATAAAATATGTATTAATGAAAAATATCAGCCAAATACCACTTGTACACAAAAACCATCTGCAGTTGAAATTGTACTTACCCATGATGATAATAGAGTCTCATTGAATGATTCCGTTGCAGATACAACTATTGAAGTTTCTAGTTTATCAGATGAATATGAAGACACAGACTTTGTACCAAGCAGACCATTGTCACCATTAATAAATGTCACAGTGAGAACACGGAGTCAGTTAAGAGAACAAGCCAATCAATCAGATCCTGTGTCATACATATGTTTAAACAATGAATCCACAATGAGTGTGCTGGACTGTGATCCTCAGAGTACTAAAGAAGCATTGAAAAGCGAGCTAGCTCAGCAATGGAGAGATGCCATGGATGTAGAATATGAGTCACTGTTAGAGAATGATACGTGGATTCTCACTGACTTGCCTAATGGAAAGAGAGCCATACCCTGCAAGTGGGTGTACAAAACTAAAAGGAATGAAAATGGAGAGATTGTAAAACATAAAGCCAGACTAGTGATAAAAGGGTATAAGCAGCGAAAAGATATTGACTATCAAGAAGTATTTGCCCCAGTGGTCCGCTACACTTCCCTCAGATATCTAGTAGCTACAGCAGCCAAGTATGATCTCAGAATCCATCAAATGGATGCTATTTCAGCATTTTTGCAAAGAGATGTAGAGGAAGAACTTTACATGACTCAGCCACCGTTATATGAGAAGGACAGCAACAGTGTATGTCGCCTTAAAAAATCCATCTATGGTCTGAAACAAGCGAGCCGACAGTGGAATATAAAATTGAATACTGCACTTCATGATATTGGATTGTCAGGCAGTAAAGTTGATCCTTGCATATATTATTGCATAAACGGAAGCGACATACTGTTTATAACATTATGTGTCGATGATTTATTGTTCTTTTACAGCAGAGAAGGAACTGTGAATACTGTAAAAGAAAAACTATCTCAAAAATTTAAAATGAAAGATCTAGAACAAGCCAAATTTTGTATTGGTTTGAAAATTACAAGTAAAAAGGATGAAATTTCTTTAGATCAGTCGTTGTACATTGAGAAAATATTACAACGCTTTGGAATGGCAGAAAGCAAAGCAGTCAACACGCCTTGTGATGTCAGCATGAAGTTGATACCGGCCAAGAGTGATGATGAAATCTGCATTGATATACCATATCATGAAGCAGTTGGATGTCTTTTATATTTGTCCCAAGGTACGAGACCAGATATAACATATGCAGTGAATATGTTAAGCCGTTTCAACAGCAAGCCAACTAAAGAACACTGGATAGCATTAAAAAGAGTACTGAGATACCTAAAAGGAACATCAAACATGAAACTTACATACAAAAAGAATGAAGACAATGTTGTTGGTTATTGTGATGCAGACTGGGCATCAAATATTGAAGACCGACGTTCTTGCACCGGTCATATTTTTCTATTTCAGGGAGCTGCTATAAGTTGGGCTTCAAAAAGACAGTTGACGGTGGCTCTATCATCCACAGAGGCAGAATACATGTCTCTAACATCTGCAGTTCAAGAGGCACTATGGCTCGGCCAGTTACACCGTGACCTCTGGTCTGAACTAACGGACCAGCCACTTATAATGTATTGTGATAATCAAAGTACCATTAAGCTTTCAGGAAGTGATGTTTATCATGCCCGTAGTAAACATATTGATGTGAGGTATCACTTCATCCGAGAAAAGGTATCCAGTCGGCAAATAGAAGTCATCTACAAGAATACTGACGAGATGGTTGCTGACGTCCTTACAAAAGGACTTTACCGAACGAAACATTACTTTTGCTGTAAAGCCATGGGTTTGCGTTCAGGAGAGGATGATGGAAGAATGAAACGCAAGACTCCATGAAGTATTCATGAGCTGTTGTGTCAACTTCAAATGTCATTTATATATTTTATATACTTTTTGTCTCTGCGTCAAGTAATCTTTGTAATAAAATATCCTCTTTAACTTAAATTGATTTTCTCTCGATTTACCTCTGTAAATAAGGAAATAATAGTAGAATAAAATTCCTACAGTCTGCATATGTAACGCAAAAACTTTTTTTCCATATCGACCAATCTGATTCTATTGTGTGTTTTATAAGCAATGAACCATACCAGTCTAAACAAGAATCTTCCAAAAACAACCGAAGGATTTCAATTTTACCAATATCTTGTGTAATTCCAACACGCACACATTCGGCCTCAAAGATAGCCATCCACTGGGATACATTTGATGGCTTTTTGTTGAATTTATCGATAACCATTTTCTCTATTGTATTTTTTATGTTCTGTGGTTTAGGTACGTCACTTTACATTTCTGAAAAATTCTTGAGGATTTTTGTTAATATTTCTTCAGAAATACCACCAGTGGTTATTGATTCTGATGTTTGAGGTGTATCTTCCTGTAGCAAATATCCCTGAAATTGTATATTATGATCCTCATCCATGTAGACACCTTCTAATTCTTTAGTTATCGAAATCCATACTTTTCTGCTCTCATGTCTCCGATGTATTGAATCTTTCACTTTTTTGTACGCTGAAGTATTTATTAGTTCTTGATGTAACGTTACTGGTTGTAATTTTTCTGGTAAAAAAAAACGTATTATTATCTTTATCCATTAATGATGTAACGCACATTATATTACTTTTTTTTATCTTCGCTTGCTTTAATTATAAATTCAAACCTTATTTTTTCCATTTTTAGTATCAGCAATAGCTGTAGATGTGTTGTTTTATAACGTATTATTTCTAGTGAAATAAAAGATGGTTGTTGCTCTGAAAGAGATTGAAAACTTTTATTAAAAATATTCCTATCTAATTAACTTTACATGCTCATTACAACAAATTAACTTACCTGAAAGAGAAACAACACATAAAGCTATTATTCCACTTAAATATTATTTGATTATAATTTATTAAATATGAAATTGTTTACAAAATGGCAAGAATTAAAATTTTACACTACACAACACATACGGTGACAGCCGCCAAACCAAGTGTCAATATTTTACATATATATATATATATATATACATACAGGGTGTAATTGTAACGACTGTTTTCAATGAAAAGTATGATTAATTATCACGTATAGAGGCAGAATTCGTTGAAAAAAAACACACTTTTTTTTTTCAAATTTTGTTAAAATTTGCACTAAGAAAGTAGTACTATTGACACCAACACGCTCAATGTGTGCGTGAAACGCGATGACAAGGCGGGCAACTCAGCTGACAGCTGCGACCCGCCGTGACCCTTAACCGGCGGCCAAATCAAATCAAGGCCAGTAAAGTAATCAATCGCACTTAGCTTCTAATATCTTCTTATTTTTTACATGTTATTATTTGACGTGATAAATTTGAGTAACACTACCCCATAGTTAATACTGCGTTGGAATGCGGCAGAATGCTCAGAGAAAAATTCATAATTCGTAAATATCGCCGCGAAATTCAAAATCTGCATGTATCAAGTCGGGCGGGCTTTTCGGCATTTTATCAAAGGAACAGTATTAGTACTAAGTTAGTTGTTTGTAGTTCATTGTGTTTGTGTCGCTTATGATTGGATGTCACTTTGATTTTTCGCATTAATTTTCGGAGTGTGAGTTCAGTTTTAGTATCTTGTGTTGTGATTGTGTTGAGTAAGTACACAATGGTATTTATAACTTACATTTTCATTCTATGGTAGTCGTGTTATGGTTAAATTCAGTGTTGGTGTTTTATAATGTGAATTCTCAAAATGTTCTGCGTTTTGCGCAAAAAAAGGTGATAGCCCGCATCTGCCACTGCCAATCAAAACGGGGTGAGTTATTTTTATTCATATTCTTTAGTTAAGTTCAGAAGTATGGGTACCTCTGCCAACCCCTTCGAGGATAAACGGCGTGAACTTTTGTGTTATGTTATGTTATGTTAGTTAACTATGATAGAGTACAGATACTCGTACACCCGTTTAGAGCCCTTTAGCCCCGAGAGAGTTTAGTAAACACTAAGAACTCCTCCAATTTCGACGTCGGTTAATGAATGAATAGGTATCTCTTGCGCACTTTATTTTATGCCACGTAAATGCATCGTTTTGAGGGTCTCTATTTGTTTTTAACTTTATTATCTTACGCTCATGAAGGACATACATTACATACATACTCACGCCGTTAGTTCCAATTGGGGTAGGCAGAGGCTATGGATCGCCACTTCGTACGATCCTGGCAAACCTCTCTAGCTTTGTTTACATCCATCAATCTTTTCATACATGCTCTTTTATTCTTCATACATTTTTATTTACTTGAAAATGTTTGAATCACACTACCCCATATTTAATACTGGATTGAAATACGAGGCGACTAAGACCACAGCCTCACTAGGCGCGGCGATAAGTTCAAAGAAAAAATGTAAACATGGCCGCGAAATTCAAATTTGCATTGCTGTCATAGTGCGGTTCATACGGTCACGAGCAAGTGTGCGCAAGACTAGATGGTCACATGACGCGCTCGCTGTTCTCTGTGTGTGGGTGAGACATTACACGGGTAGGAGTGTGTGCGCTAGGCTAGTGTAGTTAACCACAGTATTCCATCTGATCGAGAAAGTAAGTTTTTCTGCTAAAGCGGTTTTAACCTTTTTGTTTATTTCATATGGTGGATATTAAGCATTAAACTTTACTATACGAATTAATATTGAAGTAACAATCGCCGTCAAACTAACACGCTGTATAGAAACAATGTCGGATAGACTTGAAATTTACACTGACGCTTCTAAACTTGACAATAGTCTTGTTGGTGCAGCTGCATGGATTCCCAAATACAAAATCATACTATCTCAAAAATGTCCAGCCGAATCATCCGTCTTTACTGGTGAATCTGTTGCTATTTTAGAAGCTATTAAGTTCTGTATATCTCATAACATACAAAAAGCGTTAATTCTGTCTGATTGCCTGAGCAGTTTACAAGCCATAACATCCAATCCATTTAGAAGTAAGAATAAATTCCCCATTATATTAGAAATCAAAAACCATCTCTTCACTTGTCATTCGAAAAAAATTGACATTATCATTGGCTAGATTCCCAGTCACTGTGGCATTTCTGGAAATGAGTTGGCTGATAATTGTGCCAAATTAGCCATTAGTTCCGGCTGTATTGATTACTCAATAATCTATAGTCATGATTTATGCTCGTTAGCCAGGCCTCGAATGTTTGAATCTTGGAAATTGCTTTGGCTCCAGTCAAAATCTTTAAAAGGTAAATATTACGGTGATATCCAGGGTGACGACATTCCGTCTAGACCTTGGTTTTTCAAATGTAAATCTTCTGACAAATGGGTAGCATCCACTATTTGTAGACTTCGTTTAGGTCATTCGTGTACTCCGGTTCACCTTGCTAAAATAAGGATAAGGGACAGTTCGATTTGCGAGTGCGGATTAGATGAAGGAACAGTTGACCATATTTTTTTCGCATGTCCTAATTTATCATTTTCTTTATATGATGTTTTGCCTCCTTTCATCCCTCTTCCTACTAATTTTAAATGTTTACTTTGGTTTGTATATACCCCTTTCATTAAAACTTTGTGTCATTTCATCAAGGTCCATAATATAAAATTATAATGCATTCTTTTTGTTCATATTGATAATTTTGTAGTAATTATTTTGTTGTTAATATTTATTTTATTTTTCAACCATGAATGATCAAAGAGTGTTTGTTAATCAGTTTCAATTTTTTTTTAACTTTTCAATATGTGTTTTCTTTTCACTGGACGTTGGCAAAGTTACTGTGTTAAAACACGGTCAAAGGCCATTGAAGAAAAATTGAATTGAATTGAATATATATATAGATAAATTTATATATATTCGTTATACACGAGTTAGACTTACTCTAAAAAGTCAAAATTTCCAACATAGCGCAACCCAAGAAAGATATACTACCCACCCCAGGAGGGTATGGCCTGCATCAGCGGTCGAGAATCTCTCCCTGGGTCCTGGCCAGGATCCAGACTGCCCCTCGTATTCTGGGGGGGGGGGGTTAGAAAGTTACGCCAAATGTGGGAGAGAAGGTGAGGTCACCGGCGAAAATTCCGGGACCATTTGCGGGTCCCAGCAACTGGGAGACCGTGACTCTCAGAGAGTCTAAAAAATCAGTCCCTCGAAGTCGCCAAGTGCACGAGGCACAAATACCCAAAACCGAGTCTGGCTCCAAGAAGAGTAGGAAAGCGAGCCGACCACACCGAACCGGCGCCTTCAGACGCCGGCAGATGAAAAAAGCGGTGGACTTCCAGAAGTCGCAACCGGATCGGACCACGGAGACGGGTGCCCATGGTGCCCATATCCGGACTCCGAACTTGGAAGCGAGTGACGCTGCCGCCACTTCCAATGCGAGACGGGGAGAACCCGCGCGGCAGGGCCCCCAACCTCGGTCGCCTCCATGTGCTGGTCCGCCAGTGCGAGGTGCGCGGCCGGGACGGGGAGCCTACCGTGGACGTCCTGCACCGGACAGGGGTGGTAGACGTCCCACTGAAGGAACGCGTGGAAATCGGGACATTTTTTCTGGACCGAAGCCACAGCCGTCCCCCAGTACAGCAAAGGCCCCTGAGCCCCAGAAAAGAGACCGACCAGATGATTCTAGGTCGCCGGCTCAACTGGAGGCAAAGAAGGCAAAAAAAGGGGAAAAATCATATGCGGAGGCCACAGTTGATCGGGCCCATCTTGATGTGGCAATAGTCACAGCAACCTCCCCAAGACAGACAACCAAGATGCTCCCCAATAACATCCGAATCCTCCAATTAAATCTCCAACATAGTCACGCGGCGACGGCTACCCTACGCAGGGTGTTGGAGAAAAACCCAAACAACATCGCCCTGATTCAGGAGCCGTGGATCAGAGGAAACCGTATTTGTGGTCTCAATAATACTGAAGGTAAGTTGTTCTATGATACCACATCCCAAACACCAAGAGCCTGCATACTCATTCCTAATCATATGCAAGGCTCGTCCCTTATGCAATTCTGTTCTAGAGACCTGATCGCTGTCAAGATCCAGACAGCTGATACGGGCCTACCAGAGATGGTGCTAGCCTCCTGCTATATGCCCGGCGATGCTGAGGACTGCCCACCTAAGGAGCTAGCTGAACTTGTGCGGTACTGCGAGACGCTCCGAACTGAAATCATCATCGGGGCGGACGCAAACGCACATCACCCGCTCTGGGGGTGTCATAAACCAAATTCCAGAGGAGAGGTACTATCAACATATTTATTCTCCACTAACCTAAATGTAGCTAACGTAGGATCCGAACCAACATGGGTCACATCCCGAGGGCAAACAATAGTTGATATAATCTTAGTTAGTAGGGGAGCTTCTCATCTTGTAACGAATTGGCATGTGTCTCAAGATGTAAGTTGCTCCGACCATAGGCGAATCTGTTTCGATCTATCTAACCAATTTCCCAAACAGCCACCTAAACGTAACCCACGGACGACGAATGTCCTGAAATATCGTACATTACTGAGGGACGAGTTAACCTCCGCAACCGCGCCAAATCTAGATAGTACAGTAGCGATAGAAGACAATGTTAAATTTCTCACTGATGCTATCACCAAATCTTACGAGGCGTCCTGCCCCCTTAGGAAACCCACAACTCCAGGAAAAGAGTCTGGTAGATGGTGGGATGGGGAACTCGAATCTATGCGCGGTGAACTCCGTAATCTCTTTAACAAAGCCAAAAACTCCAGAAAACCAGATGACTGGGAGGAATACAAACTATTCCTAAGAAAATACAAAAAACTTACTAGATCACGCAGAAGGAAAGCTTGGCGGAAATACTGCGAATCAATAGAATCTAACAATAAGGCGGCGAGAATCAGGAAACTCCTGGCTACAGATAATAATCTCACCGTAGGGCCGCTAAAAAAACCAGACGGAACATACACTACCGCACATAAAGAAACACACAAATTGCTACTGGAATGCCACTTCCCAGACTGCCGTCACACTGATGAAGTGTCTTGGCTTGAGGAACCATCAGCAGCCCCACGAACATAGATGTATCCCAATCTGAAAAGATAGTCACACTAGATAGAGTTGAATGGGCAATCAAAACCTTCAACCCCTTCAAATCGCCGGGTCTTGACGGTATAATTCCGGCACTACTACAGTGGGCCAGAGATATTATCACCCCGTGGTTGGTGAAACTTTACCAATCGTGCATGGCGCACCGATATACCCCCCTACCATGGCGGGAGGTTAAAGTGACCTTCATTCCCAAACCTGGAAAATCTGACTATATAGACCCAAAATCCTTTAGACCCATTAGCCTAACTTCTTTTCTCTTAAAAACACTAGAGAGACTCTGTGACAGGTTCATAAGAGAGGAGATATTAACAAAAAAGCCCCTACATACTCATCAGCATGCCTACACGAAGGACAAATCAACCGAAACAGCTCTCCACATAGTTGTTTCCAAAATTGAGTGTGCTCTCAGCACTAAAATGTCCTCATTATGCACCTTCATAGACATTGAAGGCGCCTTCGATAAAACTAATATCCCAAGTATCAATAGAGCCCTTGAAAAATTCCATGTTAATCCCACACTGCGGGGCTGGATAGTAAACATGTTGAAACTCAGAGCGGTACAAATAACTGTTAATGACACCAACGGAGCGGTAGTGACAAGGGGTTGTCCTCAAGGAGGCGTATTATCCCCACTGCTCTGGAACATGGTGGTCGACTGGTAACATTTCGAAAATTCGAATATCTTAAAGCCGAAATTCACTATTCAGAAAACTGTTTACATAATTAACGTTTCACAGATGCTTTATTTTCCACAACTTCATTAGTACATAAATACATTTTCTAGAAGTATCACTTCCCAGAAAAACGAAAACCAGATTATTAAAATGAATTTTTTGCTTTTACCAACTATATCTTTTACTATAATCTCATTATTCCAAAGGTTTAAAAGACCGAAGTAACTTTATCTATAGTCTTACATATCGTAAATCTCTTTAACCAGATATTTTTTATGTTAGAAAAATTGTATAAATAGAACGCGGATGCATGCCTGTTTGTATGTATACTTGCTTGCTTGTTTGCATGCTTGGTTGCATGTAGGGGGGGTGCAGGGGGGCAGAGCCCCCCTGCTTGGGGGGGTCGGGGGGTGAAAGCCCCCTGCAGACAAAGAAAAGTTAGGTTACATTCAGTTAGGTTAGGTTAGGTTAGATTATGTATAAAACGAGCGAGCGTAGCGCAGCGGAGCGAGCACCTAAATGTCTGATGCATGGTATACTACTAAACGGGGTATACTACTTACTTAAAATATGCCTGCAAAATTATTCATAGCAGTAGGTATCATTCAATACATCTGTATTTCAAATATATGGAAAATGATTTTTTGGAATAGTGATTATTCGGAAAAGCAATATTGCGGAATTAAGGTATATCTGGTTTTCGATTCTTCGGAAATCCGTTCTAGTGGTTAATCAAAATGATAGTAAACAAAAACAAAAACCAAACGATAATCGGGAATGTAAGAATATGGTATATGAAATTTCGATGAAACAATATTATGGCAATTAAAAAAAAGGCGATTAGTTTTCGGTAAAATAATATTCGGGCTTAAAAGTTTGGGATATACAGTATGTAACCGGTCGACTCACTCATTAAAAGACTAAACATGCAAGGCTATCTAACTATTGGCTATGCAGACGACCTCACTATTCTCATAAACGGAAACCATGCGAACACCCTCTGCAATCAAATGGGTCACGCTTTGAGGGGGTTGAAAAATGGTGTAAAGATTTCAACCTACACGTCAATCCTAAAAAGACTGAACTAATTCTCTTCACTCGCAAACGGAAACTACCGCCGTTTGATCCTCCTAAGTTGTTTGGCACGCAACTTACTTTATCCAAAACAGTAAAATATCTAGGAATCACCCTAGATGATAAACTAAACTGGAAACCACACTTAGAAAAGGTAATAAAAAAGGTTAGCGCCACCCTGTGGCAATGTAAAAGGATCTTGGGTAAGAACTGGGGACTCAAACCGAGAATCACGCACTGGCTTTATACCACTATCATCAGACCGGTGGTGATAACCTACGGAGCTCTGATCTGGTGGCCAAGAACGAAACTTGTTACAGCCCAACATGAATTAGACAAGATGCAACGACAGGCTTGTCTAGCAATAACGGGCTGCATGTGCACTACGCCTACAGCCGCACTACAAGCCTTACTAAATCTCCCCCCACTGTATTTATACATACAGCAAGAAGCAGCCATCTCTGCTGTAAGGCTACAGAGAGCAGGACACCTAAGCAACGACTCCAGAATCCTACATACTGAAATTCTCACAGAAGCGTTGAAAGACCAGCCCCTATTGGCCGCTCCGAGTGATAGGATCACCAAAACTATTAGATCCAAACATAACTATCGGGTTGTACTTGACGAAGAAAAGTCAGACTTCTCTGGCTCAAAGGAGTTACGTGTGTATACTGATGGGTCTAAGACCAATCAAGGCACGGGGGCTGGCACACACTCCCTAGATCTAAATATAAGAATATCAAAAAGCCTGGGTCAATATAACACTGTTTTTCAGGCAGAATGTCTTGGAATAATCCAAGCTGCCCAGGCTATAAAAGCAAGAAAAATCTCAGAAATTACCATAAAAATCATATCGGACAGCACTTCTGTCCTGCAAGCCCTCAATCGAAGCGAGTACACTTCAGGTCTAATCCTGGAATGTCACCAAGCCTTAGAGGAAGTGGCGCAGGACAACAATATCATCCTGCAGTGGATAGAAGGCCACAGTGGGTCCTTAGGCAACGATGCGGCTGATGAGCTGGCTAGAGGGGGATCGGCTATGTCTCTGTACGGACCCGAACCCATAATACCTCTTCCATTCAACCAGCTGCGCACGTGGCTAAGGGAACGCACACAAACCCTAGCTAATGCGTGTTGGCAAGGCACGTCAAGCTGCAGACAGTCTAAAGAGGCAATGCCAACTCTTAGGAAAAATCTGACCAGATATGCCTTACGCCTTAGCAGACCAAATCTACGAACTCTAGTGGGTGTTTTCACAGGGCACTATGCCCTAAACAAACACTTCCACACTCTAGGCATCACCGACAGCCCTCTGAGCCGTGCGTACATGGAGGCTGACGAAACGGTCACTCATGTGCTCCAGGAATGCAACGGAGTAACCGATATCCGAAATAACACCATCGGATCCAAAAAGTCGCTACCAGAGGCAATGGCTGACCTGGATAAGCTTTTGTCCTTCTGGTCTGAATTAGGTTGGGAAACTTAAACGGCCAAATGGCCCACGTAAAATGGCCCACCTCGTAGCTGGGTTAAGTGCGGAAACCTGGGGCGGTTAGCGCCCACCAATAATAATAATAATAAGGCGTAGGGATGTGACGACCCCACCGCCCATTGTTGGAATGGCAGGATGACATGTTTACCAGCTTGCCATTCCAGCAATGCAAATAGTCTGCGCTTGAGTTTGTAGGTGTTGACCGTGTCTACAAACTGGTCCCAGCGCTGAATAGGGTGACAACGGTCTCCCCGGGGCAAGTGAGTGAAACCCCGGGTGAATCTTCGCTCATCATAATGGCAAATAGTAATAATGATGAGCGTATAGGGCCGCTTCCCTTGGGTGATCGAAGGGGCACGTCTGGAGCTGGGGCTGGACGTGGCAGCATGCGGTCCCCCAGCCGCCGCAGACCGGCCCGACCACCTGGTCGGTCTGCGCGACCACCTCAGCCACCAGATGGCTTGGCATCGGTTGGGACTGGGGCAACTCAGTCCCAGCAGTCGGTGCCCGCCGCTGGTGGAACAAGGCGCCGCATGGCATGGACGGTCGAAATGAATAGGAATGCCATGCGGGCCTATATTAGGGCCTCGGGTTCAAGAACTGGACGGACGGGTTATCGGGCAGCAATGTACCGCGAATTTCTGCGGCTGGAGCCCAATTTGACCGTCACAGAACAAAACCTGGCGGATCAAGTTCGGTACATTCAGCGCTCAGAACTTTTTAGCACTACCGAACTCGAACAATTGCGACGCGAGGCTGTTCTCCCGCTAGACGAAGAGCCACCTTTGCAGGTTCTCCCTCCAGTCCCTGAACGGGAAGTACGGAGGGAGCCAATTGCTGACCTGCCGGATATGGGTGGTGCGGAAAGCGATTGGGGAACAGTCTCCCTGGATTTGGATTTGGTGAGGAGCGCACTCGAAGAGACGATCCTGGAATATCGCCAAGTGCCTCTCGAAAGGAGGCCAAGGCTGCCCCGAGTTCCTCTCAGCATCAAGGTTCGGGATGTCGTTGAGGCCGTCAATAACATGCTGCCCTCATTTTTAGAGAGCAGCATGGACCTTTGGGATACGGATTTAATTCTCTTTGGCGCCGCAATGACAGTTTGTCAATTTGTCGGCGTCAGGATGCCGCCAACAAGAGCTGGTGGCTCCCGCCAGGCTGGCAGTACTAGTCCCAGGACTAGAACTAGACCAGCCTGGATGAGGCGGATTGAAAGCCGTATCACAAGGGCCAGGGTCCTCATCGGCAAACTGACCAGCTTCAGATCAGGCAACAATAGGCCGAGGGTGGTGCGCTTCGTCAGGGAGGCATTCCCTGGTGAGAATGTCTTTGACAACTCACCGGAGTTTGCCTGTAGACTGGTGGAGCGCATCGATGATCTGAAGCAGAAGATCGCTGCTTGGGGTAAGCGAATTAGGCGATATTCTGAAAGGGTAAAGAGGTACCAACAGAATCGTCTCTTCATGAGTGACCAGAAGAAGTTCTACAGAACTTTGGAGCGTCCCGACGTGGTTACGACAGGTCAGCGACCGGAAAAAGCCGATGTGGTTGCCTTTTGGCGTGGGCTTTGGTCGCTGCCTGTTGATCACGAAGAGGGCCGATGGTTCGAGGCGGTCGAGGGAGCGTGCGAGCCCATAGCGCCCATGAACCCCGTCAACATATCCGAGGAGGATGTGGTGGCTGCGATCCGTAAGGCTCCGAACTGGAAAAGTCCGGGGCCGGACGGATTGCACAATTACTGGTTGAAGGGGTTCACGCGCTGTCACGCTACTCTCGCCCGTCAGTTCCAAAGCGCCCTCGAGAGTGGGACGCTACAGAACTTCTTAACTACTGGGGTCACTCATTTAGCTCCAAAGAGCGATGCTACCGCGGATCCATCACAATACCGCCCCATTACTTGTCTTTGTACAATTTACAAGACCTTGACATCCGTTCTGAGCTCCAAGATTACCCAACACATTGTTGATAACAATGTGATCTCTGGAGCTCAGTACGGATGTAGGGGCGGTAGTCGCGGTAGCAAGGAGCTGCTCCTCATCGATGCGGTCGTAGGCCAACTGGTCAAACGCAACCGTCGGAACTTCTCCGCTGGCTGGATAGACTACAGGAAGGCGTTCGATTCGGTACCTCATACATGGCTCATGAGGGTCCTCGAGCTGTACAAAATTGATAGTACAGTTCGACACTTCCTCGGGCAGTGTATGGGGTGCTGGAGAACGATCCTGAGTTTAGACGGTCAGCGGATGACGGACGCGGATGACCAAATTGATATAAGGCGAGGGATTTTCCAGGGCGATTGCCTGAGTCCAGTTTGGTTTTGCTTGGCCCTGAATCCTCTAAGTACACTCTTGGAGAATTCGGGGACAGGCTTTCAGTTTCGGAGAGGCGGACCACGCTTGCCTCATCTCCTTTACATGGATGACCTGAAGCTTTACGCCCCCACGGCTGACAGATTGGCGGAGCTACTGACGATCACTAACGATTTCAGTGGTTCCGTCAAGATGGAGCTCGGGGTCGATAAGTGTGCGGTCATCCATGTTGAGAAGGGGCATGTCGTGCACTCTGATGGTGTCGATGTCGGCACCAATCATTTGAGGGCACTCTCCGAGGCTGAAACATACCGGTATCTGGGCATGTCACAAACCATCGGTGTGAAGGTGGCAGACGTGAAACAGGGTGTTTGCGAGGAGTTTTATGAACGCCTGAAAAGTGTGCTTAATAGCTACTTGTCAGGCGTTAATAAGATCCGAGCCATTAACTCCTGGGTCATGCCTGTACTGATGTACACATTTGGCGTGCTCAGATGGACTCAGACCGAACTCGACGCTCTGGACAGACGAGTCCGCACGATGATGACCTCTCATCGAATGCGTCATCCGAGGTCGTCGGTTATGAGATTGTATATCCCGCGGAAGTGTGGCGGTCGAGGCCTCTTGAGTGCCAAAACCATACACAACCGCGAGGTATGCAACCTCAGAAACTATTTTTTGACGATGACGGATGAAAGTATTCGGGGAGAGGTGGTCGCTAGTGATAAAGGACTGACTCCCTTATCGTTGGCCTCACAGGATTGGCGAACCCCGGAGGTACTTAGCACCTCTGATCGGGAGTCCGTGTGGAAAGAGAAGGAGCTGCACGGGAGGTTTTACAAGGTACTTCACGAACCTTTCGTGGACCGTAAAGCCTCCCTGCATTGGCTGCGTTTCGGGGACCTCTTTGGGGAAACCGAAGGTTTTGTCTGTGCAATACAAGACCAGGTTATCAAGACGCGGAACTATCGGAAATACATCCTAAAGGACGGTACCACAGACATCTGTCGAGCATGTGGCCGTCCCGGAGAGTCACTTAGGCATGTTATTTCCGGTTGTTCGGCTCTTGCTAACACTGAGTACTTGCACAGACACAACCAAGCAGCCAAAATCCTGCATCAGGAGCTCGCTCTGAAATACGGACTCTTGCAACAGAGGCTGCCGTATTACAAGTATCTGCCGGAGCCAATCCTAGAAAACGACCGTGCCAAAATCTATTGGGACCGATCCGTTATCACGGACAGGACTATTCTAGCGAATAAGCCTGATATCGTGGTATGGGATCGGTTGCAGTCGAGGGTATTTCTAGTGGATGTTACTATCCCACATGACGAGGGTCTCGTGAAAGCCGACACCGAGAAGCGTCGGAAGTATCTCGACCTGGCTCACGAGATCACCGACATGTGGGGTGTGACCTCGACTGAAATTATCCCAATTGTTTTGTCCGCGAACGGGTTAATTCCAACCAGCCTCGCGACCAACTTGAGGCGGTTGGATTTCTGTGGCGTGTCGGTTCCAGCACAAATGCAGAAAGCGGTGCTGCTCGATACGGCTCGGATCGTCCGTCGGTTCTTGAACCTGACTCCCTGACCCCGACCGACTGTGCTTTTGTTGGGGAGTACCGCCTCTTCCATTTAAAATTTATATTTTCATTTTCGGCCATGGGAGAGGCGAGGAAGTAAAATTCATGCCTAAAATAATAATAATAAATAATATTAAATAGGCGTAGGGATGTGACGACCCCACCGCCCATTGTTGGAATGGCAGGATGAAATGTTTACCAGCTTGCCATTCCAGCAATGCAAATAGTCAGCGCTTGAGTTTGTAGGTGTTGACCGTGTCTACAAACTAGTCTCACCGCAAAATAGAGCAATAACGGTCTCCCCGGGGCAAGTGAGCGAAAACCCGGGTGAATCTTCGCTCATCATAATGGACACAGGAAATAATGATGAGCGTATAGGGCCGCTCCCCAGGGGTTATCGCTGGGGCGCGTCTGGAGCTGGGGCTGGACGTGGCAGCATGCGGTCCCCCAGCCGCAGCAGACCGGCCCGACCACCTGGTCAGTCTGCTCGACTACCTTAGCCACCAGATGGCTTGGCAACGGTTGGGACTGGGGCAACTCAGTCCCAGCAATCGGTGCCCGCCGCTGGTGGAACAAGGCGCCGCATGGCATGGACGGTCGAAATGAATAGGAATGCCATGCGGGCCTATATTAGGGCCTCGGGTTCAAGAACTGGACGGACGGGTTATCGGGCAGCAATGTACCGCGAATTTCTGCGGCTGGAGCCCAATTTGACCGTCACAGAACAAAACCTGGCGGATCGAGTTCGGTACATACAGCGCTCAGAACTTTTTAGCACTACCGAACTCGAACAATTGCGACGCGAGGCTGTTCCCCCGCTAGACGAAGAGCCACCTTTGCAGGTTCTCCCTCCAGTCCCTGAACGGGAAGTACGGAGGGAGCCAATTGCTAACCTGCCGGATGTGGGTGGTGCGGAAAGCGATTGGGGAACAATCTCCCTGGATTTGGATTTGGTGAGGAGCGCACTCGAAGAGACGATCCGGGAATATCGCCAAGTGCCTCTCGAAAGGAGGCCAAGGCTGCCCCGAGTTCCTCTCAGCATCAAGGTTCGGGATGTCGTTGAGGCCGTCAATAACATGCTGCCCTCATTTTTAGAGAGCAGCATGGACCTTTGGGATACGGATTCAATTTTCTTTGGCGCCGCAATGACAGTTTGTCGATTTGTCGGCGTCAGGATGCCGCCAGCAAGAGCTGGCAGTACTAGTCCCAGGACTAGAACTAGACCAGCCTGGATGAGGCGGATTGAAAGCCGTATCACAAGGGCCAGGGTCCTCATCGGCAAACTGACCAGCTTCAGATCAGGCAACAATAGGCCGAGGGTGGTGCGCTTCGTCAGGGAGGCATTCCCTGGTGAGAATGTCTTTGACAACTCACCGGAGTTTGCCTGTAGACTGGTGGAGCGCATCGATGATCTGAAGCAGAAGATCGCTGCTTGGGGTAAGCGAATTAGGCGATATTCTGAAAGGGTAAAGAGGTACCAACAGAATCGTCTCTTCATGAGTGACCAGAAGAAGTTCTACAGAACTTTGGAGCGTCCCGATGTGGTTTCGACGGGTCAGCGACCGGAAAAAGCCGATGTGGTTGCCTTTTGGCGTGGGCTTTGGTCGCTGCCTGTTGATCACGAAGAGGGCCGATGGTTCGAGGCGGTCGAGGGAGCGTGCGAGCCCATAGCGCCCATGAACCCCGTCAACATATCCGAGGAGGATGTGGTGGCTGCGATCCGTAAGACTCCGAACTGGAAAAGTCCGGGGCCGGACGGATTGCACCATTACTGGTTGAAGGGGTTCACGCGCTGTCACGCTACTCTCGCCCGTCAGTTCCAAAGCACGCTCGAGAGTGGGACGCTCCCGAACTTCTTAACTACTGGGGTCACTCATTTAGCTCCAAAGAGCGATGCTACCGCGGATCCATCACAATACCGCCCCATTACTTGTCTTTGTACAATTTACAAGACCTTGACATCCGTTCTGAGCTCCAAGATTACCCAACACATTGTTGATAACAATGTGATCTCTGGAGCTCAGAACGGATGTAGGGGCGGTAGTCGCGGTAGCAAGGAGCTGCTCCTCATCGATGCGGTCGTAGGCCAACTGGTCAAACGCAACCGTCGGAACTTCTCCGCTGGCTGGATAGACTACAGGAAGGCGTTCGATTCGGTACCTCATTCATGGCTCATGAGGGTCCTCGAGCTGTACAAAATTGATAGTACAGTTCGACACTTCCTCGGGCAGTGTATGGGGTGCTGGAGAACGATCCTGAGTTTAGACGGTCAGCGGATGACGGACGCGGATGACCAAATTGATATAAGGCGAGGGATTTTCCAGGGCGATTGCCTGAGTCCAGTTTGGTTTTGCTTGGCCCTGAATCCTCTAAGTACACTCTTGGAGAATTCGGGGACAGGCTTTCAGTTTCGGAGAGGCGGACCACGCTTGCCTCATCTCCTTTACATGGATGACCTGAAGCTTTACGCCCCCACGGCTGACAGATTGGCGGAGCTACTGACGATCACTAACGATTTCAGTGGTTCCGTCAAGATGGAGCTCGGGGTCGATAAGTGTGCGGTCATTCATGTCGAGAAGGGGCATGTCGTGCACTCTGATGGTGTCGATGTCGGCACCAATCATTTGAGGGCACTCTCCGAGGCTGAAACATACCGGTATCTGGGCATGTCACAAACCATCGGTGTGAAGGTGGCAGACGTGAAACAGGGTGTTTGCGAGGAGTTTTATGAACGCCTGAAAAGTGTGCTTAATAGCTACTTGTCAGGCGTTAATAAGATCCGAGCCATTAACTCCTGGGTCATGCCTGTACTGATGTACACGTTTGGCGTGCTCAGATGGACTCAGTCCGAACTAGACGCTCTGGACAGACGAGTCCGCACGACGATGACCTCTCATCGAATGCATCATCCGAGATCGTCGGTTATGAGATTGTATATCCCGCGGAAGTGTGGTGGTCGAGGCCTCTTGAGTGCCAAAACCATGCACAACCGCGAGGTATGCAACCTCAGAAACTATTTTTTGACGATGACGGATGATAGTATTCGGGGAGAGGTGGTCGCTAGTGATAAAGGACTGACTCCCTTACGTTGGCCTCACAGGATTGGCGAACCCCGGAGGTACTTAGCACCTCTGATCGGGAGTCCGTATGGAAAGAGAAGGAGCTGCACGGGAGGTTTTACAAGGTACTTCACGAACCTTTCGTGGACCGTAAAGCCTCCCTGCATTGGCTGCGTTTCGGGGACCTCTTTGGGGAAACCGAAGGTTTTGTCTGTGCAATACAAGACCAGGTTATCAAGACGCGGAACTATCGGAAATACATCCTAAAGGACGGTACCACAGACATCTGTCGAGCATGTAGCCGTCCCGGAGAGTCACTTAGGCATGTTATTTCCGGTTGTTCGGCTCTTGCTAACACTGAGTACTTGCATAGACACAACCAAGCAGCCAAAATCCTGCATCAGGAGCTCGCTCTAAAATACGGACTCTTGCAACAGAGGCTGCCGTATTACAAGTATCTGCCGGAGCCAATCCTAGAAAACGACCGCGCCAAAATCTATTGGGACCGATCCGTTATCACGGACAGGACTATTCTAGCGAATAAGCCTGATATCGTGGTATGGGATCGGTCGCAGTCGAGGGTATTTCTAGTGGATGTCACTATCTCTCATGACGAGGGTCTCGTGAAAGCCGACACCGAGAAGCGTCGGAAGTATCTCGACCTGGCTCACGAGATCACCGACATGTGGGGTGTGACCTCGACTGAAATTATCCCAATTGTTTTGTCCGCGAACGGGTTAATTCCAACCAGCCTCGCGACCAACTTGAGGCGGTTGGATTTCTGTGGCGTGTCGGTTCCAGCACAAATGCAGAAAGCGGTGCTGCTCGATACGGCTCGGATCGTCCGTCGGTTCTTGAACCTGACTCCCTGACCCCGACCGACTGTGCTCTTGTCGGGGAGTACCGCCTCTCCCATTTAAAATTCTAATTTTCTGTTTCGGCCATGGGAGAGGCGAGAAGCTAAAAGTGTTCCCGAAATAATAATAAGGTAGAAAGTTAGAAAAGTAGAAATGTAGAAAAAGTAGAAAGAAGGTAGAAAAGGTAAAAAAAGATATCTTTCACTTATTTACTATTATCCGTTCCCTCTATGTGGTCATCCCAGATTAGTATTCCTTTGGTAGCTTTTATATATTATCTTTTTCACACATCACCTTTCTAATCACACAAATTTGGACTCGCATATACCCTTATATTATTTTCCGTGGGACATAGTTGACACTGCATTTATTTACTTTGCTCTCATTCGTCTTATGCCACATCTAAAATACATGCTTAATCGCAGTTCCTCTGCAGCCTGCGAACTTAGCGCAAACTGACAAAAGGACAGTACGAATAATGTATCCTCTTTTTATTACTAAAATATGTCATTATTTTTCCAAGAGTTATAAATAATGCTACAGAATATCAAAAAACAAGTTCAGATTACAAGTAGAAACAGAAACATTTAAATAAATGTTACAACTCAGTACCATCTAGATGTTTATAGATAGATAGAAGATAGATAGAACATAGATAGATAGATAGATAGAAAGGCAGAAAGGTAGAAAAAGTAGAATAACATAACCTAACATAAGTAGAAAGATAGTAGAAAGGTAGAAATGTAGAGAGGTAGAAAGTTAGAAAGGTAGAAATTTAGAAAGGTAGAAAAAGTAGAAAGAAGGTAGAAAAGGTAAAAAAAGATATCTTTCACTTATTTACTATTATCCGTTCCCTCTATGTGGTCATCCCAGATTAGTATTCCTTTGGTAGCTTTTATATATTATCTTTTTCACACATCACCTTTCTAATCACACAAATTTGGACTCGCATATACCCTTATATTATTTTCCGTGGGACATAGTTTACACTGCATTTATTTACTTTGCTCTCATGCGTCTTATGCCACATCTAAAATACATGCTTAATCGCAGTTCCCCTGCAGCCAACTGACAAAAGGACAGTACGAATAATTAATCCTCTTTTTATTACTAAAATATGTCATTATTTTTCCAAGAGTTATAAATAATGCTACAGAATATCAAAAAACAAGTTCAGATTACAAGTAGAAACAGCGACATTTAAATAAATGTTACAACTCAGTACATATTAACTCCCGTTTTTCAGTTTGTTTGTTTATGAATAATTAAGTACTGAAAGTCATGTTTTCAAAAGTTTATTCAAACGCCTATTCATTTTTAATAACCCGGTAATTGATCAGACCCTCTATTCTCTGAGTTGGCGTTATATTACTTGCGTTACTATACAGTTTTGATGCCAGTGATAATTTATTAATAAAACTTTTGGGAACTCTAATTGTGTGTGTTAGAATGCTTGTAACAATCAAATTTCGTGTCGACAACCATGTAGTCCGATTCAGGATACACTGCATGGTCACACCATTTTAGAGTGAGGAATTGTGATTTTCATAATTGTTCCGTTCAAAATTCGGTCTCTCTAGTTAGGTGCTCTACTCTCGTTCCTCTTCTCGGTCCTTCATTTATTTTAGAGATATCTAAGCTGTGAATTTGCATCTGAGGGGTTAGATAAGTTTACCTTTCTACGGGTTTGGGGGGGTATTAAATCTCTTCGGATGTAACATTTCATATAATTATGGTAGAAATTCACTAAGGTAAGTTTTTCTGACCATAAATTATATTTCAATGTTACATCCTCAAGATTTAAAACAACCATCTAGATGTTTATAGATAGATAGAAGATAGAAAGGTAGAAAAGTAGAAAGGTAGAAAGATAGATAGAAAGGCAGAAAAGACGAAAGGTAGAAAAGTAGAAAGGTGGAAATGTAGAAAGGTAGAAAAAGTAGAAAGAAGGTAGATAGATAGTTAGATAGAAGATAGATAGATAGATAGAAAGGCAGAAAGGCAGAAAGGACGAAAGGTAGAAAGGTAAAAAAGTGGAAAAGTAGAAAGGTAGAAATATCAAAAAACAAGTTCAGATTACAAGTAGAAACAACATTTAAATAAATGTTACAAGTCATTACATATTAACTCCTTGCAGGTCGTGCAGTGTTTAAAATTTAGTAAGTAAGCCGTGGTTATTAAATTATGTGTTTTAGACTCTCTAGTTTTTAATACCTAAAAAGGGTTTTGAATAATATTATAGAAACGAAAGGTTTCTATAATATTAAAAAAGAGTAATGCTAAAAAAATACTTGAATTATATTACTGACTAGTGGTTCGGCCCAGCTTCGCACGGGTAGCGTAGCTTTAAAATATCTGAGGTTTCTTCAATCACTGCTCAACCTTTGTGAAATTTTGCGCCACTTATAGCACTCCTGAATAGTTTAGCTTTGTGATTGTAAAAGCGCTTAAAAGAACTGTTCAGTATCTCTGAAAATAAACCCATGCAAACAAACAATCAGAGTTACAAACTTTGCATACATCATACATATATGGCTCTCTTTTGCCCGCGGAACCATTACTAAAAAGTAATTCAGCATGATTCAGTATTCACGTGCAACGACAGGACGCGATGGCTTATTTCATGTATTAATTTGGTGTTTCTATACCGATTTCTATGATTCTTTTTTATTGAATAGGTAATAATGTAAACTTTTTTAAATGTGAGATGAATGAGATAACTATAAACGTAAGAGTAAACAAATATAATCAGGATGCTCCGAACTGCTAAGCTATCAGGAGTTACACGTGTTATTATGAGTCAACCATAAAAGATAGACATATGCTGTTGACGGATATTTTTTAGACAATTTTATGTAAAATATTTCCGTGACCGTGATACACGTTTTCTATGTTACTATAACCATTAAGGCTGCACACGCGACGGAAGCTTAAAAAATGGAATAAATTTCCCCGTTTTCCCAAATATTTCCCAAAATTCCCCTTACTACTCTGCTAAAAAGGGGGACTAACTAATATTAGGCCTGCCCAGGAGTATAAAGAATAATTCTACCAAGTTTCGTTAAAATCCGTCAAGTAGTTTTTGTTTCCATAAGGAACATACAAACCGACAGACAGACAGACAGACAGACGGACAGACAGATAGACAGACAGACAAAAATTTTACTGATTGCATATTTGGCATCAGTATCGATCACCCCCTGATAGTTATTTTGAAAATATATTTAATGTACAGAATTGACCTCTCTACAGATTTATTATAAGTATAGATTTTAGGTAATACCTATTTTATAATCAAAATGTACCTAACCCACTGACCTCCATTATACATGTGACATATTGAGGCAATTTGATTTTCACCATTTTGGCGCTTACAGCAGCAGTGAGAGGGAAAGGAACTAATGAAAGGATGGGACAGTCAGATAGAATATATCGATAAGAGTTTCTACTTTAAGGAATGGATCATAATACCATTTTGCAGTTTACGTCAGATTTAGTTCTTTTCCCCCTCATTGGGGGCGTTTCAAATCGGCACAATAAATAGCCTGTCAAGTTAGCTGTTTAATTCGTATCATTCTTTGACTATGAACACTATAGACAAAGCGATGTTACGTCATCCATTTTAGAAAGAGAAGCCCTTATTTTAGTTCTTATATGTTAAAAAGAGACACAAAACTTTATTGTCATCTCTATCGCGTAACCCATTTTGTTGATGTCACACTTTTAAATTGTGACAAACAAAGCGTCGACTTGTGAGCGATTTTAGTTTTCTTTTGATTTTGAGAAAGATTTTATTCATTTGTATATTGTTATTGTGACAAAAGAGACTCCATTAATTAAGTTATTGTTTAGTGAGGTATGGTTGGGTGTAGCGTGCTTGGCTGCGGAAGCCACAGCGAAAAACACATCGAAGGATTGACTTTCCACAAGTGAGTGAGTTTTTTAATGTTTTTCTACAGATAAATACATAATAAATACATTGCGCGATCAGAAAAAAAGTGATTCAAATGTTAATTACGTTGAACCAGATTACTAGCATTTTCTTTAGTTATTTTGAGCAATTTTTTAATAGCATAACCTAAAAAGATGCAGTATCTCAGTGTTCCCATAATTCACGTTTTCATCCTACCCTGTCGTTAGGGTAAAATTTTCAAATTAGTAAACTGATGTTAATGAGTGAGTATATTATGAATTTCGTCGCGCTATAGCGACGCTGAATGATTTCCAATTGTTATCTACGGAATTAGTAAGTAATAAATTTGTTATATTGATTTAATTTCTTCGTATTCATTACAGTTTTCCTAAAGACCGGAATCTACGAGAAAAATGGATTGCGGCCACCGGGAGATGCAATTGGAAATCAACCAAATATAAAATACTTAGATGTACGAATACATCATGTAATATACTACAATATTATATCAATAAAACATCTAGTTAATTATCACACATTTGATGCAATATATTCAGGTTCGCTCCACTCGTATTTTCATAGTATCAAATTCCCGCCAAGCGCCAACTCCCGTCCAAACACACAGTGTTGCCAACCCGCATACACTACATCCCTTCTTTATTTTTAAAACAATACTTTGTTAACAATTAGTTTGAAAACAACACTCTGAAACAATGTTCTGTTAACAACAATTAAACGCAACGTAAATTCTCTAATTCAACATGAACAAAATAACTAAATTAAATATAAAATTATACGGACATATTATACACAGATCAAGCTTGTCCCAACTAAATTAAATTTGAATTATGGTGTACTAACTCAATGATTTATTTAATACCATGTTATACACATATAAATAACATCCAAAACTTTAACAATCATTTTTGCTCATTACATAAATGTTGCTCTGAGCGAGGATCGAACGCGCAACCTCCGGACCGAAAAGCTAAATCACGTATCCACTCGACCACGGACGTCACGTTATAAGAAATCTCTTTTGTATTAGTATTGGGAGAATCACCATTATGAGATCCATTTTTACTGACCATGACTGTTAACTTTCCTTAAATGGACTTATGCTTCTTCCATATTTCTTTCCTGTTGCATCATTCCTTATCTGAACATCCCCTCCATTCCCGTCAGTGACATTATGCGGTTCAAAATTAAAACTTAATGTCAGCTTATTCTCATTTGCATATTCTTTACAAATACTTTATCACCTAACTCTAATTCAGTCTCCACTGCTTTCCTTTTTTTTTCACCATACTTTTTGCCTTTCCCTATCTCTGCCCCTCATCTCTGAATCAATTTCTTTATTTCCATTGTCTATAACAGCTGGTATTTTATCTGTATACTGCCTTCGATAAAATAATTCTGACGGGGATTTTCCCGTAACCGAGTGTGGTGTTCTATTGTACATGATCAAATAATATTCTCACTGAGCTGACTTATTCTCAGTCTCTTTAATACAGTATGGAATGGTGTTGTGAATGAGGATTCTACATTCAGTACAGAAATTCTTGAAGGCTTCACTTGTGAATTGAATCCCATTGTCACATGTTACCGTCGCTGGAAGGACCAGACTAGAAAATATTTTCTTGTTGACTTTGATAGTGTCAATTGCTGTTATGCTTTGCATGATCATTATTTCTTTATACTTGCTTCAGTAATCAACCACAATGAAAACAAAGTCGTAACTAGAAAGTGGCCATGGCTCCATGTGCAGTTCTCGCCTCTTCATCAGGTTAGGTGCTGAAACCAGTGTACATCTTTTACATGCCTTCACCATATACTCAGCATCGCGGTCGATTTGGCCACCATACTTTCGTTCTGAGGGGAGCTTTCATTGAAACAATACCCGGATATCCCTCACAAGCAGCATCTAGTATTCTTTTGCGCTTTTTGGAATAACAATCATCCTCATTATATTATTTTTTTATGGAAGGTATACAATTATATGCTTAACATTCAACAATATCTTTAATATTTTAAAAGATTAACTGTACGACTGAATCAATATTAGCTTATCGTGTAATCTAATAATCGTGTAATATAATCTAAAATTCACGTGTCACAGTTTTGTCACCAAACTCCTCATAAACGGCAGAACCAATTAAAGTGCAATTATGCACACGCATTCAGTAGTAATAATAATAGGTTTAAGATCATTTTTTATACTTCTAAGTGATAAGGGTTGTGCACCATTTAAATTTTGGTATAATTTTATAGACTAGAATTTTTTTAGCAATAATTTATGTGGCAAAACAATGTTAGCTGGTTCAGGCAGTATCACTACATAATTAACTTGTAAAACTTATCAACATAGCTACAATTTCTACTATAACAGTGGAGTAAACTTTCAATATCAGTTTTTATATACCAGGTACAAAATCTATACTCTAACTATACAATAGAATCTTTACTGACACCTTTGAAAAATTAATAAGCTTTGAAGTAAAATATTTATTAAAATTCATTACACCTAATCATAATTGGATGTAACAACATTTGTATTTATTCTTTTGTTTCTTGGTACATACTTCTATACACTATCTCATAACAGTTTCTTATTGACTTATTCTAAAACATATTTTAATTTCTTTTAATAACATTAAAACTATGCAGCCAGTAGCTCTTCATTATACAGTTTGAGTTTTTAGAACTTCACCATAAATTTATTTACTTATAACTTACATCTTTGTGATGAAAATTTCTGAAAAATAAATTAGAATAGAACAGCAGTATTTGAGTAAACTTATACACTCTCAGTCTTGCACTTCAGAATAAATACATGAACAGATTGTTATAATGTATCTATTTATAATTTTTTCCTCTTTTTTAAATAAAAATTCTAAGACTGAGACACTTGACACTTCTTTGTTTGCATGATCAGCTTAATGATTTGTTATGTTACTAGCTCTGTAGCTCTGGCTAGTCCATTTTGGGATTTATGGCTGTGAGTATATGCATGTATGGTTTGGTCATACATAACATTATTAGTATCTGATTAAGGCATATGGAAATCACAAATGAGGTTTCATTACAAGTGTAGTTTATCAATCTTTAGTAAATTTTGCTGATTTTGTCTTATTCTAACAGTTCAGTATACAGTTTAACCTTACATCTACACCTTTATTTTACATCTTCACAATTTCTTCAATCTTTTTTTTTTTCTTTTTTCTTTCTTTCTTACATTTTAAATGAAGCTAAATTGTCATTGATTTTATTGCGCCTGTTGTAGCTGTTAGACATGCGCAAAACAGTACGTTAAATAGTAATGCAACATCACGCATCTCTTCCACGGAAGTGACATTACTCCGTAACATCACACATTACCCGATCGATTTTTAATGAAATGATTACCGTTACCGATACCGAGTAATGTTTAAGGTGATATGTGAAAATTGATTTGATGACGCAATGTTTCTTTCGTCACACATTGCCAACTTCATCAAGTCATTGTCCCGATACTTACATAAAATATATTAATGTTGTAATTGTTTTGGAATAAATAAATCATTTAACTATAAGTATTAAAATATGAGATTTAACGACGCACAATTTATTTATGATTTAAACGCGTGATTCTTATCAAAAATTTTCAAACTTAGATACTATTAAAACTTTGCTATGTGTAGTACTACATATTTTTCAAAAACAAGATTTTAGTAATGTTCTGGTAATTTAGATAGCGTTCTTGCATGATGCTACAAATAGTTCTTGTCGTTATTGACAAGCATTTCTGTAGTGTAATGAGTTAATTGTCAACGATTTAAGTAAACAAATATTTAAAAAATGTAGTTGATTTTCCTTCATTGAATACTACTTGCATAGCACGTGTCACCGTTCTCTGTCTCTTTTTCGCGATATGCGGGGCCGGCAAAATTTTACATCGGCTTCGCGCGTTGGGCGGGGCGCTCGTGATTACGAACTGAAACGACGCTGACCGAACGTTGCCGAAGTGATGAGATGAGTGAACAGTGTAATGAAATGAAAAGTGATGTTACGCTAAATGTGATGTTTGAAATGTTCGAGTAATGTGTAATGCAATGCAACGCGCTCGGGTGATATTACGTGTAATGCATTACTCGCATTACTTACACATGTCTAGTAGCTGTTTAAAAGTCACATTCATAATGTAGAAAACAACAGGCTTTGAAAGAGGTCTGACTAACTTTTTTTTACTTTTTAAAACACTGGTTTGGTGGGTATGTTGCCTTAATTTAATTGAACAATTTAGAGTTTGTGTTTTGTGCTTGATGGCATTTGCTGACTTATAGTCCTAGTCAGGCCTACCAACTTCAGCTCAATGCCATTAACTGCAATTAATAGTATTTTTTTTAATATTCAATTTTGTTACTCTAGCCTTTGAACCAATAATTACAACTTGAATTATTTTAGGCTTTTTGCCAAGCCACATTTTAATAATGCTCTTGAGGTAAACTTATAATTCAGTAACTAGCGATGAAAATAACTTTCACCTGTTTTTAAATAATGTGTAACTGTGACCACAGTTAGAACCATTTTGGTCTGTGTATGGTAAATGTACTCAACGCCTTAATTTATTTTATCATGAGATGTGTCCTTGTAACACAAAATGATGTAATTCAATTAAAACAGAATTTTAGTTGATATATATACATATCTCATTTACCATGAGATTGATAGTAATCATTGTCAAATATTACAAAATAGTTTAGATACTAAATGCTGTCACAATCTTGCCTAAGGTGTTAAGGATTCTTGTGTGCGTGGCCCTTTATTTAAACCTTTATTCCTACATGGTCGAATTCTTGTGTGCGTGGCCCTTTACTTGCAGCGTCATTCCTGCATGACCCTTAATTTTTATCTTATTTTCTGTAAGGGCTTATTCTTGTGAGCGTGGCCCTTTATTCACAGCTTAATTGTGGCATGGCCTTATTATTCATTTAAATACTGTGCTTTCATAAAATAATTATTTTTTATTCATGGCCCTTTTGCTAAAATGAAACTGTATTAAGCTGCATGGCCTTGTTATTTATTTTAGTGCATGGCTCTTTACTAAAATGTAACAGTTTTAAACTGCATAGCCTTATTATTTATTTTTAGTGCATGGCTCTTTACTAAAATGTAACAGTTTTAAACTGCATAGCCTTATTAATTAATATTAGTCGTGGCCCTTTCATAAAATGTAACAGTTTTAAACTGCATGGCCCTTTTTAGATTTAGAACTAGTAAGTGCCTTACTTTAAGTTAGTTTATATAGCTTGATGCTATCAGTAGGATTTTATACCTTACTGCATGGCTTTAGATAATACTTATTAGTCATGTCATGATACAACTGAGTTCTGCTGTAATCCTTAGTATACCCCAAGCCCAATGGCCTTGTTACCCCATTTATTTCCGTTTGAAAGGCAAAACAAAAACCTACTTTAATTATGTGAAAAATGGTCATCATAGTTGTTTTATATTTAACCCTTTTCAGGATATCCACAAATAGGTAAGTATTTGACCTACTAATTTACAATAAAACTTATTTACCTTCCGAATAATCAACTCCACAATGCAAATTACAATTGTTTTTTTTTGAGGTTATGTTTTTTATTTGATTTCTTCTTCTTCTTTAATTTCTAGCTTTTACAGTTATGGATTACTTAGATCCTGTCCTCGTCGCCACTTGTAATATACTACAATATTATATCAATAAACATCTAGTTAATTATCACACATTTGATGCAATATATTCAGGTTCGCTCCACTCGTATAAATTTTCATAGTATCAAATTCCCGTCCCGCCAAGCGCCAACTCCCGTCCAAACACACAGTGTTGCCAACCCGCATACACTACACATCATCTTTTGAAAAATGTGACTGAAATAGACGAATGAATTCGAAATTTTCACACGAAACTGATTTTGTTTAAAGGTCAATAGTAAATAATGCAATAAAACTCATGTACAAAATAGTGCTGTCTTTTATTTTTCAAAATGATGACCCGTATGATATTTACATAACTTGCACTTATGGAACAGCTGTTTTTTTTTGTCCAGTAACAAAGTTAGTCCCGTACAAAAATTTATTCGTAATCATGGGAAGATTCATCCCTGATAGTTAGTACAATGCTTTAGATTTCACGGTGTATTAAACATCAGTATACATTATAAAATTAAACAAAAAAGATTGCATAATACTAGGAGCAAGTATGTATAATTATATGATTGCAGGAAATAATAGTATAATATAGTATTTTGGGGTAATTGTTTTCTAGTGATCGCAACATTACAGGGAAAAATATTGCTATCTAAAAGAGGTACTCTCCCGTTGCATTATGACTCTGTCTATAGTGTTCATAGTCAAAGGTTGACCATGATGATGATAAACAGTCTGTTCCAAGTACTAGTCAACAGTGGCAAAATGTAGAGTTCTTGTTCGTGTATTTGTTTACAAGAAAGTTTTTCCTGCTCCAGCGCCCCACGCTTTTACAATCAAATATTATAATTAAAAGCACATAGTTTACACTTCAGCCCAGAAATAAAGACAACTTGAACGACCCGTAATTTATTTTTGACTTTTAAGTGAACTTATAAAAGCGTGTTTTTTAGTGTTTTTTAAACTATTAATTTATTTTATGCTTTTTAGTCTTTGCTAATGGCATATTTTAAACATTTATTTCAAATAGACGAATGAGCCCGCATCCTCTCCATCTCCGCCAGTGCGTCTGTATTGCATGGTGTCTTACCTGTCAGCTTAGAACAATCTAACACTTCAATCTGGAGACCACTAAGTGATTTTACTCGACTTAGCGCCACAGCCTGTCCAGCCGCAAAAATACGGGACCCTAAGTACACCACGGCGTGGTCTACCGTACAGCCTTGTATCTTGTGCACGGTAGATGTCCAACTTAAAATCACTGGGAGAATGCGCCTTTCCACCGTACCGTAGCTGTACTTGGCCGGGAATCGGATGCCTATAGTCTGAATTAGGTGCTTGCCGTCGTTACCAAAATTAACTTTGATGGACGGGATGTCGGTTTCATACATTTGGTCGCGTCTAAAGTGTGGCCAGACGATGTCCGTGATAAAACCTATACTCCCATTTAGTGTTGCCCAAACGCAAGAACAAGACGAGACTTAGCCAGTCTTGGTCTTGGTCTTGCGCCAATACACCTGGTCTTGGTCTTGGTCTTGGTCTTGCGCTCCCAGTCTTGGTCTTGGTCTTGGTCTTGCAGCAAGAGTCTTGCAAGTCTTGCAATTACCTATTAGTCTATTACTATTTATTAAAGTTTACTTTAAATCCTAGAAAAACGTATTAGAATTGGAACATTGTGAGCTTGAATGAATATAGCCATAGTAAAGATCAAGCAGATTAATAAATAACTGAAGATTTGATAAGAAATTCGAAAAATCAACTGACCTATATGTCGTTTTCCATGGAAGTAACTGGAATTAAAATAATTCCTTTATTTATAGTACGTTTCCTTGCTTTCTACCGCGCCGCCTCGCCACGTGCCGGCTCTATGATAAGGATACCGCCGCAAATCAAACAATAATATAAAACGTGTAAAAAAAATCGAAATTATTTTGCATGAGTATACCTACGCTACGCCCTATGGCGGCAATCAAATAGTGTCAAATGTTATGATTTCGGCGTGGCGGCAATGATTGTTTTAGTTTTCAAAAGAAGCCGCCGGCGCATGTATCATAACCATGTACTTCCGAAAAGCGGCAAATTTCTTTGAGAAGTAAGTGCAAAACCTTTGATGCCGCATTATCAAAGTGCCGATGGTTAAAACATAACTATGCATGCACTCAGTTTGATTTTAATAATATTTTTATTCGCTATGTTTATGGTATTAGTCGTAATGCGCATAGGTCCAGTTTTTCATATTCTTTGATACAGTTTTTTGCGTCTCATAGAATTCCTAAGCGTACCTACTTATCCACCGAACTGTTACACCTAACTACTCAGTGAAATAGCGCTAAGTCCTAGCTGCAAGACGCAAGAGTCTTGCAGGCTATGTCTTGTTCTTGCTCAAGTCTTGCACGGTCAGTCTTGGTCTTGGTCTTGCTAAAAATACGCGGTCTTGTTCTTGGTCTTGGTCTTGCAAAAACGCAAGAACAAGACCAAGACTGCAAGACCAAGACTGAATTTGGGCAACACTACTCCCATTCACGAGCCCCTTCTCTAAGTTTATATTGAAACGAAACATGATTTTAGCTCCTTTGAAAAGTCTTAATATACTCGGTAGTCCACCCGTTTTATTTATATCGCCAGGAACGATAGACTCCAATGAATTATTTCCAAGGTTACGAGTCGCGTCGATAAGTTGGTCGTGAGCCTTTATATTGTACATTTGAGTACCTTTTCTTTCGTAAAATTCAAGAACTTCGTTGTTGTGCTTCTCTACTTGGGCGTTTGTTGGAAATATACGCAGTGCTTTTTCAAGCGCAAACTCGCCGGTAGCATTTGATGAGACCTTCGTCAACAATACTGCAAGATGCTCGCTGTTCAGCTCTCCGACCCTCAAGGCGTTCAAAATGTCTGTAAATTCATGTCTCCTCGCTGGCGCATGTTTTGTCTCAGTTCGACTAATGTGAAAAGCCGCCATAAATGAGTTGCTGGTCTCATGTGGTCCGGCTGTTGAAACACCTGTTTCCCACGCACTGGTGGAAGCTGCATGAGATCGCCAAAGAGTATTACATTTATGCCGCCAAAGGGTTCATCGGAGTTCTTTAGCTGGCGTAAACGAGCGTCTATCATGATCAACATTTCATATGGAACCATAGATATCTCGTCCACGAACAAAAACTCTACCTTTTGCCACTGTTGACGCATAATTCTCTAGTAATTGCCGGAGAGTTGAGGCATGTTCATTAAGACACCATCTCTTTGAACTGGTAATTTGATCAGGCTATGCAATGTAGAGCCACCTACTAGTCGTGCTGCAACTCCAGTCAGAGTGCCAATCTTTGTAACCTGTTTCCCGTATCATCTGTTCACTTGATTTTTCAACAAGTTAAACAAGAACGTCTTTCCTGTTCCAGCGCCACCAGTTACGAAAAGTTTAAGCCTTTGTTGGTCGCCCTGCTGTTGCAACTGAATAATACCTTCCTCACGGAAGAGACCCGTGCCCAGCAGTGGGACGTTATGGGTTGGTAACGATACATCGTATGCTAATATTTATAATGAAGTTCCAGTTCAAATCTTCCGGCTCCATCATTAGATCAGTTCGATAGTACCATATTATTGTATTCAGACCTTGAAACCTAATCGTGGTCAAAGTTCATTACAAGACCTTTCTAACAAGTCCAAATACGGCTATAATACGATCATCCATCATTAAGTTCCAGTTAATATCTTCCGGCTCCATCATCAGATGAGCTCGACAGTACCAATTATTGTATTCAGACCTTGAAACCTAATCGTGGTCAAGGTTCATTACAAGACCTTTCTAACAAGTCCAAACATGGCTATGATACGATATTTCATCATGGAATGCTAGTGCCTATCTTCCGGCTTCATCATCAGACCTTGAAACCTAATCATGGTCAACGTTCATTACAAGACCTTTTTAACAAGTCCAAACACGGCTATGATACGATCATCCATCATGAAGTTCCAGTTCATATCTTCCGGCTCCATCATCAGATCAGCTCGACAGTACCATATTATTGTATTATCATCAATGATCGGAGTAGGTAGAGCGATTTAGGTTCATTGACCGCAAACATTGATGTTAATATGGATATTCCACGGGATTCCGAATAATACTCCGGGATTCTATTAATACTCCGGGATTCGATTATTATAATTATTTTTATCAATAAGTATAAAAAATGGTATATTTTTTTGTCAAACGCGTGACGTTGCCGCTTTGTTAACTGACACTTGTCGTGATATCGCTGCATTATGCGCTCTTGCTCACACGTACAGGGACTGTCACGGGTGTGGCTAGTGACGCACCTGTTTTTGTCTCTTTCTC
The DNA here is from genome assembly GCA_963576735.1 of Bedellia somnulentella. Taxonomy (NCBI): domain Eukaryota; kingdom Metazoa; phylum Arthropoda; class Insecta; order Lepidoptera; family Bedelliidae; genus Bedellia; species Bedellia somnulentella. The sequence continues at coordinate 5,366,841 of OY755172.1, read as the reverse complement.
ACTGGAATTCAATTGTTTACCGAAAGTAACTTGCTGTTAAATGTTGTCTCACTTGATTACTTCGGTTAATAGGATAGAATAAAAATAAAATTGAAAAAGTTTTGGATAGGAATCCTGACATTGATATCCTCAGAGAATATGAGGAAAAACTATCGAAAAATTATGTCATAGACGAAATTTTGTCTTATAAATTTGCTCCACTAACATCCACAGATGTCGAACGCTCCTTTTCAACATATAAATGGATGTTAGATGTAAAACGAAATAGATTAAAAATAGAAAATTTAGAAAAAAATATTGTGATTTATTTTAACTCAGGTCATACTCAGTCTTCTAGTGAAGCTGAAGACGCCCCAGACCAAGAAATAGACCATTGATTTTTTTTTGTTTCAATAACTTAATTATTGTTTAATCGTGTTGGTCATTTTAATTAAGATTATATTGTTGTTAAATACAAATAGTTTGTTATTTTCAATCATGTTTAGATTTTTGCGGAATAAATAATTTGTATTATGTTCGTGTACAACTTCAGAATTAAAACGTTAAATGATTGTTGATTTTTGTATAAATATAAGAAATTGTTACATAAAAAAATATATGTGGTTTATCGTATCAAGTTTCTATCTATTTATTATATTATCCTTAAACCCGTCCTTTTAATTATAGGCGGTGTATGCTTTCATTACTCCCTAAGACGTAAACAGATTTTTATTATTATTCTACTCAAAAAAGAAATCCCGGGATTCGGGGAGTATCCATATTATTCTTTCATATGGCAAATACATAAAATAGCTCTGCCTACTCCGATCACTGATTATCATCGAAATCACATACAACTGCCAATTTTCATAACGCTATGACCTTTAGAAGATGGTTAAATAAGTTTTCTTAGATTTGATTACATAGTTACATACATACAGGTCGACCTAATAAAAGCGTGTTAAAAAATCACAGCTAGCTGAAAATCGGTGAACTTATTTAAAACACAATCAAAAACATTCTCTGAAAACTCCCCATCGTTCCGTTTAAAGGAAAAAAGTAACTCGAGGTCAAAGGAAAAAAAATGGGTTTTTCGCGATTTTCTCAAAAATGGTAAGTTTTTTTGGAAAATTACCTCTGACATAAATTGTAGATCATAAAATTGTCTTTAAAAAAGGTATCAATATTTTTTTTCCTAAATACAACCGTTTCCAAGATATAACGATGCAAAAAGTTGCAAGTTTTGAAATATGCACACGTTTCCACGCAACCTCTGAGGTAGTGTACAGTCGCCATCAGATATATCGGAGCGGCCGAGGTACTCAAATATATCTGAGCAGCAATAAATTTCAATAAATTCTTTACGGTAAATAAGGTCAATAAGATCTGAACATCCAATTCGCCACAAATATATGAGCAGTGGTTTTTCAATTATATCTGAACACTCAAAGAGACAATAATATCTGATAGCACAACTCGTCAAAGTTATCTGCTCAGACAGGGTGATCATAAATATCTGAACATTTAGGGAAAATGTACCTTATAGCACTAGGCATACAGTTTTAAATTCTTTAACTAACTACGCTGGAATACATTTTCTACGCAACCACCATTTGGTTTTATCAATGTCAAAACTAATAAGAGTTTTCTGCTGGGAGGTTTTCTCCACTGACCAACTAATCCGTACAACTAGTTGTACGCAATAATTTTTCACTGGTACAAAAACACCAAGAGGTAAAATAACTTAGAACTTTTGAAACCATGTATTCCATTTTTTAATTACATTGTATGTACCAGGGTAGCATAAATATAAATGCAGTTTTAATAAAATTAAAGGATAAACTAGTTCCTACAAAATTATACTTTTTCTTGCTGTCTTCTTTAACGTACCATACGTATTCATAAATACATATATAACGATATATACTCACGGCTATAGATCCCTAGAAGGGGTAGCCAGAGCTAAGGAATTAAAAATTCCTCAGCCACTTTTGGAATTTTTAGTGGGGAAAAGATGGTAATATAAAGGTTGTTGGTGATGGGTCTCCAACCGCATCGCCCAAAAATCCATTAAAAGCCCCAATACCGTTAGTCGCCTCTTACGTACACCCACCGGAAGAAATGGGGTAGTGCTATTCTAAGCCAACACTACACGGCATATTAAATGAGGACAATAAATTTAAAGGCTTATAATTAAAAATTAAAAATTTGAAAAAAAAGAACATGTATTATTGTTAAAATACAAAAACCAAACACAAGTTAGGACTTGAACCCTGACGCAACGGATTATAATAATGATTACTAATTACTTAACCGCTAGGCCATGGTGACTAACGCAATAGTGGATGAAATATTGCAAAGCATTCGTGCCTATTTTAATTTGGCAGCTTTTAGATTATCATAGATATAGAAGAACATAGATTGACAGTAACTGGCAAACGTCATAGCATAAACGTCAACGAAGGCAGGACCTCTCACGAACACGATACCAGCCTAAAACGAGTTTGGCATAAAACATGAAAGATAATAATTGACTTATTTACGAATAACCGTGATAGCCCCGTGGGTAGAACACTCGGTTATCGTGCAATCGACTAGTGTTCAAATCCTGGGTCGGGCCTACACCAATTTGTCTTTTCTAAAGACATATGTGTGGTTAATTTATCATGGTTGTTAACGGTGAGGGAAAACATCGTGAGGAAACCCACATGGCTGAGTTGTACTTAGTCATGTGACAGTGTATTCGTACAAAACGGCGATAGGCCTGCCCCCTATCACGTGAGTACACTGTCCATGCAAAACGTGGGTACTCTGAACACCAAGTGACAAAGTCACGTGATGTTCAGAAGTATTAGTACCTCTGCCAACCCCTTCGGGGATATTCGGCGTGGAAGTTTATGCTTATGCTTATGCTTATTATTTACGAATAAATAATTGACGATTTCGTTAATTCTGGTATTTATGTCTTAACATACATACATACATACATACATAAACTCACGGTTATAATTCCCTAGAAGGGGTAGCCAGAGCCAAGGAATCAATGTCTTAACCTTGGTGATTTTTTGATAAAGTTATTAATATTTAATAGCACAGAATCTAAATCGAATACATATTCTTTGGCAAACATAAAATTTTTAGTTATTTATTGCATTACAAGTCTATATGCTTTATTATAGATCTTAAACCAAAGTTTTCAATGCAAATATATGATAAAAAATATCTTCTGTCATCATAATACTACAATTAAGTTTACAATTTGGCAAAAATAACAAATACGTGAATTTTTATCAATTTTAATAGGGCTAGTATGGGATCCGCCATACTAATGTCACGCATACACTCATTTACGAACACCGTTGTACTTTTTTTTAATCTCGCCTGTCGTATTTGTATTGCCAATCTATATACGTAAGTATAGCATATTAACTCTGTAAATATTTGATAAATAAATGCAGTGCATTATATGCAATTACAGTTATGTTGACGTTTTTGTGAATTGCCAAATATTTAATTCAAATGTGTCACAAGATTGTAAAGTTGCTTTTCGCATATTTATATTTTGTTTATCTACTCATTTTGTAAAAGGATAATTCATTACATCTGTACGATTACATTTGAACTGTATGCCTAATGATTTAAGATATATTTTCCCTAAATGTTCAGATATTTATGATCACCCTGTCTGAGCAGATAACTTTGACGAGTTGTGCTTTCTGATATTATTGTCTCTTTGAGTGTTCAGATTTAATTGAAAAACCACTGCTCATATATTTGTGGCGAATTGGATGTTCAGATCTTATTGACCTTATTTACCGTAAAGAATTTATTGAAATTTATTGCTGCTCAGACATATTTGAGTACCTCGGCCGCTCCGATATATCTGATGGCGACTGTACTTAGCGCGGTTTTTTTTAACGTGGTTTCCCCAGTAGGCCTATTCCACGGGTCTATTATGATTTAAATTAAATAGCTCTACATAAAAACTTGATTACTCTGATTCTTCTTCTTCTTCTTGATCTTGTTCTTCTTTATCCTGTATACAAGTGAATTGCGTCAGCAGCGAAGTATCGCACGTTTCTTCATCAGAATCGAACGAATCCTCTGCTGTTGATGATTCAGCATTAGAACACGACCGACCTTGACAATTTGTGCACGCCAGAGAATAAAACAGTCCCACTTTTTTATAACCACATTTAGCGCTGCATCCTTTTTTGCAGTTGCAAAAAATTTTGTTCAGTAGTTTCTCTGGCGCTGGTGGCAATAAGGTCTGAATCGGTTCTAACGTATCATCGACCAACTTCCAACCCCAATCTGTTGGGTCTAGCTGATGACCAAGCCAGACTTGAACTTGGTAATATACTCGAAGAAGATGTTGATGAGCAGCAACTGAGGTTGGAGGAAGACAAGTTAATTGCACTTGTTTTTTATTCCGAGTGTTTTTAACAAAACGTATACTCGTAATGTATCTAAACAGGTAGTTTTTTTAGGATCAACGTACATATAAAGACGAAAACGAATTCCGTTGGTGATAATTTCTTGAGGAGTTGAATTAATTTTATTGAAAACTTCAGCACATTCAAGTAAATTTTGCTTTTCAAACTTTTTAAAGACCGTTGTTTTACCCATCCTGTAAAATGCAGACGTCGTATCACAGCCTCATACTCTCATAATAATACACGTGTACATTTTATATTTTAAATGTATGTTAAAGTCACCCATACAAACGTATTTTTACTTATATTACAGCTACAGAGAGTATACACGTGACGTGCTTATACATATTACGACACTTGCAACTTTTTGCATCGTTATATCTTGGAAACGGTTGTATTTAGGAAAAAAAATATTGATTCCTTTTTTATAGACAATTTTATGATCTACAATTTATGTAATTTTCCAAAAAAACTTACCATTGTTGAGAAAATCGCGAAAAACCAATTTTTTGACCTTTGACCTCGAGTTACTTTTTTTCCTTAAAACGGAACGATTGGGAGTTTTACAGAGAATGTTTTTAAATGTGTTTTAAAAAAATTCACCGATTTTCAGCTAGCTGTGAATTTTTGTAACTTTACTCTTATATTTTGGTCTAATTTGACCGGGCTAATACTAGATGGCTCCAGTAGTTGCATCCTACATCGCGGAATGGTTTCTTTTTTTAGATTAAAATTATAAATAGTTCATAGCGTTTTACTTAACTTCAACTCAATCTGAAAATTTGTTTCATAACGGGGATACTGAACCGTTTATTAAAGCGCATTCTAAATCACAAAGCTACACTTTTCAAAGAACTATTTTGAGGGACTCTTTGAAAACGAGGATACATCCATTTCCTCGCCAATCGGCAGTAATGTTGATTGTAACGACGTTATGGGTGACTTTAGTGACAGTGAGATCAGTATGGAAGAAATAATGAAAGCAATGAAAAGTATGAAACTAGGGAAAGCGGCAGGGTATGACAGGATAAACACTGAAATGCTGAGGGCTGGTAAAGGGGTGGTGGCTTCCTGGTTGTACTTCCTTTTCCAAAAATGCTGGTCGAGTGGCAAAGTGCCACAAGACTGGTGCAAAGCGGTAATTGTGCCTTTATATAAAGGAAAGGGGTCACACCAGGAGGCTAGAAACTACCGTGGAATTAGCCTACTCAGCATTGTCGGTAAATTGTATGCAAAGGTTTTGATTGAAAGAGTGATGAATGAAACGGATGATAAAATTTGGGATGTGCAAGCAGGATTTAGAAAGGGAATGGGATGTATGGACCAAATCTTCTCTTTAAGGAGCATCACCGAAAAGATCTTAGCTAAGAACCGAAAGGTGTATTGCTCCTTCATTGATTTAGAGAAGGCGTATGATAGGGTGGTAAGAAAGTGTTTATGGGAGGTGTTATCCAAGTTCGGTTTGGGGAGTAGACTTATACGTGCACTGGTATCACTCTATGAGGATTCCAGTGCATGTGTGAGAGTAAACGGGGAAAATACTGACTGGTTCGGGATCTCTCGGGGTGTCCGACAGGGTTGTGTAGCTTCCCCGTGGCTCTTCAATTTGTTCATGGATGACTGTTTAACAGAGTTGCGTGAAAGTGATTATGGATTGAGAATGGGTAGATTCATCATTAAATGCCTCCTATATGCCGACGATCAAGTGCTACTTGCATCATCGGTGGAAGAGCTGCAAGAGATGATGAATATTGCATGCATATGGAATGAGGGTGAATGTGGATAAAACAAAAACTATGATTTTTGAGAGAGAGGTGAATATGACCGAATGCGTGATTGAGATTAATGGTAAGAAAGTGGAACAAGTGAAAGAGTTTGTATATTTGGGAAGTTTGTTTACTAGGGATGGAAAGTGTGATGAAGATATCGAGAGAAGAGTGAAAAAGGGTAATGCGGTAAATGGAGCACTGGATAGTCTAATGTCTAGTCAGTCGGTGTCTGAAAAGGCCCGAATGGCTGTGCATGATGCTGTCCTTGTTCCTACGCTTATGTATGGCAGTGAATGTTGGGTGTGGCAGAAGAAGCATGAAAGTAGAGTGAATGCAGTAGAAATGAGATCCCTCAGAAAAGTGTGTAATGTAAGGTTATGTGATCGTGTGAGGAATGATGTGATTCGTGAAAGGTGTGGTGTAAAAGATGATATTGTAAGAAAGATAGAAAAAGGAATGTTGAGATGGTTTGGGCACATAGAGAGGATGGATGACAGTAAATTGGTGAAAGAGATATATAGAGCCAATGTGGAAGGTAATGTTAGTAGAGGACGACCTCGGAGGACACATTTGGATCAAATAGAAAATGTGCTGAAAAAGGCAGGTGTCCGCAGTATGAAGAATAAAAGAGCATGTATGAAAAGATTGATGGATGTAAACGAAGCCAGAGAGGTTTGCCAGGATCGTACAAGGTGACGATCGATAGTCTCTGCCTACCCCAATGGGAACTAACGGCGTGAGAATATGTATGTATGTATGTATGCTACACTTTTCAGGAGTGCTATAAATTGCAATTATTGCGCTAAAACTCACAAAGCTTGGGCAGTGATTGAAGAAAAGAAACCTCAGATATTATAAAAACAACGCTACCCGTACGAAGCTGGGCCGATCCACTAGTTTGTACTAATATTATAAAGCTGAAGAGATTGTTTAGTTGAACGCATAAATCGCAAGAACTAGGTTTTCATCGAAAAAATAATCAAAGCATTCTTGATTGTTTTAAGTGCAGGAATCAGAGTTATGACAGATTTGACTTTAGCACATTTCATTTGGAAATAATAATGTAAAATTGAATTGAGGCACTAGAACCGAGATTACGTTTTATATGATAACAACCCACTAATTAGTTTTAGCAGGAACGATTGGCTGACTTAGATTTCGTCAAGATGTGCTCTTAATTAATATTGATAAGTAAATGAGAAAAGCATTTATTTGTGTCATACCATTTAATTATCACTGCATAGCAAAGATGTAAATCAAATGCCATAAAAGACTAATCAACAACATGAATATTTTGACTTAAAAGTATACATTTAGAACCTAACATTTAATATGATACATCAATAAAATATCTAAATCAAAACTGATACACTAATTAACAAAACAACATAACCTAAAAATTAGTATTATACAAATCATTTGTATGACATATTTACATGTAACAAATTTATAATAACAAAATCTCTTGTGTTTCATACTTGATATCCACTGATACCAGTGTATATAATCCCACACACATACATCAATGTACAACGTTTAACGATTTAATCATGAATGTAATGGGTCAATTTCATTAACAACTAGTACAAGGTGGGCAAACAAGTAACATAATCAATGTAAAGTAAAAAAAGATACAAATTATATTTTTAAAAAACATGATTTAAAACAATTCACAACTAACTTATAAATATACATTTATGTCGGTTTTGGGACAAATTAATTGTTAGGCTTAATCTAACATAAAAAGAAACTGTACATTAGGTACTGTTGATCAAACACAACATTTAGACATAATTACTTCTATTGAATGATTTGAATGAGTGAATTCATTATCTATTACTATACAATTGATTTTATGAAACGATTATTTAATAAAAAACGTTAATTCACTTTTCATTAATAATTGACGATAAGTGATCAAAAATTTATAAAAATTTTAACATCTAAAAATATTTCATTAAAACCAAATTTAATCAAAGTAATGAATATTTAAAAATTTAATAGCTAAATGGCCCAACTAAAAACAAATTGGAATAAATAATGATAGAGACAATAATGTAGTCATAGTATTGGCTTTAACAATCATTTAACCATCCAGCTGCTATCGTATACTCGTACAATATAGTAATATTAACACGTCACAAACAAGTGCTTTTTAATTACAGAATGGTCATCAATTAGTGTTCGTGATCATGCTTGTATCTATTCTTTTAAAACAGTCTTATGTTCACTTACATTTACATCCCTGTTGGTTCAGTTTTCGTTTGTACTAGTTTTTTATATAATAAAAACAACTACTATTCAGAGCTTTTTAAATTCAGGCACAGACTGAGGATACCACAATCAATATAGTTACAGAAAGCTTGATTCCATTTTAACAAACATCTGATTCGTTTAATTATATAGCACCTAAATTTAGTTTAGGCAGTCAAAATTTTGTGCAATCCAATGTGGGATGCGTTTATGTATACCGAAATATATTTATCTCAAGAAAATAAGCGATCCAGGTTACAATTACTAAAACATTGAATATATGGAAACGGCAACTGATTTCTACCTCTTGTAATAAAGCTGCGCTTGGCTCAATTTGGTTATAAATCACTCCATTCATACATGTAAGCTCAGTGCATCATAAAAGAGGCGGGTTTTTAGTCGCATTTAATGCGCTCAAGTTTACTTGTATATCAGTAAAACTCCTATGTGATAATAAAATATATTAAATCTTTGTGCTAACTTACAATAAATTCATTTATAATAAACTATAGTACTCTTAGTCAATTGTTAAATTCATCAATAGACATACAACCAACTACTTATATAAGTCGCGCGCTTGGCACGCTGCAAACATTGGTCTCTTCAGTAACCTACACTTATATGAGTTCGATTATCGGTCATCCATTGTCATTGTTACTGGTTAAAATATGAAACTAATGATTATGTAACCTAACAGTTATACATTTATCAACATTTATCACAACTACATACAAAATACAAATATAAAAATTTCGATGTTCTCAAGATTTCATTTCGAGTATCGTCTCGAGCAACATTTACTTTCAACGACGGCAACAAATTGTATACGTCAATGTGCTTCATAAATACTACTCGCTTCCGAGCTATCTATACTCGCTTATTAGTACAACTTCTCATAACACTCGTTTAACAATTCTACCTTCACTGAAGGTATGGATTTTGTACTCCAATCCATAATGATAGGTGAAAACCTAGGTGATGCACACATGGCCTTAATAGGACCTGAAAACTAGTTATAATTACAAACTGCAATGACCCAAGGTGCAGTTGACTAGAGATCTCCGTATGGGGTGCCTTCAATTTTATCGAGATCAGCTAACAAATCAGCAGCCGGAGTCAGTGGTTCCAATATATCTTCGCGTAATATCTCATGTAGCGGCGAGGACAATGGTTGGCTGTTTTCAACGACACTGTTTTGTAGGTGGTTAGAGTTGCACAATTCCACTGAATTACCATTGATAAGAAAGTCTCTATTACTGTAACTAAACACAGTTTTCTCTTCAATCAGTTGCGGTGTCGAAGGGACCGATTTAGATGATATTCCATTAGGTACATAGTTGTTAGTGGCAAAGAGTTCACGAGCGCGCCGCGATTCTATGTGAAGATTGGGAACTCCTCGTTTGTACGGCACAGGAGTACTGGGAACTGATCGAGAGACATAAAATTTATTCTTATCTGTGTCTAATTCTGTTAAATTAAAATCCAGACTATTCGTGCGTTTGAGAAAGTCTTCAACATGGTTTGATGACGCGGTCCCATCACTAAAACTATGATTAAACTGACTATTTCTATCAAGCAGGCCATCGTTAGGAATGAAGGAATTAAGTTCGTCGGGCAGAATTTCTTGTTCGGGGAGAAGGCTGCAGCCGTTTGTGATGACGTTAGTTGTTTCTATAAGTTCTGGGGTAGCTGTACTACTTAGTACATCTGTACTACTATCGATAGCATGATAAATCTTATCCAAGTTTTCGGAATTGAGCCCAGCTTTCATAATATCGCAGGTATCAGCAAGAGAACCGAAATCACAAAATTCATTAGGCACCGGTGTTGGAGGAACCGACCCAACGGGAGTCTTATTATACAATAAACCCAAACTATTAACACCCTGCTTGAGTGGGACCGATTGAGATCTGAATGCTGTGTCATGTTCTGGCCTATACAACACTAAAGGTTCTTGGAAAAATTGACTAACTTCATTGGATAATGGATCGGCAGAAGACGGCTGCGATATATCTCCATTTACGTTGTCACGAAACGGACGGGAGTTAAAAAAATTCAACGACATGTGACCGTTGCCGTTAGATATAGGAGTGCTAGATTGAAACATATGACTTTTGAGCTGCGAAGTAATAATATTTGGTGACGGAGGTGCTGACATCGGTTGATATTTCATTCCGCTCACACACGCTGATTTCATAAATTTTTGGTCATTTGGAATCACAAATGGTTTTTGGTTTAGGTCATTTATTCCGATGTTTAGGGGACACCTTCTTTTTCTCCCATTATTATGTTTAGGGATAGGTCGGGAACACCTCGACCGCGGTACAGGCGTGTTTCGGGGACTTACAAAAGGACTTGCAGCTGTGCTGTGAGACACCGGAGATGTTTGTAAGGAACCACCCATTATCGTTGATTTATTGATTTTAGGACTAATTGACCTTTGAACAAATCCTAGCGGGGATTTGGAATTAAAAGTTTGAGGAGAGTGACACCCTTCCGAAATGGGAACAAAATCATATTGTTGTGTCCTGGTTGTTGGACTTTGAGGGACATTGTTACTATTACCATTATAAAGATGATTTGTGGTATGGTTAACTGGCATTGCGATCGATGTTACTACGTGAGTTTCGTGACGGCTTTCACTATTAATTACTTCAATTTTATTGTTGTAGTTAGTAGCTTCAGGCATAGGCATATTTGTAGCTGCACCCGCATCAGCAACCGGTTTGAAAGCTACTTCACAGTTTGCTGAAACTTCTTTATTGACGTATTCTGCGTTTTGGACATTCCCATTTACCGGAACAGTGTGAAAGTTGGACCCACTTTGATTCTTTAGATTTTTAGCTAAGAGCGCTCGTAATTGACATATCTTTTCATTTTTTCCTTGACTATGGTCGTCTTGGTGGTCCATACTTGTTTCTAAAAAAGGGACCGCATCCGCCGAATTAGCTTGATTTCTCGCGTTTGCGTCCCGCTGTTGAAAATATTGGAGCAACTCCTCCTCGTTTTCTTGGCTGTTCCCTTCGTTGAGATAATCATCCAAGTCATGTTTGTCGATGTTGCAGATGCTAATGACCCGCTCGCGGTTGAGAATCTCGGAATGTTTTTCCTGGCAGATCATGCCGGTGCTGGTGTTGATGCAGTCGAGGCCGCAGCAGGCGTCGTGCGGCGGGCGCGGGGCCCTAGCTGCGGTCTGCGGCCGCGTCACACTCGCCGCCTCCCGTTCCTCCCGGACCAGCGCCGCGGCGGTGCTTTTGGACCGGTTCGATACGTTTTTTGGATCCTCTAAAAAAGCAGTCCCGGTGCTTGCGGTCGGTTCGGCGGTGCTCGAACCGGGGGTGGCGGTGTCGATGGCGAGGGATTGTCGCGCGGCGGCGAGTTTGCCTCCCATGATTTCGGCGGCTCGCATTTTTTTGGGCAGGTATTCGGCGCGAGGGAACGGTTCGGGTGGGGGCGGGGGTCGGGGTTCGATGACGGCGGGTCGCTGGGTTTCGCTCTGGTAGGTTTCGAGGATGAGTTTTTTGCCGGGGAGGGGTAGGCGGGTGGGTTGGGGCGGTGGTGGTTCTGGGGGTCGGCGGCGCTGCCAGTTGGCGCGTTCTGTGGACAGGTCGAGGGTGGCGTCGGTGGACAGGTTGATGGGCACGTTGAGCGCGGGGTCTGGCGGCGCGAACCCCTCGTAGTATTCTGGGCGGTAGTCGTGCGCGCGGTAGGGGTACTGGCGCGCGTCGTAGGGGGTCGCGTAGGTGTCTCCGTACGCGTAGGCCGCGTCCGGCTCGCCCTCGTGCTTCACGAGGTGCGGGTGCGCGCTGTACGAAGATGAGGGAGACACCTCGCTGCTCGTCTCACCGCCTTTGTACTTCTTCGGCCGACCCGGGGTGCCGTGCGTCTGTCGAAGTAATATATATTATTTTAAAAAGAGGTCTAGTTTATGGCTTGCTACACAAAATAAGGTTAAAGTACCCACCTGAATTTTCCTTTTCAGTTGTTTCATCCATTGACGACTAGTCGGTTCTTCGCTTGGCACTGAAATTTAATAAACGCATGGTGAGTTGTTGATTACATTAACTTATAGTTGAAAACGATAAACGCACGATTGAATATCATAGCAGTAATAACGGTCATAAATTTAAATACACTATTAACTGTTTGATTTAAGTATCCAACAAAGATGCACGTGCACGTACATATTCACTATCACTTGCAACTCATTCACCGATGGTACAAGTTACACTTAATCGTCACTCGGGTGAAGGGTAGCCTTTTCGAACAGTTTTGAACGAATACAAAGCGGCAATAATAGGCCTGCTTTCCACACGAAGTTTACCCTCACCGTCATCAATCATGATAACCACACATATTACTTAACAAAAGCACATTGGTGCAGGCCAAACTCAGGATTCACTCCTCACTGATTTATGACGGTCATCATTGAGAGATATCGAAACATCTAATCTTACACATTTACAATAAAGTATGCTTACCTGTCGGTTGAGTTACGATGGTCAATGGCGGTGGAGAGGCGGGCGGTAACCGCGGCGTCGAAATAGCTCCAGACGAGAGATGCCGGGACAACTCCGATAAGCTCGAAAGTTTTATTCCTGCAAGTTAAGTTACGTTGTTGGGATCTATGAATATAAAATATTTTTTTGTGTTGTGTAGTGTTAACGAAGTTCTGGAATCTATTTTTTTCTTTAATGACGAGTTCCCTCTACCGTGTACCGTGCCGTGTAGTGCCGGCTTAGAATGTCGCTACCCCTTTCTACCCACGGGTGTCGTAAGAGGCGACTAAGGGTACAGGGGCTTTTTATTGGATTTTTGGGCGATGCGGTTGGAGACCCATCACCAAAAACCTTTATTTTACCGCCTTTTCCCCACTCAACTTCCAAAAGTGGCTGAGGAATTTATAATTCCTTGGCTCTGGCTACCCCTTCTAGGGAATTACAGCCGTGAGTATATGTGTATGCGTATGTGTTCCCTCTACTACTTTTGCTTTTGTAACTGTGATTCGTATATATTTATTTGGTGATGTGCAATAAAGGGTTTTCTGTTCTATTTTACCCCAAATGTAAACAATAATTTTAGTCAGACTCGCTTATTAAGTTGTAACTCTTGTATATGCAATGTGTTTAGAAACTTCGCAACCGCGATCTAGGACTTATCTTATGTCTGGTTAATATCGATACCCTTATGTAAATGTGTTGATGGTAGACCTATGATTTTATTGTTTGGGAGCTACCCTAAAAATCTATATCAAATTAAAAAAAAAAACTATTTCAGATGTCATGTTTCATATAATAATTTACTGCTTAAGACCTACAAAATCCGTTTTTAATAGAAAGTGTAGTTTATATTTGTCAAATGTTCTGGATTCCCGATCTTAGTCTAAATTTTTATGAAAATGTGTAAATGCTGTTTAGTCCGGTCGACAGGTGGTTTCAGATAGAAAAATACAGACATATGTGAGTACTCAAATTGTAGATAATTTCACGTACTACAAAATGTTTCTGAACGCTTTTGTCGTAGGATATAAGGAAAAAAGGTAATTGACGAAAAACTGACGAAAGGTCGAGATTTTTGCAGTTCTCCCCCCCTCCGTCCTCTTTTTGCACAGGGTCCTCGAGGTCCACAACTTGACAAAATGTTAATTAACCATCCCAGAACAACATCTCCAAGTTTCATTAAATTCCGACCTTTTTCTACCCAACTTCACTACTTGCGACTTGTCGACCGGACTAGTTTTATTGTTACTACAAATACTAAAATGGTTAACATGATATTTTTAAACAAAGCTTCGTCTGTTTTATAGATTCTAGCTTTCCCATACTGACCCATCTAAATGGGCCATCCTATACTTGGCTATTCCTTGCTTGACCATGTTAAAAACCAAATAAATTAACACACAAATGCTCCCAAATTGAAAACAAAAATAATATTCATAGTAATATAACTATCGTTTCAACACTTTTACCTTCACTTATGCGATTCGTCGCATTGTTCATATAAATGCAATCAGTTACGGCTATCTGATAAGTATGTTTTAAAATGAGGTAACAGTTGACCTTCATGTTTTTGATTCACTTCATTGTAGAGCCATCTTCGAAATAACATATTAATACGCTTATCGGCCGATAACTAGTTTTTAATTGCGGTTAGCCCATATTATCCGTTTCGATAGTTCGAATATAAGAAATATAAAAAGCGAGTAATTGCATTTTGTTGCTACTTGCGTGAAGTTAATTTGAAAAATTTATTGCCGATATCAATAATGTAGCAAAAGATATGCATTATTGTTTTGATTTTGCGTAGCAAAGTTATGTGTGTTGAGTTATGCGTAGGTGCATTCCGAGATTAAAACAAGCATACATACATACATACATATACTCAAGGCTATATATCCCTAGATGGGGTAACCAGAGCTAAGGAATTAGAAATTCCTCAGCCACTTTTGGAAAGTTGTGTGAGGAAAAGATGGTTAAATAAAGGTTGTTGGTGATGGGTCTCCAACAAAACATTAAAACACAAGCATAAAAGTAAAACTATAATTGAAGCTATTGCTTCATACTTTAAAAGTCACCTAGCAAAGAAATTGATCAGTAATGTTCCATACATCATGTGTGTGTCATAAGCATAACATAAAATTAATATAAAATTAATACAATACAATTTATAATTTAGTGCAATATAAAATACATCGTCGCCGTGTGGTTTCGGCTCAAAATAGCACAACCCCACTCATCGGCGTAGCTAACCATGGGCTCAGGGATGTAATATCTTATACATATGTTTTTTTTGGATTGATAAGGTACCTTACAGGTCTAAGCCAGTTCGTGGCTACGCCCATGACCCCACCTCTTTCTAGAGAAGCGTACCAGACAAATTAGGGATCCTGGGTCTTTTGAAATTTTTGATTACCGATATTACATTTTCCTAAAATTGTACTTGCAAACTTCCAAAAGTGGCTGAGATATACTTAACTCCGAAGATCAAGTTATAAGATTATCTCGGCGAGCATAGGTGACAAATATTAATAATAGTATTTACCTAATTTTGTTTCAGCCCAATCACAGATTACTCTTTCGTTCTCGCTGGATATTATAGCAGTTTCCTGAAAACATTGAGAATATAATGAGTTGGATTAATTTTTAAGGTACTCTTATAATTCGATAGGTCCAGAATTGAGATGTTAAACGTAAACTTAAGGTAAGCCAAGGCCAACAATTTTTACAATAGCATAGTTTTCACCCGCATCGCTATGCGCAATCTTCTAAGTTGTCCATGAAAACGTATAGCCGGGAAAACCAGAGTATAGACAGGCTTTTCTCTACGAAAATATATAATCTTAATGCAAAAATTTGCCGCGTAGTGCCGGCTTAGAATGTCACTACGTAAAAGGCGACTAAGGGTATGTGGCTTTTTAAAGTGGTTTTTGGGCGATGCGTTTGTAGACCCATCACCCAAAGATACTTCATTTCTATCATCTTGTCCCTATCAACTTCCAAATATGGCTGAGGAGTTTTTAGCTCAAAATATGTTGAACCCAATATTGTACAAACCATATTTTGAAAAAATGTGAATGTGAAGAGTTTCTTTGTTGCTTCTTCTCTTTACGAACACCTACCAAAGAAACGGAATAAGCAGTAAAATTTAAAAAAAAAAATTATACTAGCAAGTTCAGCACGAGCGAAGTTTTAACTAGATAACATAAAACATGCATCTCTTTCGCACATACATAGTAATGTTACGACATCTGTTCGCAAGTAGGAGATAGGATTTGCCACTACTAGATAACAGATGGCGTTACTAGTATTCTAATAAGTAAAGGAATTACTAGATGTTTCTCGAATATCGACTTTTCGAGAATGTGGTACTAGAACTTTCTGTAATATTCGCGTATTTGAGATTTGGCATATATAAAGAGCGACGCGTGCTACGGAGTGATTCGAGTGCGAAGAACTAAAGCGAGAACAAGCGAAATACTAGAGCGAAGAAATTAAATACGACAGTGCAGTGATATACGGATTACGGAAATAAGCTTAACGGTGTGGACAGTGTTACTATAACGGAGTAAATTAGTGTTGTTAATTAGTGCGAGTATCGATAGTTAATTATCGATAGTGTTTGTTGTGTTGTGTAAAGTGCGTTATTGGTCAATAAATATAATTACACCTTATTGCACGAAAGTGTGACTGGTATTTATCAAATTAAGAACCCGGTACGTAACAATTGGTGTCAGAAGTGGGATTTGAAGATGCCAGTTATGCCGAAGGAAGACGGAAGAGAGGGTGTGAAGACACGCGCTCAGAAAGCCGCAGAGGGTGAACAGCTGTCGGAAATGAGTTCATCGGTCACGAACCCTCGGAGTGACATTCCAGAGGAGACGTCCGCGGTGACTAACGCGCCGTCTACATCAACGGCGCCGGCGGCCGCAACTAATACTGACTTGACGATGATAGTTGAAATGTTTCAAAGCATGCGTGAAGCACAACAAAGCATACAGGATGTTGTGAAAAACATACATTCGGAGGTACAGGATGTTAAAAAAAACATACATTCGGAGGTACAGGGTGTTGTGAAACAAGAAGTTCGTGAGTTGCGCGAGGAACAGCAAACTAAGTTCTCACAAGTTCTCACTGCGGTCAATGAAGTCAGTGGTCGGGTGGTTACTGTGGAAAAAGACGTAGAGCAGATGAAGGAGCAGGTAACCACTATTGAGAAAGATATCGATGACATGAAGACCGACTTCCGCGGAATGGAGAAAAGGGTTCTGCAGCTTGAATCACGACCGGTCAAGGTTGTCTCCGGTGAGAATGTAGTAGCTGTCCATGGTCCTCGTGTGAAGGTTCCTCCCTACGACGGAACAACATCCTGGTCGGCGTATAGACATCAGTTCCAGACTGTTGCGGCTGCCAATGGTTGGACTGATGAACAGTGTTTGACTGCACTGACGGTGGCGCTCCGAGGTCAAGCACTGTCAGTAATAGAGGCGCTGCCGACTCCGAGTGGTGGTTTCAAGGACCTGCTGGATTCGTTGGAGTCTCGCTATGGAGAGCGACACCTGGAGCACGTGTTCCGCGCTCAGCTGCGTGATAGGGTCCAGCGTTCTGGAGAGGGACTTCAGCAGTGGGCCCTTGAAATCGAGAAGCTCGTCCGCAAGGCCTATCCCAGTGTAGATCCGAAGACGGTGGAAATGAACCTGGTGCAAGCATTCGTCGACGGCATCAGAGATATCGAAGTGAGAACAGCGGTGAGACTTCAACACCACACGTCTCTCAAGGATGCCTTGGCGAACGCTCTAGAAGTTGAAGCTTGCCGCCAGGATACGCGCCAAACTCATCGACTTCGTGAGATTGCGGAAGCAAATGAGGACGTCAAGGTCATTAAAGCACCCGTCGGAAGGAGTACTGGACCGATTTGTTATGGCTGCGGGAAAAGGGGCCATTTGAGATTAAGTTGCCCGCTGAGGAAGGAAGAAAAGAGGCAGGCAGAGGCTTCTGCCGCAAACGTCCAGGGAAACGAGCATTAGCCAGGACCGGGGGGCAGGTGCTGGCTAGAGAGGAGAAAGCCCCGACAATGACCATCTCACAAGCCTGTAACGGGAACAGTTTGGTGATATTGGGCTGTGTCAATGATCAAGACTGTAAACATTGCAGGAAGCAAGAGTCGAAGGAGGAGGTCGTGAAAGTGACTCGAATTTGTCCATTGGATGGATGGGAAACAGAAGCTATGCAGAAGGCCCAAGAAGAAGATGAGAACCTCAGACCCATCATGAAATGGAAGAAGGAAAAACACGATCAACCGGCTTGGAGTGAAGTAGCGTCCACAGGAGTGAGTACGAAAGCTTACTGGGCACAATGGAACAGCCTGGTTCTGATCAATGGTCTACTGTACCGGAGGTGGGAGAAACCCAACGGTAAGGAAGAGCACCTACAATTGGTCGTGCCCAGAGCCAAGGTTAAAGATGTACTGCGGGAAACACATGACGGTGTTTCGGGCGGGCATCTTGGGGTAAATCGTACGTTGCAGAAGGTTCGTGCGAAGTTTTACTGGCTTCATTGTAGGGACGACGTACAGGACTGGTGCCGGAAATGTACAACGTGTGCCGCGGTGAAAGGTCCGCAGACCCGGAGTAGAGGGGAATTACGGTTGTACAATGTGGGAGCTCCCTGGGAGAGGATTGCCGTTGATGTGGCTGGACCGTTTCCACAATCAGAGTCCGGAAATAAATATTTCATGGTGGTGATGGATTACTTCACTAAGTGGCCTGAAGTGTTTGCCATACCCAATCAAGAAGCAATAACTGTGGCTACAAAACTGGTTGAGGAAGTGATCTGTCGATTTGGCGTGCCCCTGGAGATACACTCTGACCAGGGAAGAAATTTTGAGTCACAAGTATTTCAAGAGGTGTGCAAACTACTTGGAATGCATAAAACCAGGACGACGCCATATCATCCTCAGTCAGATGGAATGGTGGAGAGGTTCAACCAAACACTGGAGAGACAGTTGGCGAAGATGGTTGAAAAACATCAGAAGGACTGGGACAATCACATTCCATTATTTTTACTGTCTTACCGGTCAGCTGTTCACGAAAGCACGAAGGAAACACCTGCTTTCGTCAATTTCGGAAGAGAGCTACGATTGCCTGTAGATTTGTTGACAGGAGGGTCACCAGATGAGCCGCAGAGTGTAACTGAATATGTAAGCGATTTGAGGGAAAGAATGCAAGATGTACATTCCCTAGTGCGTGAAAATGGTTTACATGCTAGTGAAAAGATGAAAACCAGATATGACCGTAAAGCTAACACGCCGCGTTTCGAAGAGGGTATGCTCGTCTGGTTACACAATCCAACTCGCCAGAAAGGGAAGTCCCCTAAGTTACAAAATAGGTGGGAAGGACCGTACAAGGTGGTCACTAGAATAAACGATGTAACGTACAGAATTCAACGCCAACCTAGAGGGGCTTGGAAAATAGTTCACATCGATCGACTTGCGAAGTACCATGGAAGCAATAATACTCGGGACGAGTATTAATGTAAGGAGGGGGTAATGTTACGACATCTGTTCGCAAGTAGGAGATAGGATTTGCCACTACTAGATAACAGATGGCGTTACTAGTATTCTAATAAGTAAAGGAATTACTAGATGTTTCTCGAATATCGACTTTTCGAGAATGTGGTACTAGAACTTTCTGTAATATTCGCGTATTTGAGATTTGGCATATATAAAGAGCGACGCGTGCTACGGAGTGATTCGAGTGCGAAGAACTAAAGCGAGAACAAGCGAAATACTAGAGCGAAGAAATTAAATACGACAGTGCAGTGATATACGGATTACGGAAATAAGCTTAACGGTGTGGACAGTGTTACTATAACGGAGTAAATTAGTGTTGTTAATTAGTGCGAGTATCGATAGTTAATTATCGATAGTGTTTGTTGTGTTGTGTAAAGTGCGTTATTGGTCAATAAATATAATTACACCTTATTGCACGAAAGTGTGACTGGTATTTATCAAATTAAGAACCCGGTACGTAACAGTATCATATACTGTCATTTCATTCTTACCGATATCGTGACGATAAAAGAGCGCTCGTACTAGGCCTCCTAGGCTGTTACTGAGATATAATAATATATATAAAAATAAATGTTTTTATTTGTCTCTTAAAATACAACAATACAAGAAAATAAAGTAACAAAAAAAAACAACAATGATATCAAACAACAGAAAAAAAGGTGCAAAGCTCGTTCTATCCACAACATGCAGATAGCTTCGCTTTTCAGCTCTGACCTATAACTTAAAACTACCTACTTATATCTAAATTAAATTAAAGTGAACATGATATTTTGCAATGTAATCAAAATATGCACATTGCAATTAAAGTTTGTTTTATTATTACTATAAAACGCATTATATACTATAAAACGCATTCAATATGTAGGGTAATGAAGAAATATACCGGGAAAATATACGAGCGATGAACTCTTATAACTTTTGACGTTGTTTATCTAAATCGGCCCCATTCTATTTGTCGTATTTTCACGGACGACATAAAGATAGCTGGCATAAATAAGTTGTGATAATAGGGCTTAAGTGATTGTTGGACAATGTGGCTGGAGAGCCATAATAATAATAATAAACACTTTATTGCATACAAAAACACAACACACAAACAGTATTCAAAAATTACAAAACAGTAAATCTACACAAAAGCGGACTTATCGCCTTAACGCGATTTCTTCCAGTCAACCTTTATGGTGAGGAACAAATGAACAACTCTTGAACAACAAAAGATTGTTTCCATCGCAAACAATCTTTTATTTCCTATATTTTCCTATCATAACGAACTGATTTTTTTTTCTGGTTATTAAATTTGAAAAGTATGTGTTTGATTTTTTGTAAAGGACAAGTTGAATGACGTCAACTTAGAATTGGTTCGTTTGATTAGAATATATTTCAAAGAAATTCGAAATTATTTCATGCATTTGTGATACAAATTTGTGTACATTTTATTAGAAAAAAACCTGGTATATATTTCATTAGAATAAATGTGGTATTATTGTTTTGATTTTTTGACACATTAAAATATAATCAGCCAGGAAAAACATATAAGAACTTCACCCAAATACTACATAGTATATAACAGTCTCTGTTCCTTTGTATGCTTCAATTTTTTTAACTACTTTAAACCTATGATTTAACAATGTAGATTAGAGGGACTAAATTCTTCCCTTAAGAGGTAAAATAGGGAGTATAATTTAATTTAATGGTTAAATGTTCGTTACTCAATCACGTCTGAACTACGAAAAAATTGGGATGATGAATTGCCTTATCTCGCGCAGATGAAGTTGCGTGGGTCAACTAGTAATAGATAAAGTTAGTACCTTTGACGATTCTCCCAAATCAGGTAACTGCGGCACTTCCAGTTTTATTTTCTTTCTTAGGCCAGCATAACAGTATCTGCGTAAAAAAAAGTATGTTAAATTGGGACTAGATAGAAAGAAGAGAGATATCTTTTATAACAACAGAGATTGAGAGGCTGGAGAGGGAGACTGAACTAAATGAGAAGAGGGTACCAGTCTCGCTGTCACACATTTTAGACTAGTGTTACTGAAGAGATATTTTTTTCTCTCCACTAATCCAGTATGGTAATGACATATTTTTTGTGTCTCAGAATAAAAGCTAAAAAAATAATTGTCAGCTTTGGATCATTGGCTCTCCGAATGACTCATTAAGGGAGACAAGGGGAAATTGATCGTCTCGGTAATTTAATTTGAGAAAGATAAAATATATTCAATGCCTCTTATACGCTGAAGACCAAGTGTTACTTGCAGCATCGTGTCTTTTGAAAGAAAGGCAATAAGGATGAATGTGGGTTAAACCAATAAAAGCAAAGTTTTTGAGAATGAAGAAAATGTGACAGGATAGCCTAATTGAGATGGATGGTATGAAAATGAAAGTTTGTCTATGTGAGAAATTTGATTACTACGGATGGAAAGTAACTAAAGGAGAGTGAAAAAGGGTAATGCATAAATGGGGCAGTGTATAGTCTAATGAACAGTCGATTCGAAAAGGCCCGAATGCATGATGCTGTTTTAGTTTTCACGCTCCAAAAGAATAAGGGCAGATTGATGCAGCAAAGATGAGGTGCATCAGAAAAAATAAAAATTAGGTTATGTGGTCAAGTGCAAAATGGTGTATTTCGTAGAAATTGCGTTCTGACGGTTGAAAATACATACATACATATTCTCACGCCGTTAGTTCCCATTGGGGTAGGCAGAGACTATCGATCGCCACCTTGTACGATCCTGGCAAACCTCTCTGGCTTCGTTTACATCCATCAATCTTTTCATACATGCTCTTTTATTCTTCATACTGCGGACACCTGCCTTTTTGAGCACATTTTCTATTTGATCCAAATGTGTCCTCCGAGGTCGTCCTCTTCTAACATTACCTTCCACATTGGCTCTATATATCTCTTTCACCAATTTACTGTCATCCATCCTCTCTATGTGCCCAAACCATCTCAACATTCCTTTTTCTATCTTTCTTACAATATCATCTTTTACACCACACCTTTCACGAATCACATCATTCCTCACACGATCACATAACCTTACATTACACACTTTTCTGAGGGATTTCATTTCTACTGCATTCACTCTACTTTCATGCTTCTTCTGCCACACCCAACATTCACTGCCATACATAAGCGTAGGAACAAGGACAGCATCATGCACAGCCATTCGGGCCTTTTCAGACACCGACTGACTAGACATTAGACTATCCAGTGCTCCATTTACCGCATTACCCTTTTTCACTCTTCTCTCGATATCTTCATCACACTTTCCATCCCTAGTAAACAAACTTCCCAAATATACAAACTCTTTCACTTGTTCCACTTTCTTACCATTAATCTCAATCACGCATTCGGTCTTATTCACCTCTCTCTCAAAAACCATAGTTTTTGTTTTATCCACATTCACCCTCATTCCCTTTTTTTCAAAAGACGCACATGCAATATTCATCATCTCTTGCAGCTCTTCCACCGATGATGCAAGTAGCACTTGATCGTCGGCATATAGGAGGCATTTAATGATGAATCCACCCATTCTCAATCCATAATCACTTTCACGCAACTCTGTTAAACAGTCATCCATGAACAAATTGAAGAGCCACGGGGAAGCTACACAACCCTGTCGGACACCCCGAGAGATCCCGAACCAGTCAGTATTTTCCCCGTTTACTCTCACACATGCACTGGAATCCTCATAGAGTAATACCAGTGCACGTATAAGTCGACTCCCCAAACCGAACTTGGATAACCCCTCCCATAAACACTTTCTTACCACCCTATCACGGTTGAAAATCGAATGTAATTAATGTAAAGATAGGCGAAAGTAAATTGTTGAAATAGATATACATATATAGAGCCAGTGAGGATGATAATGTCAACAACCAACCAATACAGATGAAATATATAGATCAAATAAATAGAGATTGTGCTCACAAGGGAGAACGTCTGAAATTTCAACAATAAAAGGGCATGTATATAAAAGAAAAAACTATTCCTAACAACATTTTTTTAAAAACTTTATATTTAACTTCCTGAAGTTGCTTTTTTAGAATTTATACCCCTGAGTATAAAGTATGGATGTATAATTCTCAAAACGAACATGTATTTTATATTTTCTAGATATCCACTATATGGTAAAGAAAAAGCCCAATAAATAGATATATCCTATTCTACAATTACATTAGTCTAATCAAACTTTCCTTACCGAGAATTTCCTCTCGTGCCAAGCCTCCGAGGGCGGACCGTTGGATACACCTGCTTCATCACCTTGCCGAAGTCAGCCGTCGACAGCGGCTTCATGTTGCAACTCATGCAGTGCGCTCTATGAAATACATGGTCAATA
Organism: Bedellia somnulentella; assembly: GCA_963576735.1. Classification (NCBI taxonomy): domain Eukaryota; kingdom Metazoa; phylum Arthropoda; class Insecta; order Lepidoptera; family Bedelliidae; genus Bedellia; species Bedellia somnulentella. The sequence goes on along the minus strand of OY755172.1, from coordinate 5,342,994 downwards.
AGTATCATCTAATTGATACGTCCTGGTAATGCTATAGTATCGTCACATAACTAACATTTCTCAACATCTTCAATCAGCTACTGTTCTCTGCGGGTCCAGCTAGCTGATACTAACCACTGAACCATCAAATACCTATCGATATTTAATTATTATTATTCTAATTCTCATCAGCTTGGCGATCGTGCTCGCTTTAATAATTTATTTAACTCATATTGCAATGTTTTGCCTCCTTGCTGTTCGTATATAAGATTAGATTATACTAAGAGTTGATTTTTGTAATATAAATTGAATAAAAGCTTACTTTATAACTTGAAATTTCGCTTGTAGAAGTTGCTTTTAGATCAATGACAGTATTTAGTTATTATTTTTTGTACAAATCAGTCTTCTCCTAATGCACAAAACTAAAGCCATTAGTATTTTAAACTCAATGTTATTATAATTGAAACAACTATTGATTTTCGGATATTTTAATCGCGTGTTATTACATTATTTTTAAAACCCGACGTTTCGAAAACTTTTTAGTTATCATGGTCACATGATATCATGGTCATCATGGTGACCATGATAACTGAAAAGTTTTCGAAACGTCGGGTTTTGAAAATAATGTAATAACACGCGATTAAAATATCCGAAAATCAATATTTGTTTCAATTATAATGTGCAATCGTGAAAATCTTAGAAAATTCAATGTTATTATGTCTATAATACGTACAACAAGAACTTTTAACACTCATGTTTATATAAGGTGATAAAACCTATCATGGTACAATCACATCATGCATTATTAACTTGAATACTAATTATGCATGCATGTTTAGTTGATGAATAATCTACACTGTTTATAATATCTGCCGTCTATTATCAGGTTTAACAAAATCCCATTACATTCTGCGAGTATCGTACAAGGTAACTAAGAGTGTTGGGGCTATATGAATGATTTTTAATAAATGTAAATTTCAAAAATCTAATTTTATTTTCCTTTTTTTCTTAACAAAGTAGATGAGCATTTCCTAATTATAAAGCTTTGGCACTCTGTTCTGGGATATCAAGGGGTTACATACATAGGTATAATCTCTGATTAGTACTTACATGTATTCATCATAAACATCTTGCTTTGGTAATGAAACTTCAGGATCCACTTCTAAGTGGGTTTGGATCCAAGTGACGGTTTGCTGAAGCTCCGCCCTGAAATAGTTTAAAGATTTTAATAACAGGAAGGGGCGAGTCAGTTAAAGAATACATCAACATGATGACAAAAGAGAACGCAGGTACCAATAATACCTTTACTGCAAGAAATTTGAATTGACTTATTGAATAATTTATATTTGTGTTTGGCATGTTTACCATTTATAAGTCAACTATGTTTGGTTTTTTAAATACATTTTTGCAAGCATTCAAAAAGCATAAATGTTCTTTATTTGTTTTTTTTTTTTGTTATAGGAGGATATTTGATAAGATTTTATAATCACTAATAAAATAAATCATATTTGAGTTGCTCGTATTTTGTTATAAAGCGCAATACCCACTGAGCCCGCCGGCCCGCCGACAAAGCCCTGCGACACAACCCAGCGGCCTGTATGAAAAGAATTTTGTCTAACCTATGTTCGAAAACTTGACCGCCGACAATAAGTTGCCGACACATGTGTATTGCGCTTAATATATACATTTTGGCAGAAAATCAGTTTAACTAGTACTAGTACCCAGTACTGTTAGAAATATCCTGAGCCAGTGACCATTTTTTTTATAGGCCATATAGTGTGAGTTGTAGTTTTTTAATTATTAATTTAATTCATACATACATACATATTCTCACGCCGTTAGTTCCCATTGGGGTAGGCAGAGACTATCGATCGCAACTTTGTACGATCCTGGCAAACCTCTCAAATTTATTGTAATAGATAAGTGCATTATTAGTGTTTATTTTTTCATTTATAGCATGTTTAGGGTATAGATACTTTAAAAGATCTTATTTCACTTGTTATTACTTAACAAATATATTTTATTTCTTTCTTTTTTGCTATCAACCACAAAGGGCTAACAAAATCCAATGATACTTATAATAATAATTTGTATTTACCTGGAGCCTAATGGATTCACCGGTTGTTTAAGAGGATCATGAGGTGCACTCCCAGTTGGGAGTCTTAAATAAAGCAACAGTTTTTCAGCTCCAGTTAGTGCTTCCACTGCTTCTATTAGTTGGGACACCCGTTGACGAGATTCGGCGCTGTTGGGTTAATAATATATTATAAGTAATGTGTAGGGACAGGCCGCGGAGGAGCAGGGCTAACCAAGTATTTACCCGGGTGGCCGGAGGTGGCACAGAGCTAGGACGTGTGGTGTGGACACTGTAATACAAGCTACATAAAAAAAGTAATATTCATAGTAAAAATAACAATTTGTTTGGTCATAAACAAGGAACCCTACAATTACAGTCCAGAAGAATATGGCGTATTCTATTAAAGGCACTAAGCATTAGTTTGCTTCTTTGCTCATTATTTCTCTTGCCTTTTTTTCTTCTAACTTATTTTAAAATCAAGTTTAAGAACAATTGATTACTCATACAGTTTTCTTTTTTTTCACATCACAAGTACTTTTTTTTAATGTGATATATTCTGATATGATAATTTGCTATTATTTAGGCTGGAAATTAAGGTGAGGATAGGTAGACTAGTATTGATTAGATGAAGGTTTCAGAAATGGAATGAATGTGGGCACAGTTTGACAGTTTACTGAAGATAACTTCTTCTACAATTCCCAATTCAACAAGTTCCAAATGATTAATGCATTCATTTGAGCGATTGGGAAAAATATATATGAATATGAATGTGTCTTGTTATTCTTCAAGTACAGTCTCATTATTCCCGACAGTAGTAGCCCATACAGTTTTGTAATAAAATAATTATTTTACAATATTGACATAACAATGGATAAATTTCATCCCATTTATATCACATACACATGGAACAGTGCAGCATCATAGGTGGAACAATGCTTAAACTATTAAAAGCTTTTCCATATATTTGCTTCACATAGATATTAATACTCACGGCTGTAAATCAGAAAAAGGGGCAGCAAGAGCTTTCAAATAAGATATTATACAACCACTTTTTGAAGTTGAGTAGGGAAAACATTGTAAATAGTTGGAGATCACTTTAAATGCCCTGAATGGTTTGTGCTATTCTTATCCAACACTACACAGCTTTTGGATGGAATATTGAGATGGAGGTAGATGTGATGTAGATATGTATTAAAATAATTAGATTATATTTTAATTTTAATAAACTAGAAGGTTCTGTCACGGGAATTCTAACATAAATTCCAGTAAGACTATAGTAGTTTCTCCTAGACAAAAAACCCACCAAAGACATTTCCATGTAAAATGTTGCCAAGACGAGCCCATATGACTCGCACTGTCAAAAAGTTATCAGATCTCATGTAGAGCCAAGCTTCTAACACTACACGCCCTAACTCTACAAGGCCTAACTTCACAAACTCTACACCTTAGTCAAAATATGTGGCTTGGCCATTTCGCTACATTCACATTGGCGTAAGATGAAAACTCAATTCACTGTTTATTACTTTTGTGTTATACAATAGTTCTTGTAGAAACGAACGGCCAAGCCACATATTTTGACTAAGGTGTAGAGTTTGTGAAGTTAGGCCTTGTAGAGTTAGGGCGTGTAGTGTTAGAAGCTTGGCTCTACATGAGATCTGATAACTTTTTGACAGTGCGAGTCATATGGGCTTGTCTTGGCAACATTTTACATGAAAATGTTTTTGGTGGGATTTCTTTTTTTTTTTGTAAGTTGTTTGTAATAAAAAAAATATATTTTTTTCTTCTTATTTTGGGGTGTATTTCTTGCACATCAGAGACGCCTTTTTTTATAGCCCACACTCTATCTTTGCCTTTTTTCTTTGTTGATTTACTGTTTATAATAAGTAATAGATCAGATACTGTCGATATGTCTCAATATATGTAGTTTTTTTTTTTATAACAAGGAGTGCCTATACATATATATATCTGAGGGCACCAAGTTTTAGATTATTATTAGATTAGACCTCTAGCGTCATCAAAATTTAATCTTTTAAAATTACAGGTCTCATACAAACTCCCATCCCCTAGTTTAAGGGGTTGGAGGATGAAAGTTACAAGTTTTATAATTTTGTTGTTGTTTGTGTGCTAATACTAGCCTACATACAAAATTTCAGCTTTCTAGGACATTAGGAAATACCTTAGTGAGTCACTGACGAAATCAGTGTTTTTTAGATATAAATAAAATCTGAAGTATAAAAGTTAATGTCCTTCAAACTTAATATGTTCAATAAGTCTGCTATTGACAATATATCCCAAAAATTTTGTTGATCTAGCATAACCCAAACCCAAGTTATGAGGGTTCAAAAAAACGACAAAGCGCTTCGAGAAAAGGTAGGTAGTGCCCGTGCGCTTCGCTTGGCTCGTCTTGGCGGGGGCACTACCGTGCCCCCAGATGGCAATCAATTATTATCTTTTCTTAATTCAAGCATTTGACTTTAACAATAAATAAAAGAATATGTGTTCATCTGTACATGTTTATTTAATTAATTTTATGTAATTTTTGTGCATAAGTTAAAATAAATTTGTACCATGCTATTTTTTTCTATAGGAACTAAGACTCAAATATTTCATACCCCTCCATCTCCGTAATTTTGGTAAAAATTATCGCAAAGTTATTGCTTCACATATTAATAAATATATTTATCTTCAGGGCAGCCTACATTTTTCAATGTAGACTTCTTAGCAAAGATTGACAACATAAAATATCTCACAACTAAACACTCAAGTATTCTTGGATATTACAATATTTTTTTTGGTACTGAGATGAACAGAAGCAAAATATAATTTCCATAATAAATCAAACATTTCATAACAAGAAAAAAAGAACCAAAAAATTATCAATAACTACAGTCCTACAATGTTCATTTTTATCTGTCATCTCAAAGTTGATTTTTAATCTAATAATCATCAAGGCCAATGAAGGTACACACGACATACTGAGCAAGTGTTATTAGGCCCTTCTCTATTGCTTGTCATGTAAATATTACTGAACTATTTATTAGCCTTGAAATTCATACAATCAACAAGAGTTGGCCCTTAAATTATCAGATTATAATGAATATAACACCTAAGAACAAACATAAACATATAATTAGAAGAGAAATCTATGTAAAAATGATCTTCAAGTTATTTACCTTAATGTGTTTTCGACAATATGTTGCATTGAAGAAATTTTAGAAGAATCCATTTTGCCTTCTTTTCCTTTAGATACTTCATCTGTGCCCAGGGGAGCTGCACTTGATGGTCCAGGAACGTTGCCTGCTGCAACGGCGGATGATTCTTTATCGTAAGACGCAGTTTGCGTATGTTTTGGATGATTGACATTTTCCCTGAGTTTCGCGTCATCCACTAGTTCTCGATCCTTTTTTGCACCTTCGTTTGTTGCCCAAGGTTGAAAAGGAGATGTGCTATCCATTTTAACCCAGGCAGGTTATAAAATATTCATTATTTGGTTTCATATTGCGAGTTATTCTTATCAGATTTATTACATGCGTAACGAAACTCCATTTTATTTGACAATTTGAACTGACATTTGATTTGATCAGCTGTGCGGTGAGGTGGAGGAAGGGGACTTATGGGTGACCAGGAAAGTGACTCAGTGTTTGATTTTAAATTCTTAATACGTATTACCTACTAGGTTGTCTGTTGTGAAAACCTTAGTCACCTATAAAGATACCTGCGGATTAAATTAGTTTAGTGTTATTCTTAGCCCTTTTTAACGCTACCCAGCATCTTACTTTATTTTTATCATTATTATTTATTCTTTATTCGAAGTACAAATATTACAAAACAACAGTTTCCACCATGTTTTGCAATACAAATATTATTATATTTTTTGGAAAATGATAATAAGCTGTTAAAACAACACAGGAACAGATTATTAACCTTGCACACCATATTTATTTTGCTTTGATGGTGAATATGGTGATACATAACGACATAATAAAAAATACATACATATATATTCATATTAAAATAAATATACTCATGGCTATAAAACTCTGAAAGGGGTACCCAGAGCTTCAGAATCAAAATACTTCATCCAATTTGGAAGTTTAGTGGGAAAAAGGTTGTAAAATTAAGGTTCTTGGTGATAGGTCTCCAACCGCATCGCTCGAAAATCACTTAAAAAGCCCGAAAACCCTAAGTTGAATCTTACGACCACCCACGGGAACCAATGGGGTAGTGCTATTCTAAGTGCTATAAAATATATTTTTACATAATAACAAACTCAATAAATAATGAACTGTAAAGTATATACAAATTTCGTTTTCGATAAGAATGATCGAGTTCCGTACATCACACTATGGGAAAAAACACGTAAAACCTGGCCATAAATAGTGGTGTTTCAAAAACATCTCGTAATTAATTACGTAGTAGTAAGGAATAAAAAAGTGGTATGTACAATGAAATAAAAAAGCCGCAGTTTAGTAATTAGTGGATTTAATTAACGGAAAATTAATTTATTACTCTGTAATTAAAATTTAAAAAATATTTTTATGTATACGATAATGTACGATTTAAATTATCAAAATGTTTATCCTTTATATGTTCTGAAAGAAAATTTAATAATTCTTTAGAACATTTTCTTAAGAATTCTATCTGTGTAGTGCCGGCTTAGAATGTTACTACCCCTTTCTACCAACGGGTGTCGTATGGTAAGGGTATGGGGCTTTTTTAAGTGGTTTTTAGGCGTTGCGTTTGGAAACCCATCACTAATGTTACTTTATTTCTACCATCTTGTCTCGTATCAATTTCCAAATGTGGCTGTGAAGTTTTCAGCTCTGAAGCTCTGGCTATCCCTTTTTGGGTTTTATGGCCGTGAGTAGAAGTAAGTAACTTTGTATCTATGAAATGAATAGAGATCCAAGCTTAATAAATGTCTTTCCATGACATCCCCTATATTTCGTTTATCGAAAATTTTATTATATTTTTGACATCCTTGTTCTTGGGCTACTGGGCTCCTCCGGGCAGCACTGCGATTGGAAGTATACTTGATTGGACGACAATTACAACGCGTATTGTAATTGCTGACTTTGTCGATGTTACTGAGTTGCAGACCTTATGTACTATAGATCGCAGTTTCATTTAAAACTCTTTGAAACAGATGTTCTCTCTGAGCTTAAATACAATATCTGGACGATATTTCGTCTAATAAAATGTAATAAAGTGCATTTATAAAAATAATAATTCATGGTTGGGAAATGAAGGGAAATATATTAACACTCAACAAAATGCCATATAATCCAACAATGTAAAAGAAATTTAAATAATGTCGTCTTAATATAGAGTTTATGCTATAATATATAAAATTATTATTACTTATATAAAATTATCTACATTGTGTAAATAATTCAAAACTTCACAAATAAAATACAGGTAGTTCAAAAATATCTTGGTAAACGTTAGCTGCATAAATTTTCGTAAATGTAAAAACAACCAACTTTGAACTGATGGTGCCTGGTTATACGTTATGTTTTATAATTAATAAGTGCAAATTTAGATAATATAGTTATCTCTATCTCTCTAAGCATAAATTTAGTAGTAGTTTTCAGATATTTGACCACCATTAATGACTACCATTAATGACCAGGCTTTTCCCATAGTGTGGTGTGAAAACAATACATGTCTGTGTCACTTTAATTCCTGGTGCTAAGGATATGGTAACTTTACTACAGTGTAAAGAAGACTATTCAATAAAACTCTTAATCCGCCTACAGGACAATAATATTCTTAAGAACAGTTGTTTACTACATATATATTACATTCTTTGACAATAAGTTTTTAATTCGTTATTCTTTGCAGTGTTGTTTAAATATACAGGGTGTCCAGTAAATAAACGTCCAACCGTTAATTTTTTTTTATTATATTAAACCTGGTTTAGAAATAAGCCAGGTTTAAGTTGTCCTCCTCTTGCTAACCAATTCTCCTCTAATCCTCAATTTTTGCTAACCAAGCTGTTCTTTGCTTCATTAGGAGTCTAATAAAAAAAAAAAATGCCGATATCCCTATTTTTGCCCTCTTACCATAACAAAATAGCCCAAAAAAAATTAAAAAAATAAAAAACAACTTAAACCTGGCTTATTTCTAAAATAAAAAAATTGCATTTCCGGGCACTTCACAGGGTCCTCTATTGGTGGTTAACGGTTGGACGTTTATTTACTGGACACACTGTATGTGGATCAGATTTATTTTATTACACACAACCTCTATTTTGTAATCTTATTATATATATAATTTCTTATTCCGTAGCTCTAGCTACCCCTTCAAGGGATTTATAGTTGTGAGTATATGGTTGTATATATATATAATAAAAAATCTTTGATATATAAAAACGCGGCTTATGGTTTGGGGTTGGCGAAAGTGCTTCTACAGCGAATTGCCATTGCTATTACAATTAAAAATATTTCTTTTCGTGTTTTGGTTAAATTAAATTTTATATTTATTTTATTTTACTAATAAAGTTTAAAGTATATATGAAAATGTTTAATTAATTATTAAACAGCTTTATTTTGTGCATTGTATTCTATTGGAAATCCCTTAAACAAGTTAAATTTTATTATACTTTTATGGAACTTACATGAATCTTAGCACCCTAAAAATGTTATTAAATACAAAGATATAAAATACATTCAATTTGCCATGAATCAGTTTGTGATAATATTAAAACCTTTGTGATCACACCGAAGATTCACCATGAGATTGTATCTGCATGAAAAGGTGTGCCTATGGCTTGGCGACATGAAATTGTCCCGGGTTGTCATATTGGTTGCGGCTATATTTTTTATCGTGCCTCTGGTTACTCACTACTATTTGACTAAGGTAAGGGTTATACTAATTTTAAATCTTATTCATTTTACTAATTTGTAGGATTTGAAAACTTGTCGATAATTGTTTCACTCATCAGAACTTTTTGTATCATTGTATTTGTACATTGCCATGTAATGCTGACTTAGAATGTCATTACCCTTTTCTACCCACGGATATCCTTAGAGGTGACTAAGGTTATGGGGCTTTTAAGGTGGTTTTTGGGTATTGCGGATGGAGACCGATCACCAACAATACCTTATTTCCAACTTCCAAATGTAGCTAAGGAGTTCCTGGTTCTGAAGCTTTGGGTACCCCTTTTTTATTTATGGCCATAAGTATATGCATGTATGCATATACTTGTATAGCATATATTGGTACTACATGAGAGTAAAAAACATTACCATTAACATATTGCTATCATCATTTTAACAAATTTGTTATGTGTAAGTATCATCCCTACATCCCCTATACATTGGTGGAATGTAATGTACTTTTGCTACTTAAGTGGAGTAGGTAAGAAATCTTGGTGTGGGGTTCCTAACCACATCTTTCAACAATCACATAAAAAGCACTGAAACTATAAGTACAAATTTAACTTTAGAGCAGTTGGTTAAGTGCCTTAATGAGAATCATAATTTTTTTATAAATGTTCTTCTTTAAGGACTTAGAAATATTTTTTACAGTGATTGGCTATTCTTTATTACAGTATGAGTCCCCTCCATCATTCTCATATGAAGCTGTGAGACATGCTGTGGAGATCACTGGGGATTTTTCAGCCATGACTGCTGCTGATCTGAAGTTACGAATTGAGGAAATGTTGAGGATAAAGGTAAAAATATTGCAAATATAATATGAAAGGAAAACTAGTGACCAGTTGGCACAATTTTGTTGGCATGATATAAGACCTGCTTGTTATAATTTTTTCTTAAAATTAAATGAATTATTTATATTGTTTATAGTGCTTATAGAGTACTGGGATTTATTATCCGCTCTGAATAAGCGTTGAAAAAATATCAAAACAAAGATTTATATTTGTTGTAGAACTCTTCTTAAATATGCTTTGAAGGTTTGAAACCCTTATTATAAAGTGTATAAAGCATGCATAGAAGGTAGGCAAAAAAAGTTCAAGATATTAAAAGGCCAATAAAATCCATTGATTATACAGACAGGTGGAAATGTTACAAATTTTGCCTGTCCTATATAACTAAATTTGGAGTGTTCCTATTTTTGTAGTGAATTGCTCTCTAAATTAAAATTTAGTGTGCCATGTCGAAGTATTATACATGCCATAAATAATATTGTTTTGTATGTAGACATTTACAGTTCTACTGCTCATTCAATAAAATTGGTTGTGGTCAGTCAGTTCTTTGATAGCTAGTTTGTATTAAGTATTATTATTACCAACAATACTTTATTTCTATCATCTCATCCCCTATTGACTTGTAAATGATACTGAGGAGTTTCTAGCTCTGAAGCTCTGGGTACCCCTTTCTGGGGTTTACGAGTGTGACTGTAGGTATGTATGTATATAGAAAGTGACAAAAAGGATTAAGCCCAACACCAAAATAAGTTGTGCAGTAGTTAATAGCAGTTCTAAGATATTTGGGACTAGGGTTTGCTATTTGAATATCCTACAAACAAATTATTTGAATTGCTTCGCTATTATATATATTAATAGAACCAGTTTAGTCAAACTAAATTCTGCTAAAATTTGTTTTCAAATTGAACTAATGTTATAAGGCATAATTTAAAATAAAACATTTCCTCCATGTAGTGTATTGAGTATAAAAATCTGTCGAACTGCTACCCCTACATAAAAGTTTAGTCTTATAAGACAGTGAAAGTTTTAAAACCATCACACCTATATCATCCATTAATGTAATAAAACCGTTATTTAAACATTTATTGGTTTAAAGGCATCCGTATCGACGGAACTTCGTGAGCTGGAGGCCCGCCGAGGCAGACTTCAACGCGAGGCCGCCGCAGCGAGCGCCAAAACCGACAACCTCCGAGCAGAGCATGCCCGCGCGGCCGCTGACTTACAACGCCTAAGAGTTTCTGCCGAACAAGCGAGACTCGCACAATTAGAAGCCATTCGACGCGACACCCCAGAATTAGCTCCACCACTACAAATCTTATCACATTTTCCACCTCCCAAACTGAAACCAATAGAAAAAACTGCAGAAACTAACTGCCGGATGCATTCATGCTTTGATCACTCTCGCTGCTCAATAGCATCTGGACTGCCAGTGTATTTGTACGACCCTGATGATCACCCTATTTTAGTAAACGGAGAGATTGATGGATTTCTTAAAACAACGTTAAGACAGACATTAGGATATAATACACACTTGACGAGTAATCCAATGACAGCATGTCTTTATTTGGTGCTGGTGGGAGAAGCGTTTCCTTCAGATAAAACTATATCGTAAGTAATAATTTTAAATGCCTTTAATTTTACCCTCATTGGTATTTGCTTAAATGAAATGATTGTTTTTTGTTGCAGATCACAAGTTTCCGATTCTTATAAACCTATTCTAAATGAAACAGCTCTAAAATCCCTACCTTACTGGGGAGGGGATGGCCGAAATCATTTGTTGGTTAACTTGGCTCGTAGAGAATTATCTGTTGGGTCTGGTGATGCATTTAAAGGCTCGTCTATTGGTCGGGCTATGGTTGCCCAATCTACATTTACCCAAGAACAATTCAGACCTGGTTTCGATGTTATAACTCCACCAGCCTTAGGCCCTCCTGGAGGTGATGTTTGGTCCGATTGTGCTCCTATCGCTCCGGCTAGGCGAAAATATTTACTGAGGTTAGTTTGTTCTCTATATAATGGAAGTTTAAATTAAATAGGAATAAAGCATTAACTTTCTTTTATCAGTTTTCAGGGTTCTCAAACAGTAACAAAGTCTTCATCACAAGACAACGATACGCTAATAACTGAATATTTGAAAAAGAAAACGTCTGAAAAACCTTCGACAGATATGTTTTTACTGCAATTTGAGTGTGATCCGCCGACAGAGAAAAGAGCTTTGTATCAAATAGGGGACTGGGTGTTGTGTGGAACAGATCGCTCACGAAGGATTGTATTGAGAGAATCTACGTTTGTGTTATTATTAGCGCCCAGTGATCAATCCTATGTATCGACGTCTTTGTTGCAAGCGCGACTTTACGAAGCACTCAGATCTGGAGCTATCCCCGTCATACTAGGTGGGGACCGAATAGTCCTGCCTTATAGTGAAGTGCTAGATTGGCGACGTGCTGTCATTCTTTTATCAAAGGCTCGTGTATCGGAATTGCATTTTCTATTACGTTCAGTTTCCGATGCTGACTTGTTGGCATTTAGAAGACAAGGTAGAGTTCTCTGGGAAAGGTATTTGAGTTCAGTGCAAGTAAGCATGGACACGTTACTTGGAGTAATCAGAACACGATTGAATATACCCCCTTCAGCAGCAGTGCCTGCAGTTGGGACGCCAGCCTTTAATGATTCTTACTCACCGCCGAAGTTAGAGCCACCAGCATTGGAAACTGAGCCTGAAGAGACACTGGGTCCATTAGAAGCGGCTTACCCTAGTCCTGCTTATCGGCGAAATTATACCATTGCTCTTTTACATGGCTATGAGATGTGGAATGATTGGGGCGATCCTTTCTTCCTGTACCCTCAGTTACCGTGGGATGTGCCGATGACGTCAGAAGCCAGGTTTTTGGGGTCATCATCTGGGTTTCGTTTGATTGGGGCTGGTGCAGGGGGTGCTGGGAAAGAGTTTGGGGAAGCGCTTGGTGGAGATCGACCGAGAGAACAGTTCACAGTTGTTATACTGACTTATCAGAGGGAGGCCGTTTTAGCGGCGGCCTTGGCTAGGTTGCGGGGGTTGCCGTATTTGAATAAGGTTAGTGTATTTATCGTCAATTTAGCTTAGAAATATTGACTAACTACAAGTAATAGCTATGGTATAAATTGTATACCCTCGCCTCTTAATACATTGAAACACACTCATATCACCAATTTATGTCTTAGACTCAGTCAATAGCATACATACATTAATATTTGATTTTCTAATAGACCTTCTCCGCTACTCTTTGGTTTCCTAGTTACTTAAGACATGAATAATTTTAGGGCTTTAAATGCTATGTTTTTTCAAGTGTGCTAGCCATACAGTTCAGATAAATAACCTAAAACTCCCCAGGTGGTAGTAGTGTGGAACGGCAGAACAGCCCCAACCATGTCCTGGCCAGAATCTGGCGCGCCCATATCCGTGGTGCGAACCAGTAGGAACTCGCTCAACAACCGCTTTCTGCCGTTCGACCAGATCGAAACTGAGGCGGTGCTGTGCGTCGATGATGATGTGCATCTCAGGCATGATGAGATCGTGTTTGCTTTTCGGTGAGATATACAAGTAGTACATATACTCGCGGCCATAAATCCCATAAAAGCAGCCTGAGCCTTAGAGGTAGAAACTCCTCAGCCACATTTGGAAGTTGATGGGGGACAAGATGGAAGAAATAAAGTGTTGTTGGTAATGGGTCTCCGACCGCATCACCCGAACCACTTAAAAAGTCCCATACCCTTAGTCGCCTCTTACGTCACCCGTGAGTAGAAAGGGGTAGTGTCATTCTAAGCCGGCACTACACGGTAAATAGAATTAGTGTTGGTTAACATGTAGCGTTGATTAGCATTTTGCATCTACCAATGAAAGAAAAATATTATTTCGAACCAGATGCAATAAAGCCGCCGACTCTTCTTTTTAATTTATTTTTAACCTACATGATGATTTGGTTTATTTAGTCATTTAGTCATAAGTCATTTGTTCGGCCATCCAGTAATTACTTCTCTCTAAATTAGAAACAAAATTTGTAGAGTAATAATTGTATTGTGACTCGGTATCTACTCTTACTTTATTTCAAAATAATGCAGTATCGAATTACCTTGCAAAACGTCAGAAGTGTCATTTTAGATCTCGAGTTTTTTGACATTGAGTAAAAAAAAACTTTGAGTTAAAAGTCAATAAAAATATTTTTCAGAGTGTGGCGCGAACACCGCGACCAGATTGTCGGGTTCCCGGGACGCTACCACGCCTGGGACCTCAACTTCAACAACGGATTCTTGTACAACTCCAATTACAGGTAGGTTTATATTTCGTTTAACTATTTTCTTAGGAGGCGTTAGCGCTAAGGTCTAATTATTTTACTCAATACTTGGTAGCAAAAAATTAAGTGAATGTGATATTTTATCCCTCATTTGAAGGTATATTTTATAATTTTAGCATATTATATTAGGCCATGCCATAAACATAGCTTATGCCATTTAGTGCCTCAAAATATGCATCTGCATTTATGGTTATAAGGCCTTCTCCATGAGCATTTATGGTAGGAACTTACACATTTATTATGTTTTATAATAGATAATAGAGATTTTGTGATACTTGTTGTTTTTAAAAATACATAAATCGTTTTTTTCAGCTGCGAGTTAAGTATGGTACTAACGGGCGCAGCGTTCATCCACCGCTACTGGATGTGGTCGTATTGGCATACTCTGCCCACCGCTATACGGGACTATGTGGATGAACATATGAACTGTGAAGACATCGCTATGAACTTCCTCGTGTCACATGTCACAAGGAAACCACCGGTCAAGGTCAGTTTAAGGTCACAATAATATAATGCGTAACATAAATAAGTAAACTTCCTAATCAATCCAACACCCGAAACTACTACCACATTTTTGGTGGCCTAAATAGGTGACATAAATAAAAAAATACATTTATATTGAACAATTGGCAATGAAGAAAGAAATGGAAGGATAAACGTTTCCTCTTACATACATACATATACTCACGGCTATTAATCCCTTAACGGGATAGCCAGAGCTTTGGAATGAGAAATTCCTCAGCCACTTTTGGAAGTTGCTTAATATATATTAGTGCGCCTTTCCTCTGCGCCGCTAAAAGTCATACGTGTACTATGAAACATTTTCCTCGCATTTCCTGTTCGATTTACGGCCTAATAAAGAAAAAGGTAAATTAGGTATCGTAGATGATTTCTGAAATGATGAGATTTCTACATCATATATTCTAAGGCGTCGACCGATTTCTGAATTGAGTATTCTAGCTGAGAATAACTTAAGTATCGTTCTGTCGCATTTCATCTTAACAACTGAATGAGACAAAACGATACTTGAGTCGTTCTCAGCTTGAATACTCAATTCAGAAATCGGGCGTTACTCCATATTATTTTTCATAGTATGAATCCCCCAAAAAGCATTCTTAGCACTGTTCCACGTCCAAGAAGTTGGTTCCGCCTTGTAGGAGCCTCTCGATGATGGTTAGATGATAGTTGCAGAAATAAAAACCAGATTTGTTTGACTAGAGTTTACTGCACTTTTACAATCTGTATTACAAATTGAACTATATAGATTTTATATTGTTAAGCGTCTATCTTGTCTTCTTGTGGTTTTGATGAGAAAAAAAAGGGGGTAAATTGAGCCGGTGTCGGCCTTTTATAAAAAAATGCAGTGACAGTATTTGTCTCTCCTTTGAAGTGACGCGTTTCTGGCTTCTCTAATGTTTTCAGCCAGTTGCGAGTGAAAGTTGGGTCGTCGTCAACGTTCCAACACATTATTACATACATACATATACTCACGGCTAATTATCCCTTAACGGGGTAGCCAGAGCTTTGGAATGAGAAATTCCTCAGCCACTTTTGGAAGTTGATTGGGGAAAAGATAGTAATAATAAATGTATTTGGTGACGGGTCTCCAACCACATCGCCCAAAAATCACTTAAAAGCCCCTATAACCTTAGTCGCCTCTTACGATCACCCACGGGTAGAACTAGGGTAGTGTTATTCTAAGCCGAAACTACACAGCAAATTTACTATAAGGAACAAATCTTGTAGGTGACCTCTCGCTGGACGTTCCGTTGTCCCAGCTGTCCGGCCACGCTGTCTGCCGATGAAACACACTTCCATAAGAGACATAAATGTATACAGTTCTTTTCAGAGGTAAGATATCCTACTAATTATTTTTTGTTAACGTTAAGATGTTTTCCATACTTATGTAATCGTTTTATAGTGCCTTTTTTCTTAGCGGTGAGCAAATGAATTGATTGTTCTGGAAAAATGGGTACTCTTCAGACAGGCGCTCACACCAAATGACAATAACATAAACGTTCACGCCGAATACCCCCGAAGGGGTTGGCAGAGGTACTAATACTTCTAAACATCACGTGACTTTGTCACTTGGTGTTCAGAGTACCCACATTTTGCATGGACAGTGTACTCACGTGATAGGGGGCAGGTCTATCGCCGTTTTGTACGAATACACTGTCACAAGACTAAGTACAACTCAGCCATGTGGGTTTTCTCACGATGTTTTCCCTCACCGTTAACAACCATTATAAATTAACCACACTATGTCTTTAGAAAAGACAAATTGGTGTAGGCCCGACCCAGGATTTGAACACTAGTCGCTTGCACGTTAACCGGTGTTCTACCCATTGAAATAAAGTTAAAATTAGCCATGATAATAATAGGATTATAGAATTAGAAAAATCTCTTCAAGATATAACATTAAAGTATCATAATAGTCACTTAGAGATGCAATGCTACATAGAAGGATTAGAAGAAATTATAGAGTTAAGTAAAGAAAATATAAAAACAGTAGAAACGCTATCTGGTTTTTGCAATAAGTGTGACAGTGTAAGTACTGTCATAAATGATGTATCTCCTGAAAATAGAAATAATATGGTTAAGCCCACTTTTGCCTACAATAGAACTGTGTCGACTCAGAGGACTTTAGTCTTCTCCGATTCTCTTGGTGTTAACATTGGCCATCATTTAAACAAAGAATTAGACCAATGTATCTTAAATACTTGTATGCCCGGAGCAAGTTACTCTCAAATAATAAATTCTATTTTAAAAGAACAATATGACTCGAATACTACTTTAGTTATTTTAATAGGTTCAAGTAATAAGGTGAATCCAAGTGACTTAAAGAAATCATTTGAGAGGTTAGTTAATTTAAATGTTAGAAAAATAATTATAAGTGACTTCCTATATTCCAAGCATCTTAGCTATAAGGTTAACACTAGGATATATAAATTAAATATGTTACTATATAATTTGACTTTGGGATATAGGCAAAAAATTGTTAATTTTAATATAAATAATTATATTAAGAAATCATTAATGACTAAGAGTACCTTGAAAGTACCTGATTATTCTAAAAAACGTCTAGCTATGTTACTAGCTAGTAATATAGTATACAATAATGTTATTAATTTGAATAACATAACAATTTCAACTGACTTGGATGCAGTTATTAGTACAAGTACTAATGTATCTGCAAATTTAGCTTTAAACTAGGTAGTAAGACAAAGGAAAAGGCATACATTCCACTAGTTCATCAGAACATACAGAGCCTTTCCTGCAAATTATTAGAATTAGAGTTATTCGTTAATAAGTACAATGTTAAAATACTTTGTTTGACAGAACACTGGTTAAAAACAGAACAAATGAACTTTAGTTTAAAGAATTACATGGTGGGCAGTTGTTTTAACAGGGAGTCCGTAATGTGTGGGGGTAGTATGATACTATTATATGTAGACATTAAATTTAAAGAAAGAAAAGACATCTGTAGACTCTCTGTTGAACAACATGTAGAAATCTCATGCATCGAATTGAGCAAGTATATAATTTTGTGTGTATATCGCCCACCCAAAGGTAACTATGACATCTTTGAAGCAGCGATGGAGGATGCTTTGGGGATGGCTTCCCGCAGCTCCAGAGAGGTTGTAGTTTGTGGGGATTTCAATGTTGATTTATTAGGTGAGGGTCTAGTAAAGGAGAGAATCTTAACATTTTTTCAATCATTTAATCTTCTAAATGTATTTAATGAGCCAACCCGAATTACCTCGACCTCTGCAACATGTTTAGATAATATTTATTGCAATTGTGACTACTCTGGTCACTTCCTTTTTGATAGCATTACCTCAGACCACAAGGGACAATTCATAAATTTAGAATTAACCATTGAAAAAAAAAAGTCAATTGTATGTAGACAGATAACTGAAAAAAAACTTAGCTTATTTGAAAATAATATTAGGTCTAGCATCAGCCCCCCAATGAGAAGCAGTGAAACATTAGAGAATTGTCTTTCTTTCATCAATGAGCTAAAAACAGAATTTAACAAAATCTTTAAAACTAAGGTAATACTATGTAATACAAAATGCTCTTTTGCTGAATGGGCCACCGCTGGAATTAGAATAAGTAGAGATCACCTATATAACATTTATAGAGAAAAGTCCTATAACTTCAACCAAGATTTTATTATTTATGTCAGAAATTATTCAAAAATTTTCAAAAAAGTTTGTGGTGAAGCTAAATCTAGATGCATAAAACATAAAATTAAGAATTCTTCTAACAAGAGTAAGACTGTCTGGAAAATAATTAACAGTGAAACTGGAAAACTAAAGTCCCCGCATGATCTCAATTTATTATTAGATAATGAACTGATACAGTCAAGATCACAAATTGCTGACATTTTTGAAAATCATTTTATAAATACCCCCACTCAGACAACAGAGAAATTAAATTCATGTCCCCAAAAAGCTCTTGAGTTGTTGGAACAAAATGTTACCAAAACAACAGCACAGTTTTCTTTCAAGTATGTTGACAGTAATGATATAATTAAAAATTTTAAAACCATTAATCTTAAAAAAACCGAAGACATAACAGGAATGTCAGTTTTCGTCATAAACAGAATAATAAATATAATCGCTCCCCATTTAACGATACTTTTTAATAAATGTATAGATATAGGAGAATTTCCAGACTGTATGAAGTTAAGTAGGCTCATCCCACTACATAAATCAGGAGATAGTCAGGACTTTACCAACTATAGGCATATTTCTATTTTACCAGTTCTCAGTAAGGTTTTTGAGAAAATCATGTCCAACCTTTCATATTTCAATAAAAGTAATATATTCCATGACGAGCAATATGGTTTTACTAAAGGTAGGTCTACTGTAGATGCAGGAGTGTCACTAATGAAACATATTTTTAATTCATGGGAAAACTCCCGGGATGCGTTAGGTATATTTTGTGACCTCACAAAAGCTTTTGATTGTGTAAAAAAGGAAATAGCGTTGACTAAACTTAAATATTACGGTTTTGACGAGCAAGCACTGAAATTAATGGCATCATATCTTGATAAAAGAACTTTAAAGGTAGATATTAATGGAACCACGTCGAAAGGATCGGAAATAGAGATGGGCGTTCCTCAAGGTTCTATACTTGGCCCATTACTGTTTCTGATTTATATTAATGATTTACCATTTATGGTACAAAAGTATTCTGAGATAGTTATGTTTGCAGATGACACATCTTTAATATTTAATGTAGCGAGATCCTCTACATCTCTTGACGACGTAAATAAAGCTATCTCACTGGTATTGCATTGGTTTACTGTAAATAACCTGGTTCTGAATGCCAAAAAAACTAAATGTATTAAATTTACTTTACCGAATGTTAGGCAAGTTGACGCCAATATTGTTATTGACAGTGAAAAAGTAGAATTAGTGAAAGAGACAAAATTCCTAGGGATAATAATCGATTCTAAGTTGCAATGGGGACCCCATATACTAACACTTTCTAAAAGGCTGAGCTCAGCAGCGTATGCCGTGCGTAAGATTAGAGAAATAGCAGACATAGAAACAGCTCGCATTGTTTATTTCAGTTATTTTCATAGTATTATGTCGTACGGTATTTTATTATGGGGTAAAGCGGCTGATGTTCATAAAGTTTTTGTCTTACAAAAGCGAGCTATCCGATCTATTTACATGTTAAGGTCGAGGTATTCGTTGCGCGAAAAATTTAAAGATATTGGCATTTTAACTGTCCCTTGCCAATACATATTTGAGAATTTAATGTATGCCAAAAAGAATATAGGCCAATTTAGTAAAGTTAGTGAAAGGCATACTGTTAACACTCGGAATAAGGAGAAACTTAACGTACCAAAGTGGAGACTTAATAAAGTAAGTAACTCCTTTATGGGACTATCCCTGAAAATGTTCAATAAACTTCCTTCTGACATATTGGAATTGCCTGTGGCATCTTTTAAAAAGGCAATTAAAGCCATGCTTTTAAAGAAATCTTACTACAGTGTTCAAGATTTTTTAAACGACAAGGACCCAACGCGCACATGACCATGTCCGTAAAGCTATAAATCTTCCCTCGTTATTCCTAGGAATAATTGTCTGGTGAGGATTTTTCTTCTCACGTTATGTGATTGGTTTTTGTAATGGACAATTTATTTTAATTATGTCAAACTAGCGTTTGGTTTGGTCGCATAGAAAATCTTTTGTAAAATAAAAACATGTTTATAAACTGAAATTGTACAAACCATATTTTGAAAAAATGAAAAAATGTGAATGTAAAGAGTTTCTTTGTTGCTTCTTCTCTTTACGAACACCTTCCGAAGCAACGGATTAACGATTAGTTTAAAACTTTGACGTTCAAAAAATGTTAGTATTTAACTTTATTTTGAAAAATAAACTTTTTGACTTTTTTTTTTTGACTTTTTGAGCTATCACCAAATGACAAAAGGTCACATAATGTTTAAAAAGAGTTTCTTTACCGACCTGACGGCAATATACGACGTAATTAATATGTCCTAAATATATAGCAAATATGAAAATATTGATGCATGTAGATGAAGGTCTTGAGCTTAAAGTTTGCCAGGTTTGTTCAAAGTGGCGATCTTTATTCTCTGCGCGAGTATATGTATGTATGTACATACATATACTCACGACTATAAATCCCTAGAAGGGGTAGCCAGAGCTAAGGAACTAGAAGTTCCTCAGCCACTTTTGGAAAGTTAAGGGGGAAAAGATGGCAAAATAAAATCCCCAATACCGTTAGTCGCCTCTTACGTACACCCACCAGAAGAAATGGGGTAGTGTTATTCTAAGCCGACACTACACAGCAATGTATGTATTTCTATGTGTTTAATGCTGTAAATTATATAATAATACTGTATTGAAACTCAAATCTCATATTGCAGGTAATGGGCTACACGCCGCTACTAAGCACACAGCATCGCGCAGATTCCGTCCTCTTCAAAACGCGAATACCTCACGACAAACAGAAATGCTTCAAGTTTGTCTGAACATGTGTTTTCTCTAACTGTGAAATGAAATTATATCGTTTATTTGAAAGAAACATGGTAAATGAAAGATATTTGTAGGGAACCACATGTTTCGTCAAAGTCTATGGGACAAGTTATTAGGCTCGCACACTGCCATACAGAAATACTTAATAAAGGGTTATATACGTATTGCTAGTCGTAGAGGGCGCTATCGAATGAAGTGTTTCTGACGTAATTTTATTAGGAATTTCATTTTTGACTAATTATCGCACGGTGAGTACTAAAGTAGCCGAATCACAAGTGTTTGCCACAAATGAGATTTAAGTGCGTATCTGTATAAATATGGTTTTTGAAACAAAAGAAAATAGAACCGGTATGATCGGAATTAAAACGAAATGACGTTTAATGCAGTATGCAAGAGATTATAAGTTTTTGAGCTCTTTAAAACTAACGCAATTTTCAGCAAAATTCAGGAGGTAAACGCTTCATATCGACAACAATATCGACAACAATGATAGCATTCGTACCTTTTCTAACTACTTGCAAAATATATTCGTGTCATTTTCTCCGCTTCGTAGGTTATGATTGAAGTATAGAATAATTTCAATTTAGGCGCTTACTAGTCTATGAATCCAATGACAACTACGGAGTTAGTTAATTCGATTATTTTTTCGCGTGAAGGAGATAGAAATATTTTTTTACAGGAGGTAAGTATGCCTATTATCGGCCTCGATGTGAAGAGTGGACCTCCACTCTGGTTACTTTAATTTTCATCGTGTGATAATAATATAGTATAGTTATGAATATGTACAGTATATTTGTAATCGAGATGAATCTGCAAAACGGTTCTTTTTTATGAACTACAGTTAACAAATAATGCTTTCTCATGCATTTTTTTATGAAGTTGTTTATTGGCATACAAACTCATTAGAGCTTTTTGATGCTTGGGTAGTGAATCATGAAGGAAAATCTATTATATTATTATATTTGTAAATATGTTGACTAAGAATGCAATTTTATATATATAAAATCATTTTTAATGATGTTCTACAGCTGAGAAAAATCATCAAATATTGTGTTAGTATTTTTATGATATTTTACTTTGTTACATAACATAACATAACATAACATAAACGTTCACGCCGAATATCCCCGAAGGGGTTGGCAGAGGTACTAATACTTCTGAACATCACGTGACTTTGTCACCTGGTGTTCAGAGTACCCACGTTTTGCATAGACAGTGTACTCACGTGATAGGGGGCAAGCCTATCGCCGAATTTGTTACATAAAAATATTATTTTTTGCAATTATTATCAAAAAACAGTGTTAGGCTGCATCTTATATTTTCGCAACATCTCAAATATTATTTTTAAACGACATTCTAATTGGTTCTGAGATGGATAATTCTGTGACTAGTCTTATTTTTAAGTTTTATTTGTGTAAGACTGACTATAAAAAGTAGTTTAATACTTTGTTAGTTATAATATAAGATTGAAGAAATCTACTTATAATGTAAATAAATCTATTATACATACTAACAAATTTCAATATCTATTGTTGCTGGATTGCAAATAAACATTTTGTATACATGGAAGTTTTGTTATTCATGAATATTCCATAAATTAAAGATAACCTTACATTACAAACTTTTCTGAGGGACGTACAACCTCTACTGCATTCATTAATTCATGATTCCATATTGGAAAGTGAGCGAAGATTTTATTACTAAACCAATGATGTCTATCTTTGTGCTCCAGATACCATATTACAGGATATTACTTTATATCATTTGTACAGTCGCCATCAGATATATCGGAGCGGCCGAGGTACTCAAATACTTCTGAGCAGCAATAAATTTCAATAAATTATTTACGGTAAATAAGGTAAATAAGATCTGAACATCCAATTCGCCGCAAATATATGAGCAGTGGATTTTCAATTAAATCTGAACACACAACGACACAATAATATCTGAAAGCACAACTCGTCAAAGTTATCTGCTCAGACAGGGTGATCATAAATATCTGAACATTTAAGGAAAATATACCTTAAAGCACTAGGCATACAGTTTAAATGTAATCGTACAGATGTAATGAATTTTCCTTTTACAAAATGAGTAGGTATACAAAATATATATACATCTTCGAAAAGCAACTTTACAGTCTTGTTACAAGAGACACATTTGAATAAAATATTTGGCAATTTACAAAAATGGTAACATTACTGTCATTGCATATAATTCACAGATTTATTGTGCTATACTTACGTATATAGATTGGCAATACAAAGTCGACAGGCAAGACCAAAATTTATTTTGAAATTTATTTTATTTTGAATTTTATTTATTTTTTTGATTATTACTTTTTTTTGATGAATTTTCTTTTTTATTGATTTTTATTATTTTGATTTTATTCTTTGGGACATAACTTTTAATTGACATGTTTTTATAATTTTAATTTATTTGTATTTTGTAGTTTTCATTTTGTGTTGTATGTAATGGCTAAATATGGGCTACTAGCCTGAAATAAATGTTTTTTTTTTTTAAAATACAACGGTGTGCGTAAATGAGTGTGTGTGCGTGACATTAGTATCGCGGATTCCATACTAACCCTATTAAAATTGATAAAAATTCACGTATTTGTTATTTTTGCCAAATTGTAAACTTAACAGTAATTGTAATATTATGATGACAGAAGATATTTTTATCATATGTTTGCATTGAAAACTTTGGTTTAAGATCTATAATAAGCATATAGACTGGTAATTATTACAATCTTAATTTAGACATAAATGGCTAAAAATTGTATGTTTGCCAAAGAATATGTATTTGATTTAGCTTCTGTGCTGTTAAATATTAATAACTTCATCAAAAAATCACCAAAGTTAAGACTTACATACCAGAATTAACGAAAATAAATCATATTTTTTTTCATGTTTTATGCTAAAACCGTTGTTGGTTGTTATCGTGTCCGTGAGAGGTCCTGCATTTGTTAACGTTTATGCTATGTTTGTCTTTTACTGCCAATCTATGTATTTCTATATCTATGGTTAGTTTAAAGCTGCCAAATTAAAATAGGTACGAATGCTTTGCAATATTTCATCCACTATTGTGTCAATCACCGTGGCCTAGCGGTTTAGTAATTGGAAATCAGAAATATAATCCGTTGCGTCAGGGTTCAAATCCTCACTTGTGTTTAATTTTTGTATTTTATTAAGAATTCATGTTCTTTTTTATTTTTATTTATTAGACCTTTAGATTTTTTGTCCTCATTTAATATAATTATACCTATACATGAATACTTATAAGACGTTAGAGTATAATTTTGTAAAAACTAGTTTATCCTTTTATTTTATTAAAACTGTATTTATATTAATGTAAAAGTAAAAAAATGGCATACATATTTTCAAAAATTCTTAGTTATTTTACCTCTTGATGATTTGTGCCTGCGAAAATTATACAACTACAAACCCATTCCTATATTAACACCATGTACTTACTTGTTTCTATAAAAAAAAGAATTGGTCAGTGGGGAACGATTTAGTATTTTTTTCTAATAATATATTAACCGTACAACTAGTTGTACGGATTAGTTGGTCAGTGGAGAATACCTCCCAGCAGAAAACTCTTTTTAGTTTTGACATTTGATAAAACCAAGTGGTGGTTGTGTAGAAAATGTATTCCAGCGTACGTACTAAAATAAATAAACAAAGAATTTTAAACTGTATGCCTAGTGCTTTATCTCTAAATGTTCAGATATTTATGATCACCCTGCCCAAGCAGATAACTTTGACAAGTTGTGCTTTCAGATATTATTGTGTAGTTGTGAGTTCAGATTTAATTGAAAACCGACTGCTCATATATTTGTGGCCAATTGGATGTTCAGATCTTATTGACCTTATTTACCGTAAAGAATTTATTGAAATTTATTGCTGCTCAGAAGTATTTGAGCACCTCGGCCGCTCCGATATATCTGATGGCGACTGTACTAGAGTTAACGTGCAAATATATATATCTAACGTGTAAATATCTATTAAACATAGTATATACATTTTTCAGTGTACATTTATAGTTTGATGTTTTCGGGTCAAGCTAATATGAAAAATAGCTAGAAATAAAAACAAGTCACATGGAAAAATATTTATATTTCTTAAACTGTATTAAAGAAACACTCGCCATTCAGTATTCATTCACACGGGATACAGATAAACAAAGGTATATGGTGATTCTTGTTATTTCAAATTATATTTACATTAAATAGAAGTGTGACAATAACTGGAGTATTCATAGTGATTAATTAAGTATTTAAAGAGACTTATATTTAACTTACATTCTAAACCAACACAAGATTCGTTTTATTTGTTCGAATTTTTCGGCACAATTAATGAGAACATTCATAAATATATAATGATATTTTCTTGATATACTATTTTTTTGTACATACCATTTATTATACTATCAATATAATGAAAGTGTATGTACAGCTCTATTATATTTTAATTTTTAACACTTCCTACATCCATGTTTACTACTTTATTTAAATCAATAAAACATTGGAAGTAGTAAAGATAAAAGCTTGCATTATTCAAGATTCAAAACTATAAACTATTTGAAAATGAGGAAAAATGGAAATCGTTACATTTTATTAAAATATTTTTAGCCGTACCGCCTTTAAATGAGTCGTTTCTGTTTAACTTGTGTTTGCAACAGTTAAACTTTTCAAGTTAAGATTCTTAGTTGTTACCATAGAGATATTAAGTAAACAGAGGTGCCTAAAAATCAAAATTACATTAAAATATATTGACGGCACAAAAAGTTCGTTTATATGGTTTCACCTTGTAAAATATGGTTGACCATTTTGTGCCGTAATAAAATTACACCTGTTTTGCTTACAGTTTTCAAGGAATCTTATTTTACACCTGATCTGCTGTAGTTGCAAACTAATCGTCATCGTAAATGAGTGTAGACCTCGTGATTTGTCTCTGTAATCGTTCGGAAGGCAACGTACGGGGTACATTGAAGCCAGCATAGTTTGGTACGGCGTAGTTTGGTACGGCGTGGTTTGGTACGGCGTAGGTTGGTACGGCGTGGTTTGGTACGGCGTAGTTTGGTACGGCGTGGTTTGGTACGGCGTGGTTTGGTACGTCGTAGGTTGGTACGGCGTGGTTTGGGAATCTTGGCGGGGGGGCGCGGGTGCGGGTCGGTGGTGATTGGCGCACTCGCGAATGAATTCTTCAAGCAAGATCGTCGCCTTTACCGCCGTCTAGGCGTTTTAGCTGCAATAAGAAAATGTTTAAGAATGTAAGAACATGCATAATAGTGGGTATTCAGGACATATATGATGGTCATGGGTATCAATTCCGAATATGGGTAGCAATAGCTTCAGCATTAGAAATTTGTCAAGAAGTTTTGGAAGTTGAGTCGGAAAAAGATTGTAACATAAAGGATGTTTGGTTGGTTCCAACATTACATTCGCCTCCAGGTTGTCTGGTTAAAACGTATTCCTATCCTTAAAGAATTATATGATTTGCGACTTTTGCCCTCATCAGTCTATACGTAGATCCTAAACCATAAATGTCCTTTAACTACACTTGGTTTGACATCATAGTCATTCATGGATGTAAAATATGTACTGTAGCAGTCCTACAAACACACATAAACAGTCCATTTTCAAATTGGCCTCATGCTCCTTTTCTTCGTATTCTTGTTTTCCTACTTAGTCTGAAGTTACAACTATAACCAAACAAAATGTGAAAGTTCGTTAACTCCAAGTTTCTTCTAAAATAAACATACATATACTCACGGCCATAAATCCCTAAAAGGGATAGAGCGTTAGAGTTAGAAACTCCTCAGCCACATTTGGAAGTTGATAGGGGACAAGATGGTAGAAATAAAGTATCGTTGGTGATGGGTCTTCAACCACATGGCCCAAAAACCGCTTTAAAAGCCCCATAACCTTATACGCCTCATACAACACCCGTGGGTAGAAAGGGGTAGTGACATTCTAAGCCGGACTCACTACACGGCTCAAACAAAATAAGTACGTCAACTCGTTTGAATAAAATAATGAAATAGTATGAATTATGAACCTTACACTTTGCTCGACCGTCCACGCTGATGCGGGTGGACGTCCAGTTCGCTTGTAAATTATTAATATTATTAATAATGTATACTTATATTTCTTTTATCGATCTTTCTACTATCATTATTATAATGCTTTACAGGTCGATCATATGACTGAACAAATACATACTGAAAACATTGGTCAACCAACCTAAAATGATCTACATATTGTTAGAATTATAACACTTTCCCGTAGTTACTAAAATAGTAGTGTCATTATTATTATAACATTCTTTCGGTCTTATTGATTGGCTAGTACATTAAGCCCTCTTTCATCAGCATGCATTCATATACTCACGGACATTAAACTCTAAAAGGGATTATTAGTAAAAACTTTCTGAATCAAAAATTCCTCAGCAACTGTGAAAGTCAAGTGGGGAAAGATCTTTAAATAAAGAATTATTTGAGTGATGGGTCCCCTATCGTCGCCCAAAAACCACTTAAAAGCCCAGAACTCATATATGGCACCCGTGGGAGAAATGGGTTAGTTCTATTCTAAGCTGACGCTATTTTATTTATTATGCATCTCAATTGTCGTTATTTTGCCAAAGGAATCATTCTTATATCTTTGCTCAAAACACCACCACTATAAACCACACACCAACTATCACGAACACTTACCTCTTTCTCATCAGTGTGCACGGCGCGGTACCTCGGCGGGTTGACCTCCACGCTGGCTGGCGCTGAGAACCCGTGCACGTATAACAACGCGGCCGCCACGCCACCGCAGAGCGGGCCGGCCCAGTAGATCTGAGAGTTAAGATTGCAATTTTTATTTCGATTGATTGGGTTTGTGTGTTATAATAATTTATTTAGGAGATTGCATTTTTTGTATTACAATAATTGGCAATGTTGAGAGAAAGTGGATTTAATTTAAGTGCAAGACACTGGCCGGCGCTGAGAACCCGTGTACGTATAGCAACGCGGTTTCGATGCAACCGCAGAGCGGGCCAGCCCAGTAGATCTGACGGTTAACGTTCATATTAGGGCTTGTATTATAGGATTATGGGAATAACCTTTTCCAAAATATATAAAAAATTAAGATAAACAAAAAAAAAACACATCAAATACAATAACGCTACACATAGGTGTTGTCAAATAAATAAAACACGTCACTAAATAATCGTCATAAAACACTCGTCACTAAATATGACATATAATACAATAAATGCTATCAAAAAACCACCATGTATGGTGTTGTGCCTGATTCAAAAGTGAAATGATTTATTGAATTCTTTGAGTTGTTTGGTAGGATCGTAAATGGCTATCGATAGCTCTATATACTTCTGTTAATTTGTACATGACTTCGTCATTTCATTGTTTATAAATCTGTGTTAATAAATGAGTTTTACTTGCTCACATTTCTTTTATAACAACTTATTAAATTCATGGTTTGTTTCTACTTTTTGTACGAGTTTGTTTCACCGCAGAAACATGCTCTAATTATGGAGTAAATTCATAATTCGTATTAGAACGAAGCCATTAAAATACCACAACAGTAACCTTATTTGCTCACATGGTTGCAGCTCGGCTTTTTAAATAGCCAAACAGATTTGAACCTAGCGTTTCCGGATTTTCCTAACATAGAATGTTATAGCTTCATCGGGAAATTCAGAGGATAAACTAAGGTTACACCAGATATATACAAAAACAGTACAAGTTGCAAGTCATCCGCCTACTAGATACCGGATTGATACCGGTCCAATGAGTAACAAAATTACGTTGGACAAAACAATTTAAAATTACTTATTTCGTTTGCTGCTGCCTCTATTGTTCTACTATATAAATGACAATTTAAATGTTGCTTGAGAAGTTTCATTCGTTACGGTATGCTCGTTAGATGAACAATTGATTTTTAATTTTGAAACATGGGTATTTTTAATGGTGCGGAAAGAATATGGTTAATAAACTAATTATCTTATATCTTAATATTGAAAAAGTGACTTACTGTTGCAGGTAATAATGTTTATATTACTATTCAAAGTTACGCAGTTTTTCTGAACCAGTTGGCTTATAAGCAATTTATTCTTTTAGGCCTCAACATTTGAATCAAGGTTCCGTATGAAAAGGGAAATGTATCAAAAGCACAAGAAGCCGCTGAATATAGGATGATATCTCATTAAAAAAAGTAATATACAAAGGTATTCTCTAAACGAGGAGTGTTTTGTTATGAGAATTAATCAATTGCTAGCCATTTTTAAATTATTAACATTAAATCGTTTTATGGCTCCTCGTATTGAAAACATTCCCATGAGTTAGCGGAAACAGTAGAACCAAGACTAATCGATTTTACTCAACTTTAAAGGGTGAATGACACCAAAAGATTCAAGGTTTCACTAGGTATACAAAAAAAGTTTGGACAGGTGTGACACACTATGAACGAAAATGAATTGAATTTATACCAATAAACATAAAAACTGTGTTAGACCCGCCATTCACGGATAGCTAGAGTATACAATGATTGACATACACGGAATTTTTAAGCTCGAGCGGTCGTTATTAGCAGCTCCAAGCTGTCACCTCGGCCGGGCTGTCGACCATATTATAAAGCAACTCAACAGCTCGAACGGTCTGTATCCCCGAAAAACTATGTAGTTTGTTACCTAGCCGCAGCTTGCCCAGATAAAACTGACTTGATTGATACAAAAACAGCCGGTATTCATATCATAGCATAACATAACAGTCACGCCGAATATCTCCAAATGGGTTGGCAGAGGTACTAATACTTTTGAACATCAAGTGACTTTGTCACCTGGATCCAGAATACCCAAGTTTTGCATGGACAGTGTACTCACGTGATAGGGGGCAGGCCTATCATAGCGTAACCCATTTTCAATAATGAATTTACACAACCGTATATAACTTCATATATACCATATGTGCCTTAATAACGCACATCATTGCGCGGGCATACCAAATACGATCGCATGAATTATTATTAATAAAACAAAAATTCTTCTAGGTCTCCCAACTATTAGGCCTTATTACATTATAGATAAATGCTATCAGGAATATACGTTTTAATAACAAAAAGGGGTGTAGCATGCAATCCAGATTAACTTAAACAAAATTTACTTCGAGACTAAACTGTAGGTGCGAAGAATATATTACGTCAGGGAAAACAATCAACTAATCCTATAAGGTGATACATGTTACTATTTTAATTCTGCACAGCGAAACGAAAACTAAACGAGCAAGCCCTGATTAGAAAGAAACTACAATTCTTCATTATAAATTCACAAGCATTTGGTTCTATGCACACGACTGCCATAGCTATTTGCATATTCATATGAAAAAGTGGCCTTTTAATCGCCTTTCGTGTTAAGCCACAGGTGCCTACTCGTTTACTTACGAAAATTTAGCAGGCAGTTTAATGCTGCGTGGTTATAGCCAATTCTTTTCTTCTAATCCTGTATTAGGGTCGAAATTTTGGGTTTAGTAGGAGCAATTTATATCCCATCCTTTTATTTCCTTCAAATTATAATACCAACAAGCAATAAGCAGTCGCGATAGTATAATGGGTAGAATTACCGCCCGTCAATACATACAGGCGTAAGTTCAAATCCTGAGTCGGTCTTACACCAATTTGTCTTTTCTGAAGACATATGTATGGTTAATTTATCATGGTTGTTGACGGTGAGGGAAAAATCGTGAGGAAACCCACATGGCTAAGTTGTACTTTGAAATTGGGAATTGACTTTTATGTTTGAAGTGACCTTATTTTACTTTTGAATTTCTTCAATATAGCAGATCCGACAGTCTGGGCGGGATTCATAGATGATCCAGTATAGTGTACACCAGAACTACTAAATGATGCAAATATGGCCCGCAAGGAAATTTACTGTTCTTTGAAATTATCCTCTTTATACTAGATTTTTTAATAATAAGAATTCTCAAAAAATAACGAAACTTACCCAATGATCAGCCCATTAATTAGAGACCAGAGCAGATCCGACAGTCCGGGCCGGATTCATAGACGATTCAGTGTAGTCTTCAGCAGAGCTATTAAATAATGCTAATGTGGCCCGCAAGGAAATTTAATTATTTCTTTGGAATGACCGTATTTTACCCTAGAACTTTTGCAATATAATTCAACTTACCCAATGATCAGCCCAGTAATTAGCAACCAGTGCAGATCCAAAAGTCCGGGCGGGGTTCATAGAGGATCCGGTGTAGTCTACAGCCACTAGATGACCCAGGGTTACTGTGAGACCAATCGCTAATGGGGCGGTCGGTTTGCTGTCTGGTTTGTTTGGGTCACACACCTGGAAGGTAAAAATATTGTAGGTAAATAAATAATTCTGTAGAGTCCAATTCTTAGTTTTTTGCAGACTCGATAGGTTTCACCCTCTCCTTTTACCCTTTTATCTTTTAGTGGGCGAGTCGTTCGTTCGTTCGAGTGGGTGATTGATGGTGATTGATAGCTGGAAACCAATAACCAACCTATCCTTATTATATTATAGATTCCCACCCTAAATTCCTCATAGTCTAGAAGTGGCTGTGGATATCTTTTTCCCCTAGCTCTGTATTCCTGTTTTTTGGGCGATAAAAGTAAGTAAGCGAAGAAATTACAGATCGCATACATTGAATTTTCGTGCTGGAGGAAATGACAGAGGTACTCATTATGCTTATGATCAACACAGTGTTATGTTATGAGTGTGGTTGGTATCGAATAGTCAAATTTACGTCATAATGTAGCGCTGCCTTTTTTATATATTTAAGATTCTTGAAGGACAAAAATAACCTTACAGCGCTGTTAAGGTCGGTTCCTAATTAGAAATAAACCATCACGCAACGAAGCGAAAATTAATCATCAAAATTTATTTAAAAACCGTGGAGAAATAATTACATTGATGAGCATAGAACATCCGACCGACATATTTTCCCATTAATTCTCTTTCGCGAATAGGCGATTCATTGCATTGGTACACGCGATATTTCCGAATGACCTTGTGAATATTTCAGTCACCGGACGAAGCCTCAAAATACTTATTCACTTTGAAATGTAATGAGTTTTTAAATATAGTTGTAATACAACTGAAGTGGCATAAACAATAAAAAAAATATACATCATGGGTTTTTTTACTTATGTGACTTTTGAAGTTGTGATGTAGGTTTTTTTATTGTTTTGTAAATGATCGTAATTTTCGATGTCTTCAGAATAAGAGTCAGGAATTCGTGGTAATTTCTAAAGAACGGCCGTGGGAAAGCCGATAGTCAAGGGCAAAAGGAGCGGTCTTTGTAGACATTTTTGGGGGAAGATATAAACATTAGTTTTAGTGCTTGATAAAGAAATATTACAATGAGCCAATTAATAAAGTGTAAATATTGTGTATAATCTGAAAATTATCATACAAAATTGAGAGAATCTGTTGTAGTTTCTTTTGTTTACAAATGTTAATTAAAATAACAAATACAAGTGTTCGTAAGAAAATACCAACATCGTTCTGTAACCAAAACAATGTTACAATAAACACAATAGCATCGACCGAATATTTTTGGTGCATTCTTATAAATCTGTGATTCCATAATACTATACGTATTGCCGTGTAGTGCCGGCTTAGAATGTCGCTACCCCTTTCTACCCACGGGTGTCGTAAGAGGCGACTAAGGGTATTGGGGCTTTTTATTGGATTTTTGGGCGATGCGGTTGGAGACCCATCACCAAAAACCTTTAGTTTTACCATCTTTTCCCCACTCAACTTCCAAAAGTGGCTAAGGAATTTATAATTCCTTAGCTCTGGTTACCCCTTCTAGGGAAATATAGCCGTGAGTATATGTATGTATGTATAGGTATAAATTTGTTATAATAAGAAACTGAGTGAGTATAATTGGTACTCAAGATAACTGAGTGGATATAGTTGAGAAGAAAATAACTAATTATGCCTTCTAATATTGTAAGCTGTTTTTTAAATTTCTAATGTACAGCTCGGAGTTTGAATCCACTTCAGCTTTAATGACTATCGACCGATTTCTGAATTGAGTATTCCAGCTGAGAACAACTTAAGTATCGTTCTGTCGCATTGAAATCTTAACAACTGAATGAGACAAAACGATACTTAAGTCGTTCTCTGCTTGAATACTCAATTCAGATATCGGGCGTAACTCGTATTAAAGAAATACTTTAACAAGAAAACTGAGAACTACAAATCAATATGAATAAAACTTCAAGTGTAAAAAAGTGTAATTTTAATGTTTAATAACTTTGATCGCGGAGTATAATAATGATACATACATATACTCACGGCTATAAATCCCTAGAAGGGTAGTCAGGGAATTAAAAATTCCTCAGCTACCTTTGGAAAGTTAAGTGGGGAAAAGATGGTAAAATAAAGGTTGTTGGTGATGGGTCTCCAACCGCATCGCCCAAAAATCCCTTAATAGTCCCAATACCGTTAGTCGCCTCTTACGTATACCCACCGGAAGAAATGGGGTAGTGTTATTCCAAGCTATAATACCTACCTACATATATTAATTATATATATAATAACTAGCGACCCGCCCCGGCTTCGCACGGGTGCAATGCAAAATAAAATATACCTACTACAGAATGTCCTTTTGGTTAGTGCTGGAGTAAAAAATATTAACTTACTATTCGTTCGACTAAAAACAAAAGATTATCAACAACAAAATATACCTATTCTATTCAGTTCTTCTATGAACTTAACTATAATTTTCAATAATTGAAAATGCTCGCCCTAATACTAAATTGTCTTAACTCTAAATTCAAATCAAAGTCTTAATGGAAGAAATACCAAGAAATATGGTTTTAAGCTAATCCTATCTAACCTAATGTACTTACAATACTACTAATATAATAATAAAAATTAAAAGATAATCAACAACAAAAGATACTTATTCTATTCAGTTTAATTAATTCTTGATATTTTCCTCGCTAGAGAGCTCCTATAAACGCGTGCGATCGCTGCAAATCATAAAGTGCTATAAGGCGAAGCGCGTTTTTTTTTTTTTTGTTTACCGGTGGGGAAATCCTCATAGGATTACGGGGGTATGTCGGACTATTACCGACTAAAACCCCACCGGTTCGGTGCTGCTGGCCCTGCGGCCTATGCGGCGTCACCTTAGTATGTTGTGCCGGGCGGCTGAAGGCCGCCCTGGCGTGGCAAAGGAGTGTACCTAAGCTAAGTTGGATAGGAGGCGAAGCGCGGGCCATCGACGCGCTATTTATAGGCACGCGCCGCCCGGCGCAAACAACTACGACCCTGCATTTTAAATTTGTAATATCTTCGGTAATATTTACTTAAATTACATGCTGTAAAAAGCATATTGATCTCTAATAATTGCACAATTTATTTAAGGTACTTAATTGGATAAGGATTAATGCTGTATTGTTTAAAATCACTTCGTAAATAACTATTTTTTAGTAAAGAATAAAAATGGTTATGCTGGGTTATCCCTAAGAGATAGACATATACCATCGCGGACCTTTTTGTTGAACTTTTTAAGGTGAACAATACTGTAGTACATTATTTTGGTCTATCTCGTAGGGATCAGCCAGAGTTTGCAATATAAGCGCAAAAAAACGTGCTTATTTACGACATCACATAAGAAATCTTTAAATTTATCAGTGTTTCTCTACTATATTATGCATTTATTATACATACAAACCTTCCTTAAGAATCACTCTATCTTTTAAAAAAAACCGCATCAAAATCCGTTGCGTAGTTTTAAAGATCTAAGCATACATACGGACATACAGCGAAAGCGACTTTGTTTTATACTATGTATTGATGGAACTATTCATATTTTATCTTTAATGCATTTAAAGATAAATTATGTATTTAGAATTTCTATTTTGATTATTTTAAATCATGGATGCTAAATAGCTTCGCAATTGAAAAGCATTAAAACATAAATTTATTTATTTTCCGCAAAAGAAATGGTGACAGTTTAGTTGTGAACTAGACATCTGTTGCATGAGTGTCAATCACGACATTACTATGTATTTATCTATGCATATCAGTAAAACGTCACGACACTGCATGTATATGATGTGTGATGTGACATCTGTGACCTAGACCCAAATATAAAACAAGACATCTGGGATGTAACTTCATATGCATGCTTTGGTGTCAAGATTATACGAGTGTTGTCTGAGGTGTACACAAGGTATTATATACATGAGGCTAACGCAAATGGTATAAGTTAACATACATACATACAAACATTGCTGTGTAGTGTCGGCTTAGAATAGCACTACTCCATTTCTTCCGGTGGACGTAAGAGGCGACTAACGGTATTGGGGCTTTTTAAGGGATTTTTGGGCGATGTGGTTGGAGACCCATCACCAACAACCTTTGTTTTACCATCTCTTCCCCATGCAACTTCCAAAAGTGGCTGAGGAATTTTTAATTCCTTAGCTCTGGCTACACCTTCTAGGAATTTATAGCCGTGAGTATATGTATGTATGTATGCACATACATAAAGTTAGTAGTAGTAGTTTCTACCTATAAATTCTGGCTACTCACGGCCATAAATCCCAGAAGGGGATACCCAGAACTGTAGAGCTAAAAACTGTGGTGATGTTACGTTTGTTATTACGAGTATGACATAACGTTGGTGATGGGTCTCCTGGGCTTTGTGAAATGTAATATAATATAAAATGAAATAAGGGAAAAGTCATTTAAAATACTTATATTTTAGAAACTTCTGAAATTAAGAACTGATATGAGTTTTAAAATTAGATACTAGAAACTTTAAATGGGCTTCAGTACGTCTAGAAACCTCAGGCTCAATGCTAAGCAAACCGCACAATTACTAGGAATAATTCAACCACAATGTTTCATCTACCAACGTGATGCATATATGATACGTAGAGTATGAGCATAATATCAGAGCTCTTGTAAATTAATATTAACACGCCGACTCTGACTTCAAAGTACTATCGACAGATCTTAATTTGTGGTAAGATAAAACAGGAGTTTCATTGCATGACTAAGGCCTATTTAGGCTAGTTATTAAAGTTATCTAGTGGCTTTAAATAGCACAAAGAGGTGACCAAGGGTCATCATCGTCATCATCAGCCAAAAGACATCCACTGCTAGACATAGGCCTCCATCTCTTAAATGACCGGTCCTGTGCTCATCCATCAGCTTTGCGTAACTTTCACTAAGTCATCGGTCCACCTTGTGGGAGGCCTACCTACACTGCATCGTCCGGTACGTGGCTGCCACACCAGAACTTTCGACCCCCACCGACCGGCCGTCAGTCCTGCTTGCAATGCGCCCTGCCTGACACTTTAGTTTTGCAATTCTTTGGGTTATGTCAGATTATAATTAAGTCGGTAATCTCAGAGCAGATAGCCAATAAAAAACTTACCCCACAAACAACAAATACCAGAACGAATCCCAAAAAGAACTCAATTCCGAATCCCTGCAGCGACGTTACATCCGAGCCAAGTGAGGTGACTCCAAGTTTCCCAGCAGCTCTGTCAGGAGTGAGGGCTTTGAGGAGTCCTGAACCGGCGGCCGCGCCTGCGCACTGGGCGATGACGTATAGTATAGCGCGGATTGGCTTCACTTTGCCAGTAGCGAGCATGCCGGCTGTCACGGCCGGGTTTATGTGACCGCCTGAGATGTGGCCTACCGCCTGGGGATGGAAGAGGTTTGTTAGTGTATCCCGAATCTAGCCTACACAAATGTGTCTTTTCTAAAGTCGTCTGTGTGGTTAATTTATCATAATTGTTAGCAGGAAAGATGGCTAAGTTGTAACTAGTTGGTGTATTCGCAGAAAACAAAGATAGGTCTGCCCCCGATCTCGTGAGTACGTGTACACTGTTCAAGCAAAACGTGGGTACTCTGAACACCAGGTGACAATAATGTTACGTGATACTCTGAAGTATTAGTATCTCTACCATCCCTTCGGGGATATACGGTTTGAACGAAGTTAGCATAAATTTCATTCAAGAACTAGATGCACATCACAAATGCTGACTTGTAGACCAAAAAAGGTTGGTCTGAATTGTCTCGTCAGGGGTCAGACTATCAGACTAATTGCACAGATTCTGAACAGCAGCTATGGTAGCAGGAGGGATGTGAAAGCAGATATATCATGTTATAAGCGAGACACTGTCAGATTTTGTATGAATAATTTGTCGGTACCTCACTTTCGATGTTCCAGCAGGCAATATCACGCTGATCCTCTTATATATTAGTACCTCTGCAACCCTTCGGGTACATAAGACATAACTAATCGATCATTTTAGCATTTATTAATATAAACCAAGTAAACGTACAGAAACGGCGGCGTACACGGCAAGACCGAAGGCGAAAGCAATGAGGACAATGTCAGGCGCAGCCGTGCTCCCTTGCGAGATGTTTATACACGACCCGCATCCGAATAGGTTCAGCAACACATTGCCTGGAATCACATCATTACAGTTTTTGTTTACATACATGCATACATATACTCACGGGTGTAAATTCCTAAAGGAGTAGCCAGTGCTAAGGAATTAAAAATTCCTCAGACACTTAGAAAGATGAGTCCGGAAAAGATGAGTCCGGAAAAGATGGTAAAATAAAGGTTGTTGGTGATGGGTCTCCAACCGCCCACTAGAAGAAATGGGGTAGTCCTATTCTAAGCCGACACTACAAAGCAGTAGTTTTTGTTTAACATACGAAATTATACCTACCTATATACACGGCTATAATTATCAAAAGGCGGTAATCAGAGCCTGAGAATCAACAATTCCTAAGGCACTTTTGTTAATTTTATTGGCGAGATAGTAGTAAAAGTTGAGATGGTTAGTAAAATATGGTAGTTGAAGTATTGTTGGTGGTAGGTCCAAAGAAATATCGCCCATCAACCACTTCAAAGGCCCTGTGCCCTTAGTCTTTTCATACGCTACCCGCGGGAAGTAAAGGGGTAGTGCTATTCCAGGCTGACCCTACTTAGAGAACGTTCATAATGTATAAATACATTTTCAGTGTTAAAAAATTTGACAACTGGTTACTAGAATTGACCATCACAGTTATCAATTGGCCTAGACCTCGTTTTTAAAACATACCCTATTTATATTTTAAACACATCGAACTAAACAACTTTGCCTATGGAATACTTATCTAAAATAATGATATTATTAAAATAATTTATAATTAAAAAGTGTCACTGCCTAGATCAAACTGAGAAAATATGGTAATTTTCTTAGCCTAAGCTAAAATTAAAATAAAAAACAAAGGGTCAAATCATAAGATGTATTTTTATTTCAGCTGAGGCTAAGAACCTAGGCTATACTTTCTCAGTTTGATCTAGGTACGACACTTTTTATGTCGTAATTATTTTGAAAATAACAAAATATTTTAGATAAGCATTCCATAGGAAGAGTTGTTTAGTTTCATGTCTTTTATCGATTTAAAATATAAAAAGGGTATGTTTTAAAAACGAGGTCCAGGCCAATTATGGACTTGTTAGCCCTTCAGACACTTTCAAATTGGCTTCACGTCAGTTTCCCACTAAACAAATCAATATGAGGTTTATTATCATAATATTTTTATTTGAGGTTTATTATCATACGAGTATTAATAGTATTTTAAAATTAAAATTACTTTGGGTGGTGATTTAAAAGAGAATAAGCAACAAGAAACTTCGTACCCCTTTTTCCAAATAAAAACTTATACAATTTTGCATTTGACTTTATTTTACTTTTTCAAGATTTTCCATTCGAGTAAACCAACGTTAGTTAGTTTATCAGAAAAAAAACTACATACATACATACATATACTCACGGCTATAAATCCCTAGAAGGGGTAGCCAGAGCTAAGGAATTCAAAATTTCTCAGCCACGTTCGGAAAGTTGAGTGGGGAAAAGATGGTAAA
This sequence comes from Bedellia somnulentella, assembly GCA_963576735.1. Taxonomy (NCBI): domain Eukaryota; kingdom Metazoa; phylum Arthropoda; class Insecta; order Lepidoptera; family Bedelliidae; genus Bedellia; species Bedellia somnulentella. The sequence goes on along the minus strand of OY755172.1, from coordinate 5,303,988 downwards.
ATAAAGGTTGTTGGTGATGGGTCTCCAACCGCATCGCCCAAAAATCCCTTAAAAGCCCCAATACCGTTAGTCGCCTCTTACGTACACCCACCGGCAGAAATGGGGTAATGCTATTCTAAGCCGACACTACACTGACACTATTTCGTCTGTGATGAGAATTTATTTTTTACAAAATATTTGATCACTTATAAGCCGATTTCGACAACTTAACTGTCACTCACTCAAATCAGCGATGATTACCGTTTGAGTATTGTCAAACGAGTTCAGAAACGCAAATTTCAACATTTATGTCAGTTTTTTGACTGATGCGCAAAATTTTGATCATTTAATCAAAACTTGATTAAATTACAATATTTCATCAAATCAGAAACGTAATTTTGGTAAGTACGTACTTAAATACGGTTTGAGATGCTTTTATCGTTGAATTCTCAGATGTGAAACCGGCCGTATGTCTCTCAAAAAGTATACGTTATTTGATAAAGTAAAGGATAAATAATCAATGTTTTGTCAAGCTATGACTAAAATAAAATTGATTATATATTTTTTTATATTTAATATGTTAGCAACTAAAACACCACAAAAGATTCAACATAGTGTAATGTCGGCTTAAAATAGCACTACCCCGTTTCTTCCCGTGGGTGTTCGTGAGAGGCGACTAAGGGAACTGGGGTTTTTTCATGGTTTTTCGGCGATGGGATTGAAGATTGGAGAGAGACCCATCACCAACAACTTTTATTTTACAATCGTATAATATAAAGGTATCGTATAATCGCAATCTCTGGCTACTCCTTTAAGGGATTTATAGCCGTCAGTATATTTATGCATTTGACATACTTTAAAATTAAAAAAAAAACAATTCAAGAAACGAGATATTGTGTTAAGAAAACTTTCATGATCTTGAAAATTTTACATATTTTCGAAACGAAAAATAATTATCGAAAATATATAAATAAAAATCGATAAATATTTTGTTAACACCATAATCCTATTTTATCTACATAACTATCTTCATACCAAAATTAAAGTTTTAAATTTTTCGAAACTAAAAGAAAATTAAAAATAAACACTCACCAATAAATTCAGCCAACAAAGCCTTGCTGATCCCAGCAGCCCCTCCAGCCAACTCATCAAACCCAAGTTTAGCTCCAAGTTCACCCATGTCTCTGCAACAAGTACCACAATTCACTATCACACACACACAACACAACCGCCTCCACTGACTGCCACACACAAATGATCCGTTTTCATCGCCCAACATTACTCGATACCTTTTATAGTAAATGATTACCAAGTTACGCTTAAAATAATGAATCACTTAATTATAATGATATTATCTTATGGGGATTTGTATGGAATATTTTTATTTCTGAAGAACTAGAGATGTTGGAAATACCTTTAGGCTGTATTGGTTCTAGTTCTTCAGTGACAATTTTATATTACCTTTTAAAAAAATACTGACAGGTGGCAGTGCTCAACTTATTTTGTTGTAAAAAGATTTTGGCTGGAGCAAGGAGATGTGTTGTTTCGGCTTAGAATAGCACTACCCCATTTCTTTCGGTGGGTGTACGTAAGAGGCGACTAACGTTATTGGGGCTTTTAAGGGATTTTGGACACATTTGAAACTGAAGCTACTAAATAAAAAAAACATTATCATTTTACTAAACAATCCCTCAACTACTTCTCATTGGCGTTCATTGGGAAAAGATGGAGTTAAAATAAAATATCGCTGATGATGAGCTACCAGCCACATCCCGCAACAACCGCTCAAAAAGACCCTTACTCTTATTTCCTTCGTATTCCAACCGTGTTAGAATTTATGTTATAGGAACTACACAGTTATATATGATGCTTCATATGATACCAAAGAAATCCAGTCAGAGGGCATTCAACAACGGCCTGTCCGGTCGTTGATTTTGTGAATGTACGGGTACGCGACCCCGGCTCCTCAGCTACTGCTATCATTTCCCCCCTCCCCCCTTGGTAACAGTATCCTTTCACCTATTCCTCTCCCAATCCCCCTATTTCGTCCTTTCTATAATTACTCCTTGTTCCTTTCCTGTAAACTCTCACCAGTAGTGGCTCGAAGTAGCGCAACGGCCACACCCCGGTAAGCCTGATTGGTTTACGGGCTAAACCTGGATGAGGGGACTTGAATTGACAAGTTGAATGCGGCTCTCTCCCGCATAGCGTACAAAGACTGTTTCGGCAACGAAGGCAGCCCAATGCAGATATGCAAACGGGTGTGGCGGAGTTGGCGATTCAGCAAGGCAAAGTGGATGGCCTAGGGCGACGGTAGAGAGCGTAAGTTACCGCCGGCCAGATACATCATCCGACTCCTTCTCCAGTCGTAACGGTTCTCCGTTCCACTGGTCAGAGAAAGGGGAGGACGAGTGTGTGCGCCTGTGTTTGCGCGAACGCTTGCGCACCTTAATATATCCTGCGCATTTGACTGCTTCCGTTTATATGACTCCGATAAAGCTCAAAGTCCCATGGCGATGGGTTGAAGTAGAGAGGTCTGGCCTGATGCAAGCCAGGGTTTGTCTGATACCTGCACATGGGCGGTCCTGGGGGTGTGAGTACACGCCGTGGTCGCTTTTATACTGCAAATTGGGGGCAACAGTATGAATTCGGCAGCACCCGGGATGACAGAGCAGCCCTATTTAGGGAGACACTGCTCTCCTTGCTCAGCCGAGGAGGGGGTTAGAAAAGGTACCCTAAAAAAATGTTTGTCCCTACTAAGCAGGTGGTAGTAACCGCGGCTGCCACCGCATCACTCAATACGTGGTCGAAGAAACATGAATAGTAAAATCATGAAAACACCTATCATGACATTTGGTGCGTGGAACGTGAGAACGCTTCTAGATCGAGATAGTAACGCCTGCCCTGAACGCAAAACAGCCATAGTAGCTCGGGAACTTCAGCGCTATAATGTGGATGTCGCTGCTCTCAGTGAAACCCATCTTGCTGATGAAGGGGAGCTGGTTGAAGATGGTGGCGGTTACACGTTCTTTTGGAAGGGTACTGCTGCCTCCGAACCTAGGCGTTCGGGTGTAGGCTTTGCTATCAAAAATCACTTAGTAAAGCGACTAGAGGAGTACCCCGTACATATCTCGGACCGCGTTACCACATTGCGCCTTCATTCGGATAAGGATAACTTCCTTAATGTCATCAGTGTCTACGCTCCAACGCTAGATAAAACTGATGACATTAAGGAAAAATTTTACGAGGAGTTATCTCAATGCCTGGATAGTATAAATGCCAAAGAGCAGATATTATTGCTTGGCGATTTCAATGCCAGAGTTGGTCGGGACTACGAGGCTTGGCCGGAAGTTTTGGGTAGACACGGAGTTGGCAGTATGAACAGTAATGGACATTTGCTACTCAGTCTTTGTGCTCAATACGGATTAGCAATATCGAACACCATGTTCAGACTTGCCGCCAAACACAAGACAACGTGGATGCACCCAAGATCCAAACACTGGCATTTGATCGACTATGCTATCGTGCGGCAAAGAGATGTCAGTCAAGTACAAGTCACTCGCGTCATGCGTGGGGCGCACTGCTGGACTGACCACCGTCTTGTTGTCACTAAATTACAACTGCGCTTTCGAAAACCACGGAGAACCATATCGAAAAAACCTGCGTCATTGAAGGTGGATAGGTTGCGAGATCCCGAGGTAAGAAAAAAGTACGTGGAAACCTTGTCTGAAAAACTGCCTGGTAATCAGATGGATGATGTTGGTGCTACCTGGGAAATGTTATCCTCTCATGTATTAGAAACCGCTTCAGTTACTTTAGGTAAGAAAGACCGTCGTAATGAAGACTGGTTTGATGAGAACGATGATGTCCTTAGGAGAGCACTCGAGAGACATCGAGGACTTCTGCGACAGTACAGTCGACGAGGTGGAAGCGTTGCAGCAGTCAAAGAAAGTGACCTGGAATTTCGAAGACTGTCTCGTCATCTAAAAGACAAGTGGTGGCAGGAAAAAGCTCATCACATGCAGTGGCTTGCAGATACAAAACAGCTTGGGGAGTTCTATAGTGAGGTACGGAAGTTGATTGGTAATTGCTTCCGTGCTAAGGTGCCTCTAAGATCAATTGACGGTGAGAGCCTCTTAACAAGCAGGGAGGAAGTACTAAACCGTTGGGCAGAACATTTTGATGCCTTGCTCAACGTAGATCGGTCAGCAGATCTACAGTATATCAGCCTCATGCCTCAACTCCCTTTTGTCATCGAGTTGGATGAGCCGTTACTGCGTGACGAAGTTGTCACTGCCATCAGACAGCAGCAAAATAAGCGGGCGGTTGGCATAGACCTTATACCGGGGGAATTGTTGAAGTATGGCGGCGAGGAGTTGCACACTATGATCTGGGAACTTTTCGTTCGCATGTGGGAGGAGGAGCGAGTACCCAATGTCTTTAAAGTGTCTCGTATTCAGGCTCTCTACAAGAATAAAGGTGACCGTTCCAGTTGTGACTCATACCGCGGCATTTCACTCCTATCTTCCCCTGGAAAGGTTTTTGCTAGAGTATTATTAAACCGCCTTACGAAGTTGTCAGAAAAGATCCTGCCTGAAACACAGTTTGGCTTCCGACCTGACCGAGGCACTTGCGAAGCCATATTTTCTGTACGTCAACTGCAAGAGAAAAGCAGAGAACAAGGTCGCCAGCTGTATTTCTGTTTTGTTGACCTAGAAAAGGCTTTTGATAGTGTTCCTCGTGAAGCCCTGTGGATGGTGCTAGGAAAATTGGGCTGCACGGAGAAGTTTGTAAGACTTCTTAGGCTCCTGCACGACAACATGCAGTGCTGCGTCGCTGTAGAAGGCGAACAGTCGAGTTTCTTCCCCGTAACCTGTGGGGTGAAACAAGGGTGCGTATTAGCACCCACACTGTTTGCCTTATACTTTGCAGTAGTAGTCAGGGAGGTCCTGCAAGTAGTTTCCGAGGGAATCCGAATCCGTTTTCGCACCGATGGCAGTCTTTTCAATTTGGCCAGACTCAAAGCTCGCACAAAAGTTTCGCATGCAATAATCACAGAGATTATGTATGCTGATGATTTGTGTTTTGCGGCGGAATCCCCAGGTGGCCTGCAACAGCTGATGTCAGTTTTTCACCAAGTTTGCCTGGACTTTGGCCTGAAGATTAGTGTCAAAAAGACAGAAGTGATGTCTTTGGACTCACAAGGTCACGAGACACTATCCATAAACGTTGGTGAGGACGTTTTAAAGCAGGTGGATAAATTCCGTTACTTGGGGAGCACTATAACATCTAAGTGTGACCTTGATGCGGAGATAAACAGTAGAGTCGGTGCTGCAGCTGCAGCATTCGGCAAGCTGTGCTCCAAGGTCTTCTGCTCGCATGATTTAAGGCTGGCCACCAAAGTTTCAGTCTACATGGCTGTTGTGCTGCCAAACCTTTTGTACGCTTCCGAGGCGTGGTGCGTGTACCGTCGCCACATTCGTACTTTAGATCGATTCCACCTCAAATGCTTGCGTAAGGTCTTAAAAATCAAATGGTCGGATCGAGTACGAAATACCGAAGTTCTACGACGAGCCAATGTTGGTGGCATTGAGGCGTATTTGATGCGTCGGCAGCTTCGGTGGTGCGGACACGTATCACGTATGTCGGAGGATAGAGTGGCAAAGCGCATCTTCTATTCTGAACTCGAGGAGGGCAAGCGAAAGCATGGCGGTCAACTCCTTCGATACAAAGATGTTCAGAAGCGACACATGAAGAAATGCAACATAGAGCCCTCTAATTGGGAAGTTTTGGCAGCACAACGTCCCGAATGGCGCAGGCTTATACAGAGGCGAGTTAGTGATTTCGAGGAGCAGCGTAAAGCAGACCTCGACTCTAAGCGCGATGAACTGAAAGCCCGACAGCCCTGTGCCATTCAATACAATTATGACAGCGGAATGCTTACGTGCCCACAATGTGCCCGAGTATTTACCGCTAAGATAGGATACATAAGCCATCTTCGGGCTCATGAAAGAAGAGCCGATTAGGAGTTTTTTAAGTGGTCGCCATGACCGAAAATCGGTCGGATGGATCACTCTTATTTCCTTCGTATTCCAACCGTGTTAGAATTTATGTTATAGGAACTACACAGTTATATATGATGCTTCATATGATACCAAAGAAATGACGAACCATTCTATTACTGTCATTTTATTGAGTAACAGTATGCTATAAAAGTATTGACGATCAATGGAGCTTTTAATTTGAGGCCATAAGCCGTAAATTGGAAATCTATTTATATTGTAATAGTTTTTCAAGCCTTAGAAATATGAAATCAGAATTGCTACAAGAGGATTCCTTTAATTCAGAGATATTGTTGCATATGTTTCAGAGTAAAGGGCCATCCTGATGATGAAACGCTATATGGCCTATATAAAACTATAACCTTTTGTTTTAATTAGAATGTTTTTGTCCATGAAAACCTCATGTGGGGATTATTACTAATAAATAAAGGGTAATAATAATTAGCTGTGTAGTGTCGGCTTAGAATAGCACTACCTCATTTCTTCCGGTGGGTGTACGTAAGAGGCGACTGACGGAATTGGGGCTATTAAGGGATTTTTAGGCGATGCGGTTGGAGACCCATCACCAACAACCCTTATTTTACAATATTTTCCCCACTTAACTTCCAAAAGTGGCTGAGAAATTTCTAATTACTTAGCTCTGGCTACCCCTTCTAGGGATATATAGTCTTGAATATATTTATGTATGTATGTATAAAGGATAAATAAAAGAAAGAAAAATTTCGACACTAGCGGGGATCGAACCCGCGACCTGACAAAGGTATTAAGAATTTTGCACTTGTAGCCACTTGACATTATAGCTCAATTGGCAGAGCGACGGGTTCGATACCCGCTAGTGTCGAAATTTTTATTTCCTTAATTTATCCTTTATTTATTAGTAACCTTTCGTTTTCACTATCTCGTATATGAGAATTTGCTGTGTATTGTCGACTTAGAATAATAAAACCCCATTTCTTCCCTTAAGTGTCCGTAAGAGGCTACTAAGGGTATTGAAGCTTTTTAAGTGAATTTTGATTAATGACTAATGACACATGAGGAAACATCATTTTATCGAACTTTTCCTCAAAATTTATATGATCTGTAACTTTTTAGTAATTATTGTAAAGATTGACTTGACCATGATGCAACTGAAACAAGAAACAAAGTACGATTGCCAACTTTGTATTGTAATTATTCGTTGGCATCCAAATTTTATTGGTGCTTTTACAGTTATGACCACGAAAGTAAAATATATTTTAAACATCATACGAGTAACACAGTTTGGGTTAATTAGTACTAAGAAAGTTGCATTTTCAACAATTTGCTGCTAGACTCAAGACTCAAACGTTCACGCCGAATATCCCCGAAGGGGTGGTAGATGTACTCATACTTCTTAACATCACGTAACTATAATTTTAATCTTTTTTGTTCATGAAAACCTCATGTGGGGATTATTACTAATAAATAAAGAATAAATAAAGTTTTTCTTTCCTTTATTTATTCTTTATTTATTAATCACGTAACTATGTTTTTTTTACAAATAAATATCGTTTAAATCAAGTGGCCGAAGATTTTGCAATAATCATACTTCACAGGAGCTATGTAACTTCGAGAATGCCAAATGTCATTTTGAAAACATGGCATTACTCCAATGCCAACATTCCAAGTATGTAAATTTAATTTGTACTCCAGTACTAAAAAATTTTTTTCTACCGATGGGTGAGAGGCGACTAACGGTATTGGGGCTTTTAAGGGATTTTTGGGCGATGCGGCTGGAGACCCATCACCAACAACCTTTACTTTACCATCTTTTCCCCATTAAATTTCCAAAAGTGGCTGAGGAATTTCTAATTCCTTAGCTCTGGCTACCCCTTCTAAGGATTTATAGCCGTGAGTGTATGTTATGTTATTTTATGTTACTGTAAATTCATGTAAAATAAGCCAAACCAATTTCTTAGAAGCTCCGATTGATTTTATTAATGTAAACAGTCACTAGCCATGTTTGTGCATTATTTAAAATTTAAATAGTATTCTAAAAACAAGCATGCATTGTAAAATGCCTCACGTCAATTGAAAACGGTACCTTAATTCGAAAAGTATGGTAATATACAATACGCCCACGCAATCAAACGGGGTTCACTTTATTAGTGGGATGTAAAGTTTATTAGAATAGTTAAATATAATAGGTTCGGGTCACACCTGGCTACTTGCGTTAACCAGTTTGTTTCTATTGTTTGGTTAGCACTATTTCACATTTGGTGATGGACCGATAACAATGCCATGCTATGGTCTGCCAGAGCACTGATATCTAGGGGTGGGGTTGAAGGAAATTAGCTTGTATGAGATGTATCACTACCGGATACACACCACTTAAATATACTAATTAGTGGGAACGGGAAGCCGCACTTGTTGTTGCTTGCTGATAGTGAGTGTTAGATTTTTTTAAATTATTTTGTTTAGGAATATGTGTAGCAAATAGCAGTACGAGTGGTTTATTTTTCGACAGGTATTTTATATCGTGCCGTGTAGTGTCGGCTTAGAATAACACTACCCCATTTCTTCCGGTGGGTGTACGTAAGAGGCGACTAACAGTATTGGGGCTTTTAAAGGATTTTTGGGCGATGCGGTTGGAGACCCATCACCAACAACCTTTATTTTACCATCTTTTCCCCACTCAATTTTCCAAAAGTGGCTGAGAAATTTCTAATTTCTTGGCTCTGGCTACCCCTTCTAGGGATTTATAGCCGTGAGTATATGTATGTATGTATTTTATATCGGTGGGGATCAAATTTATAAGGATATAAGGTACAAGTTCTTGATCTTTATGATGCGTATTAAGTCAACCTTAAGAAGTAGCAGATAAGTATCGAATATTTTTAGTACAAATTCATTACAACTTTGGAGAAAGGCGACGCAATAAAAAATCGTTTGTTTTTATGCACGCATTCCCTTGACACGAAAAGCGACAATACGGTCCCTGTTGGCATAAATTAATGACAACGGAACCACGAACTTGGCAAACCTCCATATTTCTTTGAGTCTCATAAGGTAGTTGGAATGTTTCTACGTGTCGAGACCTTTTAGAACAGCTTTTTTGTTGAAAAAGCTAAAATATTTCGTCAAATCCAATATAAAATGTTGCAATAATTAATGCAGATGGACTTTTAGCCTGTAGAATTATTGCGCATTTAAAAAAATTAAGGAATGGTTTTGGTTGTAGATTTTTTCAAGTTAAATTAATAATAAAATGGTTATTCGCAACGCAGCATTCTCTGAGTATTGAGATTAAAGAAAGTAAAAGTTGATCAAAAGGACATTGCAGTTGAAGTAGGTACAGAGAGAAAGCATAACAAGAAACATAAAAAGTGAAAACCTGTAAAATTTAATTCTCCTAACAGTAGATTAAGATAAAGTATTTACTGTAAAATATAACAGCTTCTTTTAAAACTAAGATACTGCGGCGTGAAAGATAATATTATAAAAATATAGGAAAAGGAAAGTCAGATGGTTTGGGCACATAGAGAGGATTGGTAAAAGTAGTATGGTTTGAGACATTTCCCTAAAGCACAGGAATCCAAAGTACGAAGAATGAAAGGGCACGTATGCATGATTGATGAATGAAATTCGAGAGATTTTACACAGAGGCAATCGATAGTCTCTATCTAATCAAACAGGGGACTAATGGCATTATACCCTTCAAACCGTCTTGTCTTGTTAGTCTGACTGCACGTCAACATTTACATAATTACATACATACATACATATACTCACGGCTATATTTCCCTAGAAGGGGTAACCAGAGCTAAGGAATTATAAATTCCTCAGCCACTTTTGGAAGTTGAGTGGGGAAAAGATGGTAAAAATAAAGGTTTTTGGTGATGGGTCTCCAACCGCATCGTCCAAAAATCCAATAAAAGCCCCAATACCCTTAGTCGCCTCTTACGACACCCGTGGGTAGAAAGGGGTAGCGACATTCTAAGCCGGCACTACACGGCATTCTAAGCCGGCACTACACGGCATAAAAATATTTACATATTTATTTTGTTTTATCCTAACCGTACCCTCTAAAAATAAATAAACTACCATGCAACGACCACCCGTCAACCACGCTATTAAAACTTTGATAATCCAAACTAAATCGATACAGATAGGCCATTATTCAAAAATTCCTGGATCATTAAAATATAAAAACTAATTTAAGTGATTACGATCTGTTTCAATAGTGTTAATGATATTTAAAATAGCGGATAGACACAAACATTGAGCTGCATATAACAAAAGTAAGCGTGGAACGTTAAAATGCTGTAAAATCTATATCTGTTCGCCTGAATTTATTGTTTTGCGCTATGAAATTTCAGCGCCACTTTTACGATTCATTATAGTTTACAACACTCGGGTAGGACACTAAAGGGGTTGGGTTAAAAGATAATAAATAGGTTGGGTTAGCTTCAAACTATCCTAATTAAGAAGCGATATACAATGTTGCAATAATTATGTAGAGGGTCAAGACCCTTCCTTTTTTGCGTATTTTGTAAAATTAAAGTTTTTTTTAGTTTAGTTAGCTTAGTTAGTTATAGTGTAGGCTTAGAATAGCACTACCCCACATCTTCCCATGGGTGATCGTGGGAGGCGACTAAAAGTATCAGGGCCTTTTAAATGATATTAAGGCGAGACCCATCACCAAAAACATTTATTTCACAATTTTTACCCCACTTAACTTCCAAACTGGCTGAAGAATTTTTCTTTTTCTGAAGTTTTGGTCTTCCCTTTTAGGGATTCATAGCCGTGAGTATATGTATGTATGTGTGTTTTAGTTGATATTGTAAACATAATTTATTTCGTATCAAAATATCCACCCAGAAAAAAGAAGTGTAAAAATCGTGGTCGCCTAATTTATTGACACAAATGAAGCTGATAATGCGTTGGACTAACATCAAACACAGCCAACCTCGATACAGTATTAACTTGTAGAGCCAAAACAAATATTAGCAACACCTTTATCGGAAACACTACCATTCAAATAACCTATTATTTTATTTATCTCTAGCTTGGGTATTTATGAAAAATACTGTAAATACAATAGTAGTCACACGAAGTTTTGTTCCGGCAGTCAGATTATCGATGACTACTTTGTAAGAGCAGATATTTAAAGAAAACTAAACCTAATAAAAAATTGAACTTATTATCAAAAATATACATACATACATATACTCACGGCTATAAATCCCTAGAAGAGGTGGCCAGAGCTAAGGAATTAGAAATTCCTCAGCCACTTTTGGAAGTTGCGCGGGGAAAAGATGGTAAAATAAAGGTTGTTGGTGATGGGTCTCCAGCCGCATCGCCCAAAAATCCCTTAAAAGCCCCAATACCGTTAGTCGCCTCTTACGTACACCCACCGGAAGAAATGGGGTAGTGCTATTCTAAGCCGACACTACACAGCTTCTTAATCAAAAATATAAATACTTAAAAGACAATAAGGCAGGAAAAAAATAAATTTGCTTAAAAATAATTGGATCGTTAACAAAAGGTAATTAAATAAAGAAAATTATACGTGGCAACCACCTTCAGTACCAATAGGTGTCTCCAGGACTTGATTTTCCTTACATTGACGATTTTCTATATATAAATACTTATAACACGTACAAATCGAGAGCCAAAGCTTCACAACTAACGTTTGCTGAGCCATTTCTAGTAAGGGGAGTTTATGGTTATATAAGGACCGCGATGAAAACAAAATGGGTTAGTTTATATCACATAATTTTTAGAAAATTTTAACTCTAGTTTAAATTGTCTAGTGACAGTGTAGTCACATAATAAACATAAACATAAACGTTCACGCCGAACATCCCCGAAGGGTTTGGCAGAGGTACTAATACTTCTGAACATCATGTGACTTTTTCACCGGGTGTTCAGAATACCCCCGTTTTGCATGGACAATGAACTCACGCAGGCCTATTGCCGTTTTGTACGAATTCACTGTCACATGACTAAGTACAACTCAGCCATGTGGGTTTCCTCACAATGTTTTCCCTCACCGTTAACAACCATGATAAATTAACCACACATATGTCTTTAGAAAAGACAAATTGGTGTAGGCCCGACCCGGGATTTGAACACTAGTCGTTTGCACGATAACCGGTGTTCTACCCATTGCGCTATCACGGTTGTTATATTGTTATAGTGTAGTCACGCCAAATCATTTAAAATTAAAATATATATTGTTACCGGGTAGTGCTGGCTTATAATGCCACTACCTCTTTCTGCCCACGGGTGTCTTAAGAGGCGAGTAAGGGTATGCCTGTACGTACATTGTACATCGTACATCATATGTATTATTTCGTACGGCTAAGTATAATTTGCGTTTGGGCATCCTTGTCAAAGTTTTATAATATCATAGGTGATCGTAATTTAGACGTTCAAAATGTGTAGTAACATTTCTAAAATATATGTTTCACTTCTTCTTTTTTTTAATAAGTAGGTGGTAGTGAACATAACATAACTTAACATATACTCACGGCTATAAATCCCTAGAAGGGATAGCCAGAGCTAAGGATTTAGAAATTCCTCACCCACTTTTGGAAATTGAGTGGGGAAAAGATGGTAAAGTAAAGGTTGTTGGTGATGGGTCTCCAGCCGCATCACCCAAAAATCCCTTAAAAGCCCCAATACCGTTAGTCGCCTCTTTCGTACCCCATCGGTAGAAACGGGGTAGTGCTATTCTAAGCCGACACTACACGGAAAGTAAACTGTATTTTTTTTTATAACTTTGGTCAAATAGCAGACTTTTGCAATTACAACAACTTTTCTTCGATTACTGTAAATTTTAAGATAATTCATACACAATGAAAATGTTACTACCATTTATAATAATACTAGCAGTTCTACCTTATGTAAAATTAAAATCTTTTCAAGCAATTAACTTCTTACGTAATGCTACTCGTGAAACGGATATGTAAAAAATAAAAGCAATTTCCCATATCCCGTTACGCGGCTATATAAGATTCTTATCAAACGATGACTTACCTAATTTCTAAGTTAGTTTTAATAACATAATGTGTATTTCATGGTTATTTAACAAAAATATGTATGGTATTTCGAAAATAATATATTCATTATCAGAATGTCGGCAAGTAAGGTGATTTATCAGTAACAATTATGTATTCGAATGGTGTACTGCCCAGCTCATTTGCGTGCATGACGGGACGAGCGTATTATTTATATGCATGAAACAATATGTTGCTATTTTAGTACTTATTTAGGGTAATTTATAATCGTTTACATATAATAAAGCATTGTTTGTCTAAGCTGTGTCTGTCATAAAGCTAGCTAGCTCAATTTCATTAAACGATTGCAATAGGTCGATTAAATTTTAGATAGAGTCGCATAAATGAATATGAATTCTTAACCGATGTTATTTCATCACAGCCCATATATGTCCCTACCGAGAGGCTAGGGCTTTTACGGTGCAGGTGATTTAAGTCTTCAATAGTGTTCAGACACGATTGACTCCCACAATTTTTTTTGTGATTTGGGAATGGAACCTATGGATTGAAAGGCAAAAGTTAAACCAATACGTAGCCTATTGGTAAAACGTTTGCATTTACCTAACTTACAACCAATGTTAAAATTTAGACTCTAAATTTTGGAGCATAGCAATATTTTGATGCTCAATCAAAGAATATTCTAGTATCATACATACATACATATACTCACGCCATTAGTTCCCATTGGGGTAGGCAGAGACTATTGATCGCCACTTCGTACGATTCGACAAACCTCTCTAGCTTCGTTTACATCCATCAATCTTTTCATACATGCTCTTTTATTCTTCATACTTCGGACGCCAGCCTCAAAAAGGCTGGCGTCTAGTATCAGAATTTTGAAAATTAATATTCTAAATCGTAATTTATGACGACATGATAGTCCAGTGGATAGAACACCCGCCCGAAAACAGAAGGGCGTGAGTTCCAATCCTGGGACGGGCCTACACCAATTTGTCTTTTCTAAAGTCATATGTGTGTTTAATTTATCATGGTTGTTAACGGTGAGGGAAAACATCGTGAGGAAACCCACATGGCTGAGTTGTACTTAGTCATGTGACAGTGTATTCGTACAAAAACGGCGATAGGCCTGCCCCCTATCACGTGAGTACACTGTCTAAGCAAAACGTGGGTACCTTCTCTGGAGACTAGATGGCGCTGCCATGTGAGTTCAGAAGTATGGTACCTCTGCCAACCCCTTCGGGGATAAACGGCGTGAACGTTTATGTTATGTTATGTTATGTAATTTATGAATCTTTGTAATTTGAAATTAAACGAGTCTTATTAATTCAAGAATAAGTCGAAGTCGTGTCAACCATCCATTAATCTAAATCATTACTATTAAAGTGTCAATATCGTAACCTTTCCATTTTAATAATTTCTTATAAATCTATAGTTTTTTCGGTTTTAATTGAGACATAATGCATTTACTTTTATCTCTAACATTTACGTATGTCATACCACAGATAATATAATTCTATACTAGTAGTCATACGAATAATGTGTGCTATCGGTCATTATAATATTTTGGCAATATCAGTATCAGTATCATAGATTTTTATCTAATCAGATTTAAATAAATCAAAATTATTAGTATCAAAATTTTTGGTCGAGCATACGAACACTCACATATACTTAAGGATCCAAAACTACTAAGGGTAGCCACAGGTCACAAGCTAAAAACTCCACAGTTACTATCGGAATTTAAATTTAATTTCAATGGTTATAAGAGGGTGACCTAATAGTTTGTTGTTAACGGCATTCTAACAAAATTGCCTATTAATAATTTTAAACTCCCCGAATCCTTTTATTTAGCACCACATATGAGCTCCTCTAGAAAAAACTATACCTAATACCTAATTTCTACTTATATAACACCAAGCCTTTTCTATAGGTAAAAGAAAATAAGACATAACAAATTAACTTGGGCAACCGTGATAGCCCAGTGGGTAGAACGATCGGTTATCATGCAAACGACTAGTGTTCAAATCCTGGGTCGGGCCTACACCAATTTGTCTTTTCTAAAGACATATGTGTGGTTAATTTATCATGGTTGTTAACGGTGAGGGAAAACATCGTGAGGAAACCCACATGGCTGAGTTGTACTTAGTCATGTGACAGTGTATTCGTACAAAACGGCGATAGGCCTGCCCCCTATCACGTGAGTACACTGTCCATGCAAAATGTGGGTACTCTGAACAACAGGTGACAAAGTCACGTGATGTTTAGAAGTATTAGTACCTCTGCCAATGTGTGTGCTGATATTCGGCGTGAACGTTTATGTTTATGTTATTATGTAATGTAAATTAACTTCTGGTAATTCTACTTTACATTTAGACAGAACCTGGCAATAAAAAAATGATAAAGCAGACGTCAAAGATAAAATAGTGATTTCATAGTAAAATATGAACATTAGAGAGTCATAACAAATAAATTAGTGTAAAATGTCTTTGATGTTATTTCAGCCGGCGCGTTTTAGTGTGTACGTATTGCGATGCAAAGTCGTAAACTGCATCATATAAATGTTATGACAATGCTGTCGGACATGAGGAACTATTTAGTGATGATCGGTGACGGCAATCGACGCCTTGAGTCGCCTTGACTCGTTTTGCTCGGTCAGAAAATAGGAATGCCAGGCTAACACATACATATAGTTACGGCTATAAATCCCTAGAAAGGGTAACCAGAGCACCAGTATAAGAAATTCTTCAGCCACTTTTAGATGTAAAGATTGCAGAATAAAGGTTTATGGTTATGGTTTTCTTACCGCATCGCCCAACAATCACTTAAAAAGCAAAAAAAAAAGAGTAAACGATATCAGTAATTTCTTTTTACGACGAAGATAGCACATTGGAAGAACCACCGCTTCAAAAGAGTTCGAGTTCAATTCCTGTGTCAATCATATACCAATGTGTCGTTTCTAAAGTCATATATGTGGTTAATTCATCAAGGTTGGTAACGATGGTTAAACATTGTGAGGAAACCCACTTAGTTGATTTTTAAGACATAAAACAGTATATAAGTATAGTTCAGTTGTACTGGTCATATGACAGTGTATTCGTACAAAGAGCGATAACCCTATCTCATGAATGCAATGTCCATGCAGAAAGTGAGTTTTTTTCAATATTCAGATGACCAATATGTCAGGTGGTGCCACGTGTGTGATATCACTAGTTTAGTAACTCCAAGTCAAGTTATTACACTATAAGTTCATTTGCTACTCGTCGTGTAATACGGTAAAGAAACGATTTATCGTTTTTTACCGTTTTATTCGTTTGTTACACTGAAACTTATAATAAAAAACTCTTGGGAAAAAAACAGTTTTATTGAAAGTTTTGCCGTTTTTTTTCAAATAAGAAAAAAACAATTGAAAAAACAATTGATAAATGATAAATTATGCACGGAACGATTGCACGAACTGAGTGTGGTCTGTCTGACTGACCGGAATGAGCGCATTACAACAATAAAAAATAGTTTTATCTACCCTCCAACTAATAATAAAAATATTCTACTAAGAAAACAACAATATGTTTCCGTTTTTTTTATATTTTTCGGTTTTTTTCCGTTTTATAGATAAAAAACAAGAAAAAAATAATTTTTATTTTTCTTGAGACTTTCGAATAAAACTTGCATAGAAAAGAAGGAATTGGAAAAAAACGGAAAAAAATTTCGCTTTTTTCAACAGTAATACCCACTAGATACATACATACATATACTCACGGCTATTAATATCTAAAAAGGGTAGCCAGAGCTTCAGAATCAGAAAATTCTTCAGCCATTTTTGCAAATTATGTGGGGAAAAGATTGTAATATAAATCACCTTAAAAGCCCCCATTAGATGTCACTATCAGAATACCTTCAGTTACTGGTTGGTTAGGTTCAGAGCCATCATCAGCAGTCATTTACAGCCATCAATCTTGTTGTAATTTGACTAGCAAACTCTGGGTTTAGTATAACATAGACGGTTTTTAACACATTTTTTTTTTACGTCTTCCAAACTCTTCTTTGCGTAATAAATCTATATTTGTTGTTGCTGTGTAGTGTCGGCTTAGAATAACACTACCCCATTCCTACCCGTGGGTGATCGTAAGAGGCGACTGAGGGTATAGGGGCTTTTTAAGTGATTTTTGGGCTATGTGGTTTGAGACCCGTCACCAAAAACATTTATTATTACCATCTTTTCCCCAATCAACTTCCAAAAGTGGCTGAGGAATTTCTCATTCCAAAGCTCTGGCTACCCCGTTAAGGGATTTATAGCCGTGTGTATATGTATGTATGTATGTAAAATTGATATTGTCTCTACGTTCTATGTTCAATTTAATTGAGATTGCATCTAAATAAAGGGAGGGAATTAAAGTTTTGAGTTGAAAGTAGAGTGAAGTAATAAGTAATGCCATCAGTACTCACCATGCAACAAGATTTAATAAAATCTTGTGAATATCAATTTTGAATGTCAATAATACAAAAAGGAACTTTGGAATAATCGGGAATAGCTTTAAATGAAAAAACACTATACTACGGGTATTGTAAGAGGATAAGATTTTTAAATGGTTTTTGGGCGATGTGGTTGGATACCCATCACCAACTATGCTTAATTTCTACCATCTTGTCCACTCTCAACTTCCAAATGTGGCTGAGGAGTTTCTAGCTGTGTACTGCCCAGCTCATTTGCGTGCATGACGGGACGAGCGTATTATTTATATGCATGAAACAATATGTTGCTATTTTAGTACTTATTTAGGGTAATTTATAATCGTTTACATATAATAAAGCATTGTTTGTCTAAGCTGTGTCTGTCATAAAGCTAGCTAGCTCAATTTCATTAAACGATTGCAATAGGTCGATTAAATTTTAGATAGAGTCGCATAAATGAATATGAATTCTTAACCGATGTTATTTCATCACAGCCCATATATGTCCCTACCGAGAGGCTAGGGCTTTTACGGTGCAGGTGATTTAAGTCTTCAATAGTGTTCAGACACGATTGACTCCCACAATTTTTTTTGTGATTTGGGAATGGAACCTATGGATTGAAAGGCAAAAGTTAAACCAATACGTAGCCTATTGGTAAAACGTTTGCATTTACCTAACTTACAACCAATGTTAAAATTTAGACTCTAAATTTTGGAGCATAGCAATATTTTGATGCTCAATCAAAGAATATTCTAGTATCATACATACATACATATACTCACGCCATTAGTTCCCATTGGGGTAGGCAGAGACTATTGATCGCCACTTCGTACGATTCGACAAACCTCTCTAGCTTCGTTTACATCCATCAATCTTTTCATACATGCTCTTTTATTCTTCATACTTCGGACGCCAGCCTCAAAAAGGCTGGCGTCTAGTATCAGAATTTTGAAAATTAATATTCTAAATCGTAATTTATGACGACATGATAGTCCAGTGGATAGAACACCCGCCCGAAAACAGAAGGGCGTGAGTTCCAATCCTGGGACGGGCCTACACCAATTTGTCTTTTCTAAAGTCATATGTGTGTTTAATTTATCATGGTTGTTAACGGTGAGGGAAAACATCGTGAGGAAACCCACATGGCTGAGTTGTACTTAGTCATGTGACAGTGTATTCGTACAAAAACGGCGATAGGCCTGCCCCCTATCACGTGAGTACACTGTCTAAGCAAAACGTGGGTACCTTCTCTGGAGACTAGATGGCGCTGCCATGTGAGTTCAGAAGTATGGTACCTCTGCCAACCCCTTCGGGGATAAACGGCGTGAACGTTTATGTTATGTTATGTTATGTAATTTATGAATCTTTGTAATTTGAAATTAAACGAGTCTTATTAATTCAAGAATAAGTCGAAGTCGTGTCAACCATCCATTAATCTAAATCATTACTATTAAAGTGTCAATATCGTAACCTTTCCATTTTAATAATTTCTTATAAATCTATAGTTTTTTCGGTTTTAATTGAGACATAATGCATTTACTTTTATCTCTAACATTTACGTATGTCATACCACAGATAATATAATTCTATACTAGTAGTCATACGAATAATGTGTGCTATCGGTCATTATAATATTTTGGCAATATCAGTATCAGTATCATAGATTTTTATCTAATCAGATTTAAATAAATCAAAATTATTAGTATCAAAATTTTTGGTCGAGCATACGAACACTCACATATACTTAAGGATCCAAAACTACTAAGGGTAGCCACAGGTCACAAGCTAAAAACTCCACAGTTACTATCGGAATTTAAATTTAATTTCAATGGTTATAAGAGGGTGACCTAATAGTTTGTTGTTAACGGCATTCTAACAAAATTGCCTATTAATAATTTTAAACTCCCCGAATCCTTTTATTTAGCACCACATATGAGCTCCTCTAGAAAAAACTATACCTAATACCTAATTTCTACTTATATAACACCAAGCCTTTTCTATAGGTAAAAGAAAATAAGACATAACAAATTAACTTGGGCAACCGTGATAGCCCAGTGGGTAGAACGATCGGTTATCATGCAAACGACTAGTGTTCAAATCCTGGGTCGGGCCTACACCAATTTGTCTTTTCTAAAGACATATGTGTGGTTAATTTATCATGGTTGTTAACGGTGAGGGAAAACATCGTGAGGAAACCCACATGGCTGAGTTGTACTTAGTCATGTGACAGTGTATTCGTACAAAACGGCGATAGGCCTGCCCCCTATCACGTGAGTACACTGTCCATGCAAAATGTGGGTACTCTGAACAACAGGTGACAAAGTCACGTGATGTTTAGAAGTATTAGTACCTCTGCCAATGTGTGTGCTGATATTCGGCGTGAACGTTTATGTTTATGTTATTATGTAATGTAAATTAACTTCTGGTAATTCTACTTTACATTTAGACAGAACCTGGCAATAAAAAAATGATAAAGCAGACGTCAAAGATAAAATAGTGATTTCATAGTAAAATATGAACATTAGAGAGTCATAACAAATAAATTAGTGTAAAATGTCTTTGATGTTATTTCAGCCGGCGCGTTTTAGTGTGTACGTATTGCGATGCAAAGTCGTAAACTGCATCATATAAATGTTATGACAATGCTGTCGGACATGAGGAACTATTTAGTGATGATCGGTGACGGCAATCGACGCCTTGAGTCGCCTTGACTCGTTTTGCTCGGTCAGAAAATAGGAATGCCAGGCTAACACATACATATAGTTACGGCTATAAATCCCTAGAAAGGGTAACCAGAGCACCAGTATAAGAAATTCTTCAGCCACTTTTAGATGTAAAGATTGCAGAATAAAGGTTTATGGTTATGGTTTTCTTACCGCATCGCCCAACAATCACTTAAAAAGCAAAAAAAAAAGAGTAAACGATATCAGTAATTTCTTTTTACGACGAAGATAGCACATTGGAAGAACCACCGCTTCAAAAGAGTTCGAGTTCAATTCCTGTGTCAATCATATACCAATGTGTCGTTTCTAAAGTCATATATGTGGTTAATTCATCAAGGTTGGTAACGATGGTTAAACATTGTGAGGAAACCCACTTAGTTGATTTTTAAGACATAAAACAGTATATAAGTATAGTTCAGTTGTACTGGTCATATGACAGTGTATTCGTACAAAGAGCGATAACCCTATCTCATGAATGCAATGTCCATGCAGAAAGTGAGTTTTTTTCAATATTCAGATGACCAATATGTCAGGTGGTGCCACGTGTGTGATATCACTAGTTTAGTAACTCCAAGTCAAGTTATTACACTATAAGTTCATTTGCTACTCGTCGTGTAATACGGTAAAGAAACGATTTATCGTTTTTTACCGTTTTATTCGTTTGTTACACTGAAACTTATAATAAAAAACTCTTGGGAAAAAAACAGTTTTATTGAAAGTTTTGCCGTTTTTTTTCAAATAAGAAAAAAACAATTGAAAAAACAATTGATAAATGATAAATTATGCACGGAACGATTGCACGAACTGAGTGTGGTCTGTCTGACTGACCGGAATGAGCGCATTACAACAATAAAAAATAGTTTTATCTACCCTCCAACTAATAATAAAAATATTCTACTAAGAAAACAACAATATGTTTCCGTTTTTTTTATATTTTTCGGTTTTTTTCCGTTTTATAGATAAAAAACAAGAAAAAAATAATTTTTATTTTTCTTGAGACTTTCGAATAAAACTTGCATAGAAAAGAAGGAATTGGAAAAAAACGGAAAAAAATTTCGCTTTTTTCAACAGTAATACCCACTAGATACATACATACATATACTCACGGCTATTAATATCTAAAAAGGGTAGCCAGAGCTTCAGAATCAGAAAATTCTTCAGCCATTTTTGCAAATTATGTGGGGAAAAGATTGTAATATAAATCACCTTAAAAGCCCCCATTAGATGTCACTATCAGAATACCTTCAGTTACTGGTTGGTTAGGTTCAGAGCCATCATCAGCAGTCATTTACAGCCATCAATCTTGTTGTAATTTGACTAGCAAACTCTGGGTTTAGTATAACATAGACGGTTTTTAACACATTTTTTTTTTACGTCTTCCAAACTCTTCTTTGCGTAATAAATCTATATTTGTTGTTGCTGTGTAGTGTCGGCTTAGAATAACACTACCCCATTCCTACCCGTGGGTGATCGTAAGAGGCGACTGAGGGTATAGGGGCTTTTTAAGTGATTTTTGGGCTATGTGGTTTGAGACCCGTCACCAAAAACATTTATTATTACCATCTTTTCCCCAATCAACTTCCAAAAGTGGCTGAGGAATTTCTCATTCCAAAGCTCTGGCTACCCCGTTAAGGGATTTATAGCCGTGTGTATATGTATGTATGTTGTTTGTTGTATTAGTAATACTAATATTAATAAATTTCTTCGCTTAATTCCGCTAAATAATTATTTATTAATATTAGTATTGCTATGGATTTCCGCAAAGTAACGCCTGATTCAATCCAATATGTTGTATTAGTATTAACACAATCGAGTCTCAGAGTTCAGTAGTAATTAATGTGCGTTCCAAACAAGTAGCTTATCAAAATATGTGTAAAAACTGTAAAAAATAAAACTTATCTTATCGCGTTATCATCTTCAAACGAAAGTGTGGCCTGTTTGACTAACAATCGTTTATTTTCTTAGCTATGATTATTCAAACAACTTTGAAGGTAAACTCCTCTATCGGGAGATCCATTTCAATAAACCAAACATAACGATTGATTCCTTAAGATACGATATAATGAACTTGAGAATATTATTACACATACTTAAGTTACGTAATACTAACACACATATTATGAATATTGTAAAAGTTTACTGATGATTTTTACCATTGTAGTTTTCATTCTTAAATATATACATATACTCAAGGCTGTAAATCCCTACAAGGGGTAGCCAGAGCTGAGGAACTAGAAGTTCCTCGGCAACTTTTGGAAAGTAGAGTGGGGAAAAGATGGTAAAAATAAGGTTGTTGGTGATGGGTCTCCAACCGCATCGCCCAAAAATCCCTTAATAGCCCCAATACCGTTAGTCGCCTCTTACGTACACCCACCGGAAGAAATGAGGTAGTGCTATTCTAAGCCGACACTACACAGCAACTTAAATACATACATACGTATACATACATAAAAAGGGGTAGCCAGAGCTTCAGAGCTAGAAACTCCTCAGCCACATTTGGAAGTTGAGAGTGGACAAGATGGTAGAAATTAAGCATAGTTGGTGATGGGTATCCAACCACATCGCCCAAAAACCATTTAAAAATCTTATCCTCTTACAATACCCGTAGTATAGTGTTTTTTCATTTAAAGCTATTCCCGATTATTCCAAAGTTCCTTTTTGTATTATTGACATTCAAAATTGATATTCACAAGATTTTATTAAATCTTGTTGCATGGTGAGTACTGATGGCATTACTTATTACTTCACTCTACTTTCAACTCAAAACTTTAATTCCCTCCCTTTATTTAGATGCAATCTCAATTAAATTGAACATAGAACGTAGAGACAATATCAATTTTACATACATACATACATATACTCATGGTTGTAAGTCCCTTAACGGGGGGGTAGCCAGAGCTTTGGAAAGAGAAATTCCTCAGCCACTTTTGGAAGTTGATTGGGGAAAAGATGGTAATAATAAATGTTTTTGGTGACGGGTCTCCAACCAAATCGCCCAAAAATCACTTAACAAGCCCTTATATCATTAGACGGCTCTTACGATTACCCACGGGTAGAAATGGGGTAGTGTTATTGTAAGCCGACACTACACGGCAATATATTTAAATCGCAATACTATATATATTTTAAAACAAACGGATAAATTATTAGTTTTTACTGGGATAAGAGGTGAATTTGAAGGCAAAAACCTTGAATTAAGCGAGCCTCTCAGTAAGCAATTAGCGAAAGTGCTTTAAGAAGCCATAGTTTCTATGGAAAAACTGATGGATTTTAGTTTTATTTATGCTACATTCAGTTATAAACAAGAAGCTTATTATAAAATTACAGTCTGTCTCTATGATAATGCTGAAATCGATCAACACAAACATATTGCTATTATTTCATCACAATCTCGAATGAAATAGAACTAAAAGTATCCGATGATAGAAACCCTGCTTAACCCATTAGGGAATAATGGCGTGAACGCATTACAGCACAACGAACGAGTGATTCAAATGTTAAATATATTCCGGAAAGTATTGCGGAAAACTATGACTCCATTGCCATTTCGCAACAGGGATTTGAATCATCACGTTCTGATTAATCCCATAGGAAAATACTGGCAACCTTCGAAGCCTTATTAAGTAGCTATTAACTATGTATCGCATATTAACCCGCATGCACTCGTTACCTTCGTCTACATTGAATACACAAGAAAATAAACAGTTCCGATAAAGCGTTATCCACATTTAATTGCTACATATAACTTGAGGCAGTCTAGTGTATGAATAATGAGTACTTATAGCGATATAAACTAGAAAAAATCTGTTCACTATTTCTTAAGTACACACATATGCTCATGGCTATAAATCCCTATAGGTTGTAGCCAGAGAATCATAGTTTAAATTTTGTCAACTATTTTTGGAAATAAAGTGTGCAAAAGACAACCATGATAATCCATTGGGTAGATATCCCGCTCGTCAAAACAGATAGGCGTGAGTTCAAATCCCGGGTTGGGCCTACACCAATTTGACTTTTCTAAAGTCATATTTGTGGTTAATTTATCATGGTTGTTAACGGTGAAAACATCGTGAGGAAACCCACATGGCTAAGTTGTACTAAGTCATGTGATCGTGTATTCGTACAAAACGGCGAGAGGCCCTGCCCACTATCACGTGAGTACACTGTCCAAGCAAAACGTGGGTACTCTGAACACAATGTCATGTGATGTTCGGAAGTATTGGTACCTTTGAATCCTCAAACCATATATCCATACGGCGTGAGCGTTTGAGTTGATTTGAGTTGAGTGGGGAAAATCTAATAAATAAAGGATTGTTCGTAATTGGTTTTCAGCCACATCGCCCCCCAAATACTTAAAAAGCCCCAATACCAATACGCTAATTCTCCTCTTATGGATCTAGGATGAATTAGGTTAGTGTTATCCTAAGGAGACACTTTACTCTATATCCTTTATTATGTAATCATCGTATTTTACTGATATTAAAAATGTGCTATCGTTCGTGTACTAAGAACAATAAGATGAATGATTTGTTAGTTAAGAATGTGATAATTGTATAATTCTAGATGCTTATAAGGAGCAGCTCATTGGATATTTCCGTTTTACTGGTAGTGGTGATGCGTGGAAATAGTCCTTATGTAGTTTGTACAATTGCTTTGAATTACCCTATCTATTACGAATCTAGCGATTATTATGCGAGGCAGTTACTGCATTGTAATATATTTTTACACCCATTGCTGGATACAATCGTCGTAATGATATTGGGTTTTACGGCACTTTGATTCTCTACTTATAATTGAAATGACTAACAAATAAACTACCCAGGCATGGAAACCACTTTTACTCTTGTCCAATATTGCTATTAAAGCTCTGAACTTTCATTTTCTTGAAACCATGGTCGATTTTCATTTTATTTATATCCTCCCTCATTTTTATTTCAAACAATGTGCAATTAATATTAATTGTTTGTTGCAACTCTGTACCGACAATGCAAAAAACACTAGATTGTAATCGCATAAGGGCACTTAATAATGAACTTAAACATTCTTAGTACATAAACACATTCACGCAACCATGGTCTAAAGAGTGGCTCTTTTACGCTTTTCTCGTTTGTTTATTCAGTAGTGCTTAAAATAATCTCGCCAATCATTTTCATTGAGAAAGGCAGAGATTATCGATCGCCACTTTGAGCCATCCTGCAGCTTCGTCTAAATTTATTGATCTTTTCAAATAACCCTTTTTGATACCAAATCTGGCCACTGCATCCTTATACATACCTACATAATAAAATATCATTGCTCAACCTATTTCAAAAATATTTTCGCCGATGGAGACCAACAAAACCCTTAGCAACCGAGTGCAATTTTCATTTGGTTCATATTATAATTTAAGCTACTTTCTGGATCTCTGATTTTATTCATACATCGTCAAATATGTTACTCAGAATTATCAAAGGTATATTTTTTCGAAATGATTTGGCAGTATACCACGCTATACAGACTCGCAAAAAACATATTTATGTTGTCTTATATATCGTATATAACTATCGTAGGTGTAAATATCAATCCCGATGGTGTAATGAGTTGTGTGATTATAGATGGATTAGTTAATTAACTGCTTTGATTTTAATGACATCAATTGTACAGCTTAACTTATTCATAAGCTTGAAGCAAATAATGGTAATACTCGTTTATTTATCTTTAAGGTTTTATACCATATCCATATCAGAAAGGAATCTATTAAAATACAGTAAATCGGTAAGCATAAATAGGAATTTGCCATATTAAATATTATTCGTACTTCAGTCGGTGTTGATGTCATATTAGCGACAGTGAACAAAATGAATGGCGTTGGATGAAACGTAAAACATGTGGTCATAGTAATTTATGTCACAATGAATAATAATAAACAGTTTTACGTGCTTATAAGGGACATCAACTTCTTGACTTGAAATGGGGTCATAATTTGCACTAAAGAATACCTTTTAAACCCTTTACAAGGCTCTGGACATTTATTGGACACCGTAATTTCAACCTTACTTACCTTCAAATAGAAGTGAAATACAATTAATTTTTGATCCTACCTCTGCCTTATAATATAAGATATCTGATGAATCTTGTGCAGCCGGCAATGTCAAGAAGTTATGTAAACAATGTAATTAAAGAAACCACTTTTGCTAAGGTAATTAATATATTGTCGAGATGAAAATCATGGCAGCGGTAAGCGAATGTTTTGAAGTAATAATAAAAAGTTACGCAGTCAGTAATTTAAAGTTACGGGGCATATTAAGTACACCTGTCATTTCTGAATATCTTAAGATATTTTGTTATACGAAGTACTCCGTCAAATGAACTATTTTCTCACGATGGTTGCCCGAAACCATCGTGAGAAAATTGAATTCAAAAAGAATTATTATTACCAATTATATATACCATTAGAAAAGACAAATTGGTGTAGGCCCGACCCAGGATTTGAACACTAGTCGTTTGCACGATAACCGAGTGTTCTACCCACTGGGCTATCACGGTTGCTATAAACAACACTGGTAGATAAAGTACGCGTATGACAGCATCCTAGCTACAATCACTGCTACAATCTCAAAGAAGGGGAGCTAGAAAACAATATCTCATCCACTTTTCCAAGTAAGTAATGAGCCATCAAAATACTAGGTTGACATTGAAGCTTCGGGTGCCTAAAATTGGAGCGAACCCGGACAAAATCAAAGTTTGGTAGAGACAGGTCCAGCCGTTTAGCAGGACTCATGTCACAAGCAAAATACGAATTTGGTTTACAAATACTTAGGTTCTCTTAATTGATTTCAATTTGTTGGTTTAGTCCTGTAGTGTCAGCTAAGAAATGTTTGTGTACATATTATCATTCTTCTTGTCTGATTTTCCGAGCAACATTGGGGGTTGAGGTTTTTAAGTGATGTTTGTGCATATGGTTTAAAATCCATCACCGTAGAATGAATTTTACTAATTAGCTTTACCTTGATTGAATAGCGAAGAAACGAGCCGTTTAAAAAAATATTTTTAAATAGACGACGTGATAGCTTAATGGGTAGAACACCGGTTATCGTGCAAGCGACTAGTGTTCAAATCCCGGGTCGGGCCTACACTAATTTGTCTTTTCTAAGGACATATCTGTGGTTAATTTAGCATGGTTGTTAACGGTGATGGAAAACATTGTGAGGAAACCCACATGGCTGAGTTTTACTTAGTCGTGTGACAGTGTATTCGTACAAAACGGCGATAGACCTGCCGCCTATCACGTGAGTACACTGTCCATGCAAAACGTGGGTACTCTGAACACCAGGTGATAAAGTCACGTGATGTTCAGAAGTATTAGTACCTCTGCCAACCCCTTGGGAGATATTCGGCGTGAACTATATATATGATATGTTTTAAACAACAGGGGTTCAGTTTACTAAGTAGTATGAGCAATACATCAAGTGTAGGAGCCCTCCTATTCCCATAGTAATCTATCTTTAGCTCGGCACACCTTTATTGTTCGTGCCAACACAATTAGCCGATGTGTTTGCCGCCTACATTTGCAGCGCTACCGGCAATTTATCATATTAAACTAAGTAAAGGTCGTTCCATTTTCTACAAATATTACTTGGAAATAGTTATTGAATTCTCTGTGTGACCTTTGACGTTGTTTTCAATATTGGTGTTTTATTTGTTACAACTTCGGTTTCTGCACCTGTTTATCACTTTGTTTAGGATTTTTTTATACAATCCTCACTCAATTTTAAAACTGGCTTAGGAATTTATTATCCAGAACTCTGGCTACCCCTTCCAGAGATTAGCCGTGATTATATGAATGAATGATTTTTATTATTTAGGGGATATTTAGAAGCATGCTTACTTAAGAAGTGATTCTATAGGTACTAAATAAGATAAACATATTTAGATGATATAAGGGTTCGCTCCGTTTCCTCACAGCGCATATTTGTTTCGACCTAGGGGCACGCGAGCCTACCCTATATAAATTTATTTGGCCACCACGTTGGCCAAGTGCGGATTGGTACTCCGCTTATCATCGTAGATATAAATGAAACTGATAAAAAAACTTTGATTGAAATCTCTAAGTTAAACATTACTCTAAGGCCCTTCATTAATAAATTAATAGTTCTGTTTTATTTAAATATTTCGCGGATGTATGTGAAAACCCGAAAGATGTTAGTCACGTAAATTAATTAAATAAGACATACGGTAGTCATACAAAAAAGTGACCTTGAGAAGTTCTTGCGACACAAATGCTTAATACTAGTTTAGTGGGAGTCTGCTTACATCGTCAGTGGAGTGTGAACTGTCTTAAGTTTCAATGCGACTTATAGCTCAATTGCAAATGTTCTGCGCTAATTACAGTCATGTGTTACCAATTCTCATTCATATCTAAAACACTTTTAAAAAAACACATTTACCTTCCGAAAATGGTTGAGTTTTTTTATACTGAAGTTTTAGCTACCTAGGATCTACCTTACATCCGCGAGTATATGTGTGTATGAATGATCGATATCGGACACGTAAGGTGTCTTAAAATGGGACAGCAAACTTTTTATTAATGATAAAGGAAGCAAAGAGGTTAGTGAGAGAGAGAATATTTAAAAAAAAACTAAAGTCGGGTTAAAAAAAATGAGCATGATTGAGAAGAATGAAGGGAGTTAGGGAAGCGATAAATGAAATCAATAGGGTCTGCCTGTTATAATATAATGGTAAATAATATATTTATATCTCCTTGGCTTTAAAGATAAAATTAAGGACTTTTTATGAAAGCTAAGTTATAAAAGCTGTTGATGGGCAGTAAAACTGTTCTGAAATTTCTGCGTTTTTGGCAGCTATAAAAACAAGGAAATCCAAACAGCAAATCATTTGTAATATCCAAACTAATACGCAAAACGATGGTGTCTTTTCGTACCAACCTTGCGAGTCCTTAAATAGAAACAGAGGGAAACATAACGCCTCAGCAAATGGTATTCATTCGCAAACATCACGCACTTTTCAATCAATTTCATCGCTTAATAGAAAGATACTAAATGTATTTCTTGCCGTGTAGTGCCGGCTTAGAATGTCGCTACCCCTTTCTACCCACGGGTGTCGTAAGAGGCGACTAAGGGTATTGGGGATTTTTATTGGATTTTTGGGCGATGCGGTTGGAGACCCATCACCAAAAACCTTTATTTTTACCATCTTTTCCCCAATCAACTTCCAAAAGTGGCTGAGGAATTTATAATTCCTTAGCTCTGGCTACCCCTTCTAGGGAAATATAGCCGTGAGTATATGTATCTATGTATGTATTTCTTTTATATGTAACTAGAGCTTCAGAAGCAAAAGTAGAAACTATTCAGCCAGTTTTGGAAGTTAAGAAATGAGTGAGTGCTATTTAAGGGTTGTATAATTGTCTTTATACTATCAAGTAATGATCCTGTATGTCTCTCCTAGGGTAGCTTGAAAGGATATAAGAGATGAACTTTTAAGTTTGATAATCTAATTAAACACAGTTTAGTCTTTTGCTAGATGTGAATGATTATTATAAAGGCGAAAATGCGAATTGTGCAATAAATTCTTAACATCAGGTGAAGACGTTATTTTCGATACTATTTATTTTTTATTAATTTCAGTATTTCAATTTATGTATAACAAACTTATTGTGTTTTGGCACAAAAAGGGTATCAAAAATATTTATCTGGAATATATAACTGCTGCGATAAACTTATCAAAATTCAACATTGGAATCCTGTATGAATAACAAATATCATCATATCCGGCCTATATCTCTACAAATAAAGTTGAGGCGTCTGTTTTCATACGATTTTAAACTAGTAGATATTTAATGGTAGGGATAATTCATCATTTTTTTTATTCTAAGTTTTTTTTAATATATTTAGAAAATACATATCCTACGCCATTAATTCCCATTGAGAGACGCTGATATTATAGACTGTTGGCAAACCCTTTTGTCCATTTACAGTCATCAACATCATCAATCTTTTCATAGAGGCCCTTTCATCCTTAACACCTCAGACGACTAGCTTTTTAAGCTGTATTTGATCTAAATGTATCCTGAACCGCTCTTGCTTCCCTTACATTTATAATCATGTATAAGAACATGCTTT
Source organism: Bedellia somnulentella (assembly GCA_963576735.1). Lineage (NCBI taxonomy): Eukaryota > Metazoa > Arthropoda > Insecta > Lepidoptera > Bedelliidae > Bedellia > Bedellia somnulentella. Next base: position 5,273,674 of record OY755172.1, on the reverse strand, counting down.
AGAAAGGGGTAGTGACATTCTAAGCCGGCACTACGGCATTGTTACTAGACTTACTTACTATTAATATGATGTTGTAGAGCAAAATAAGACATAAAAGTAATTATCGTATTATTTATGGCTGAAAATATGATGTTAGATAACATTTCTTTCATAATTTACGTTTCATTTAGATAATGGAGAACGTTGGTGTGACGTGCGAAGTGATAGATTGTTTTTGATGATAGCTTAATATAGAGTAACCTTACCGTGGTTATCTGGCGTCATAGTATAAGAAGGTAACAAATGTTTTAGTGAATTATAAATTACATCAATACTTATACTCTCACGGCTATAAATCTCAAATAGGGGTAACCTAGAGCCGCCTCAGCCATTTGTGGTAAACGGTATCAAAAGGTTAAAATGTCAAAAGTTGATGTGCTTGTGATGTGCAATAAAGAGTTTTCTAATATCTGTTTTCTTCTGTTTTCTAGTATAACATAATAAACTGCTAGTGGTTTCAAAACAGACATATCTGTTGAACATGACAGAAAAATATTTTCGACGCTCAAATACGTTTGAAATATTGTGTGTTACAAAACGAGTTATAAGTACAGAGCCACACAATCAGAATCCGAGCTGGTCTAACCGAGGCCCGCGGCCATTACAACGAGATTCATTTTTTTGTGATAATGGTGGGTTGCGTCACGTGACCGCCTCCGAGATAATTGTATCCCGAGAACTGTGAAGGAAAACGCTCCGAAGTTATGCTCCGTAAAGCCCCATGACTCGGTACAATTACTCACTCTACTAAAAAAGCTCGAGGCTCTACATTTGTCTCTCTCTGATATATTGCGTTAGAATGGGATAGATAGATGTTCGGATATAACCCATTATTTTTTGTCAGTAGGAATAGATCGACACGCTTTCGAAAACTTTGATTATTTATTTTTATTCTGGAGGTCATAGACCTTTATTTTGTTTGGGAGAAAAGCCTGAATAGAACCTCTCTTACTTAGTATACTCAAGCCGTTTATTATCATTCTATTGGTACCTACCAAGTTACCAAGTTAGCTACCTAGCTAATATCACTGAGCGTTGTTCACAGGTTTTGTATAACTGATCTACATTTATTTATTTCATACATATACTTATCGCCATTATCCAAAAGAGAGTTAAAAAGAGGTATGGAAGAACTTTTTTGTCAATAGGTTCGCTTCATATACATAACATTTATCGTGATGTTGTTACTTCCGATGGCTTCAGCTATTATCGGATGAAGGGGAAAGGTATCATACATACATACATATGCTCACGGCTATATATTCCTAAACGGGGTAGCCAGAGCTTTGGAAATAAAATATTCCTTAGCCACTTTTGGAAGTTAAGTGGGGAAAAGATGGTAATAATAAATAATTGTTGGTGACGGGTCTACAACCACATCGCCCAAAAGTTACTTAAAAAGCCGCTATACCCTTAGTCGTCACTTACGATCACCCATGGGTAGAAATGGGGTAGTGCTATTCTAAGCTGACACTACACAGCATATATCACATCAGATAAGGTATCATATATAAAAAACACATAAACATAACATAACATAAACGTTCACGCCGTTTATCTCCGAAGGGGTTGGCAGAGGTACCATACTTCTGAACTCACATGGCAGCGCCATCTAGTCTCCAGAGAAGGTACCCACGTTTTGCTTAGACAGTGTACTCACGTGATAGGGGGCAGGCCTATCGCCGTTTTGTACGAATACACTGTCACATGACTAAGTACAACTCAGCCATGTGGGTTTCCTCACGATGTTTTCCCTCACCGTTAATAACCATGATAAAAAACACACAAACAGATATTTCCTCTTTGTAATAAGTATAAAACATAGTTGACTACTCGTATATATTTAGTAAATTACGAAGGACTTACTCACCATACGTCGTGATTCGTAACATAAATTCATATTTGGTATCTAATAAATATTCGATACCTACACATAATATAAAAAAACATAGTGAGGCGGTACCTACCTACCTCACATTAATTTAGATTGAATCAGGTCACGGTACTGATTCCCCGTTTAATATTGAAAAAAATCATGAATCATACCTTAAGTTTTTTATATTGATAACATACACTTGACTCTGCCTATTTTAAGTGGTTGCTACGCAAGGGCTTTTTATTGCGTATGATATAATAGGCGTTAAGCAACCTTCATCATGTTTTTGTAAAAGCTTTTATTTTTATAATTTAACAATGTGCCTACCCTAATAGGAACTATTGGCGTCAGTATATGTATGTATAACTAAACCCAAAAATATACTTAACTAATTTGTCATAATATTATACTTAAACATGATATAATTCAATCGCCTACTACGCATGGCGTCAACACATGACTCAGAATGATCACCAGTATATATATTTTTTCGCAAAAAATATTTTTTCTTATTATGCGATTGAATAATAATAGAACTGCCTTATTTTACATTAAATATTTACTAATACCCAAGGCTATTTATCTCAAAAAGGTGAAGCCAGTGATTCCAATATGGAATACCTCAGCCACTTATGAAAGTCAAATGGGGAAAAGTTAGTAATATAAAGAATTATTGATGATGGATAAGTCCTAATACGGTATAGGGTGAGGCTGAATTTACTCAGTGTTACTGACAAACTATTAGGATGGATGAGAAAGGAAATATTTGTACGACTTAGGAAAATTTCTTTCGAAAAAAACGATCTCCATCTGATTTCATAAATATTTCTTGCATGTCCCTTTTCCAGGAATTTTTCTATTATTTTGGCAATGTACAAGCTTTCATGAAGTTTTCAGAATAATTTATTTGGTGGAAGCCATAAAACTGTAGTGAAATAATAAATAAAGAATAAATAAAGGAAAGAAAAATTTCGAGACAGGCGGGAATCGAACCCGCGACCTCGGATATACGCCCCGACTCTTTGCCAATTGAGCCACCGTGTCAATGGCTGCCAGCCACACACAATCCCCACATGAGGTTTTCATGAACAAAAATATTTAAATTATCTGTAGTGAAATAGTCGATATAATTAGAAAACACAGATGGTTTATGCATATATCTGTGGGAGGCCTGATTTCGAACTCTAATAATGTTCTTTTGCGTGTTAGAATTCCAGGGATTTTTTCCAACAACCTATATGTTCTTGCAAAATAGAATTAAAAAAATTGTGTTCATTACAACACAAAAGGTTCCACATAAAATCGTATTTGTCGGTCTATAGTATGTGGTTTACGAATTGGATTATTGACGGGTAGGTATCACTAACTGATGACAACATATTTTCTTTAACGATTGATTTTCAGATGGATATCAAATCTAAGCTTACCTCACCATAACTAATTGTTATTAGTCTGTTACCGCATGAGGGAAACAAAACAAAAGTTATGAAATTTTTGAGATTCATAGCTCTAATATTTAAAATATTCAAGATTTGTTTCTATTTCATTCGTAAAGGAATGCGCATGCACCTTGACACGTACAAATCCGAATCGCTTGGGAAAATAAAAATACTCATAATTCGATACCGTACTTAAGTTAAATTGTAGGTTCGTTTGTCCGAAACCTTTGGTTTGATAAGTGAGGCTTTATTATAGAGTACTAAGCGTGTTTCCAACAACAAAAAAGTATGTAAATATCTACACACGAGGTTAAATAAAAATCGATAACTTAGTCAAGCTAGTGAAACATTATTGTTAGAATATTAGAAGGCCTAGCACAATCGTTACTTTATAGTTAATCTGTGGGTCAGAATAAGATAAAAATATACGATACTATAGAAGTTCGAAAGAGATGGCTGTTTTATTCCACGCATTATCTAGTTAGAAGGTAGCTCGTGCAAGCCATGCAGGTACCCTGTTCGCGTGACGATCAGATTAGTGATTCTCTTCACCAAATGGCGCAATCCAATCACAAGTACATGCTACTACCATCGTACTATGGAATATTTTACATAAATTAACAAAACATGGTTTTGTGCCCTTGGATTTTTTTTATCTCATAACATCGTTTACGCCGAACATCCTCGAAGGTGACAACCGTGAAGCTCCGTTGCGAGCACAACTTGTGCAGAGACGTGTGGGTTCGAATCCTTAGCCGAGCTCTATACTATTGTGTCTCTTCTAATGAATTAAGTGTGGTACAGTTACCATGAGACTCAGTTGTAACGGTTGCGGTTACACATCGTGAGGAAACCCAAACGGCTAAGTTGTACTTAGTCCTGTCATGTGACAGATTAGTCGTACCAAAACTGTGATAGGTGATATATGAGCAACCTAGTTATTACTTGACGCAAGGAGGATGTTTAGGAGTTGGTGGCGGTGGTTGTGTAGGTGCTAGTTCATACTATTACACGTTTGAAAGTTTGAACGTTCATGTGTCCTGAACTGTTAAGCTTCTTCGTGCAGAGCATAGAATGTTTCGGCTTTGATATTGATACACTTTCAATGTCATTTAACTATATTTAAGAAATCTCTAGCATTTATTTAAGAATACACAAAATAAATACCATGATTTCGAGATCATACCCAATCCCTTAAATTAAAATAACGTTTCGATACTAAATGTTCGTGTACGTGAACTAGGTACTTTGTTCACCATATCTATTCACATTCACGTATGATTTTTCAAAACGCGATGTAGTAATTAATAACACGATGCAGTATGCTACTTCAAAACAATATATGTCACGGAATTCAGTTTTTCAGTATTGGTTTCAGAGTTTAATGAGAACATGTTTCTGGGTTTATTTCAGGCGTATAACCTACTTTAAAAATAAAGAAGGTTACCCCTGTTTCTAATGCTATTCCATTACAGGCTAGACTTTAAAATTCATACATAAATATGTCACATGTTAATAATTTTCTCATGTGGTGTTTTTCTCATAGAAAACTTTCGAATCAGGTTTTGTGTTAAAAAAATAGTTTAATTAGAAAACTCTTAACTATACTATTACTTAACAAATAATTCAATATGTAACGATCTCTAAATATAATGCTCCATAACAATTACTAGCCTTTCTGCGATAAAACACATTGTTAAGTAACCCAAAACTATATTTAAAAAAAGGAATAAAAGGGGTTTCGCCAGCCCGGCGGGATACAATGTTTAAACATGATAAATGACTTCAGATAACACTTTATAAATTGAAATGGTAATAGACGGAAACACTTTAAGTTTGGACCCCCTACATAGACCAATGACCTCATGAAGGTCACGAGATGGCTGCTGGCTATGGTTGGAGTAGGTTCGGTTGTTAGTGGGCATCGTGGTGTACGAGTAAGAAGCCTCCGATGGAATGTCTTAGATGTTGGATAGTAACATATTAAATGAATTCTATGATGATACATCAGAAAACTCAAATAATCGAAATAAATAAAAGATACTAATTTTCAGGCAAGAAATATGGTCATTATATCATTTCCACATTTCTGCTTTATTATATGAAATCGATGGGTATAGGTATATAGAGGTTAGGGAAGCTTGGATGGATATTGAATAAGTCTGTCTCGTAACAAACATTCATACTGCACCTCCAAGGTAAGATGAGCTCCCTTAAATTAAACTAAGCTAAGTAAAATGCCACTGGCTGAAAGCTTAAGTTTGGTAGGAGCCTATTTTATTGTTGAAACCAGATCACAAAAGTTCCTTCTCATAACTTCCCCTGTTCAAATTCAAAATGACACTTGAATATTAAAATGTTCGACTAATTCCTTCTGAGATTATAACATACATACATATACTCACGACTATAAATCCCTATGACATGATAGTCCAGTGGATAGAACACCCGCCCGGAAAACAGAAGGGCGTGAGTTCCAATCCTGGGACGGGCCTACACCAATTTGTCTTTTCTAAAGTCATATGTGTGTTTAATTTATCATGGTTGCTAACGGTGAGGGAAAACATCGTGAGGAAACCCACATGGCTGAGTTGTACTTAGTCATGTGACAGTGTATTCGTACAAAACGGCGATAGGCCTGCCCCCTATCACGTGAGTACACTGTCTTAGCAAAACGTGGGTACCTTCTCTGGAAACTAGATGGCGCTTGCCATGTGAGTTCAGGAGTATTGGTACCTCTGCCAACCCCTTCGGGGATAAACGGCGTGAACGTTTATGTTATGTTATGTTAATGTATGTAAATCCCTAAAAGGGGTAGCCAGAGCTTCAGAATCAGAAAATTCTTCAGCCACTTTTGGAAGTTAAGTGGGGAAAAGATTCTAAAGCGTTTTAAATAATAGTAATAAAAAAAGTATTATTGCTTTGTTAATAAATGGATGCTGTGAACAAATATATAATTCCAGCGATGTGATGTTTTGCAGTAATGATCTCTAAGCTGCCAGATGCTATACATTGTTACACAATTAAATTTACTGACGATAATTACGACCTCAACACAGTAGTTTATAATCGTTGTATGCTAAATGTAATTCGTAACTATTATACGAGTACGTTTCAGAAAGCTTTTGATGTTTTACTTCAGTTTTGTTTCGCTGAAATTATAAATAACCTCGAGGTCAGGCTTTATTGAGTAGTATATCGAACGGCCGGACTTCCGGTTTCCGTTGGTGTGGTTGCGGACTTTATAGCACCACTGCATTACCACCGACACCCTCGATGGCTAGGAATGATAAGAGGCCTACGGTTTAAGCAGTTTATATGCATAATTAACTAACATTTCAAGCGAAGTATTAAAGAAAATGAGTATGCAAAGCTTTATTTCCATATCGTTATACATTTATGCTGGGGTTTTGTTTCTTTATAATGTTTTTACAAAGTCAGAGTAGAGTCAGAGTAGAGTCAGAGTAGTAAAGAGGAAGAATTTGTTTTTGTGTTTGTTTGTTTGTAATTAATACGTTCCGAAAAGAAACGAAAAACACTTTTATCAATAGTCAGTTAAAACCTTAAAAATATGATATATGAATCTCGCTTTAAAATTTAAATAAAAGTGAGTGAGTAGTATTCATATTAGCCAACACGTGTAAAACCGGGGCGGACCACTAGTATTATAAAGGTGAAACGTCACCGATCTCCGAAACTACTAGACTGTTGGGGAAATACTTTCCGTGTAAGTAATCAAGGAAGGCTAATATACGAAGGCAAAGAATTTACGAGTATTATATATAACTACTGGCCTGGTTCGGCTTCACACTGGTAGCATTGCATTGAAACCAACATTTCTAAAAAGTAATTCTGTTTTCAATAAACCATACTACAAAAATTCAAAATCGAGGCTGCTTACTAGTTACTGAGTTCTGTACGACTCAGTTATGTCTTTGTCTGAGTTATTGTTATTTTCTTTCTTATTCATAAATTTAATGTTGCTTGTTATACAGAATGTGAAATTCTAAAGCCTTTCTATCCTGAAATTTCTACAAAACTATTGGTTAGTATGAAGATCGTCGTTAAAATCTAGTTCTATCGATCGCCCCGTTTAAATCTAGCGAATATTCTAATAATAATTCTATCATCTTCTTTTTATCATCTGGTGTTTAGAGTCAGAGTTATAAATTGATAGGTTGGAGGGCTATAGCCGCATCGTACGAATACGTTTTCACATGTCTAAGTATAACCAGCCATGTGGTTGTTTGCACAGTGTTTTTCCCTTCGTTTTAACAAACTGAATAAACAAACTAAACAATATAGTTTTAAGATTTGAAGGAAGACTGAAAGGAACGTACAAACTGCGATAGGCCTGCCTCATATGTTACTAAACTATCTTAGCTAAACGTGGGTATATTACGATTATGTCACGTGATGTTCCGAAGTATTAGTACCTCTGCCCACTCTTCGAGGATATACAACGTGAACGTTTGAGTTTAAGTTAATATTACACGATATTTTACACTGTAAACAGTTCTTGAAGTTGAGATGGAGTAATATTACAGTGATGTATTTGTAAACACTTCTTCAAACTCAGACAGAGTAATTTTAAAAACGCTGACAGAAATGTATATGGTGATTATCTACATGTCACTTACGACGAACCACGGCCGTGAAGGTCGACCAAATGATAATGATATTTGTGTCAAAAATCAAGATAAAAGTGGCTAGTAAACACACATTTCACTCCGCCTTGATAGACATATTGTGTCTAGGGTATTATAAACTTGACATTGTATTAGCCATAAAAAAAATGGATTTTTCTCAGTCGTTTTCTTTTATATAAGAATATATTTTTGGTGGGCAGGGCATGTAGGTAGATGTGGACTTAACTAGCAATACTTTTGGACACTGATTACAATAAGCATGTAAACTCTATCGTTTTTAAGATTAACAGAATACAAAAGAATTATATTTTTTCCATAAAAATGATAACAAAGAGTAGCGTAGAAAGTTCATGTCACGTCACACCTTAGCAAAAGGTTAGATTTATTCTGACCCGTGTCGTCAGAGCTCCCACGCCTTTATTTGAATGTAATTTATCTTTGTAATTGTTTTATCGTATCTCTGGCCGCAGATATGTATAGGGGGGCACTTAGGAAAGGCGAATATCGGTATTGTGGCCTTTAAGGGATTTTTGGGCGATGCGGTTGGAGAAACATCACCAACAACCTATATTTCACCATCTTTTCCCCACGCAACTCCCAAAAGTGGCTGAGGAATTTCTATTTCCCTAGCTCTGGCAACGCTTTCTAGGGGTTTATAGCCGTGAGTATAGGTATGTATGTAAGTATGTATATTGCAACTGACAAGGGAATAGAATATTTCAAGTCAAGTCCAACCAAACAATGTAGGACCGTGTGGAAAACTCGTGATTGTTTTTAGATGAGGAGCAAGATCAATGGTTTCAATTCGTTACAGTCATGCCTCGCTGAAATGAACACAGTGACATAACACTTTCCTTGTTGGTTGTAACTACGAGCAGAATTTCATAATTGTTAGTTAACTAGTTTCATTACTTTAAGGTATGCATTTATACTAACGCATCATTAAACATTTTATATTTTTAATGCTGGGAAATTGGAGAAAAATATGTTTGATTCATAAACTCTGATACAGTTTTCTTGGGTCTTCCTACCTGTCCTCTAAACTTTTATTCAAACTTTATACATCAATAACTTTATACCGAAGATGTCATAGTGATAACTTGTTTTTATCAAAAATTTACTTCGGAACCTTGTTTCTACGAATATCGTTTGTTCGAAGTAACATTACTCCGAAAATATATGATAACTTTTGAAGTCGACTTTTAAAGTTGAATAGGGTCCACATTTATCTTGAGTGGGATATGATTGACAGAAATCAATGTTAAGTTTTGTGACCACAAGGCCTAACTTATTTCTTTTGTGACCTGTGAAGGCTTAATTTTAACAGACGGTGCTCGTTTTCTAGGATAACAACCGTTGTCGTTTCACAAAGTTTTACAAAGCAGTTTTTGCTTGCTGATTGGGGACTACACATATTATTCGGTTATTTCACATGTTGCGTGAGAAGTTTAGTAAGTCTTAGGCTGCGTCCCCAGTAGGCAAACTGTTAGCCGCCGACAGAGTGAGCCGCAAATTTGCAGCGAACTGAAATTTGAGTTAGCTGCAGACTCAAATCAATTTTCGTGCGTCGCAAGCAAACTGTAAGAGTTTAGCCGACCGACTGAATTATCACTTTACTTTTGTTGTAATCAGTTTGCAGCAAACGGAGTCACTACGCTCGGCGAACAACCAATCGCCGCCGCCGACTGGAACCGGTTTTGGTGGGAGTCGGCCGCTCACTAAGGTAGTCGGCGCGCGTAACGCTGCAAACTGCGTACAGTGAGTGCAAAACTAGCAAACTGTGAACACTCCATTTGAAATATATGGAAGGGCGTACTAAACCGATACGCCGCTAACTTAGTCGGCGGCTAACAGTTTGCCTACTGGGGACGAAGCCTTAGTTTCAACACTATACGTTTACTTGCTAGACTTAAAATAACTTCAGGTCTATAAAGCCATAAGTAAAATGTTTCTGTCAAAAAGTGACAGTCTAATGCAAGATGTGATAATGATGAGTAGAAGCCATTAAAACTAAATTAGATGGTATTATAGACACATTAATACTAATGTGTCATTCGTAAACACGCGTGGCACTTACATTATTATTACAGACGGTATATTAACTATTTATAATAGCAACCGTGATAGCCCAGTGGGTAGAACACTCGGTTATCGTGCAAACGACTAGTGTTCAAATCCTGGGTCGGGCCTACACGAATTTGTCTTTTCTAAAGACATAAGTGTGGTTAATTTATCATGGTTGTTAACGGTGAGGGAAAACATCGTGAGGAAACCCACATGGCTGAGTTGTACTTAGTCATGTGACAGTGTATTCGTACAAAACGGCGATAGGCCTGCCCCCTATCACGTGAGTACACTGTCCATGCAAAACGTGGGTACTCTGAACACCAGGTGACAAAGTCACGTGATGTTCAGAAGTATTAGTACCTCTGCCAACCCCTTCGGGGATATTCGGCGTGAACGTTTATGTTATGTTTATGTTTATAATATTTCTTTCAAAAACTCATTTGTAAATTAATACGAGTAGTAAAAGTTTAAATTGATCAATTCAACTGAACAGCAGTATTTTTCGTTTTTCATCATGGCCTCCTCTAAAGATATCCTCTGTCCCTGTCTAACCCCGGTCTTGCACTGCTTGCATTCTATAGCATCCTGTGACTTTTACCAAATAATTGGGCCATCTTCTGGGTTGGGCGTTCGATAAGTGGCCGGCAGCTTGCAAGCATGCCCTTTCTAAGTAAGGCCGAAATTCTTTGGGCTTGCCAGTTTGGATAGTTACATATTTTCGTCCGAAATAGTGCAGTAGCTAAACACAAAGGAATGAAAAAGTCCTTTGACCAGTATATCGCCTTTTATGAATTAAGGCAGAGAGATGCTAAAAAAATTGCTCAGATCACCCAAAGGGCAATACAGAAAGTTACAATACTTTAAATTAATAGGAGAATATGATGAAAATTGAAAGATTTCAGATGAAATATGGAGGGCAGCCAGAACATATTTGACATATCTGATTGTCAATCTAGGGTTCACTATACCCATTTGTGCCACATCGTGTGTGTTGTATCAATTATGGGCAAGGTGCAATTTTGAAATGCTTCTTATCGGCTTACCGCACAATTAGTCTGAGGTCTTCATTATTTACATTTTGTCTTCGTATTTTATTGTCGTAAGCTTTCGTACCAAGTATCATTTAGTACCCTTTCAGATTATTAAAATAGTCACGCTAGGCCGGATGGGCTGAAGAATTAGCCGTCTACAATAATCGATAAACTATAGTTTGAGTGCTAACAATGAAAATAATTGTATACATTAGTGCTTTGCATGTGTGACGATTTTATGACAGCCATTCCAGCGGAAGTATCGATTTTTTAAAGTAATACTAGTAATTTTGTTAAATCACTCTACATAGGTACTTGTAACTCGGTTTTTGAACGATGCGACTATGGGGTGATTTTTGTGGCTGCTAGATGACGTGGCTGAAGATCCATCATCAGCAATGCTTTTTTCTACTGTCCTCTCCCCGATATATTTCAAGAGTGCCTGAGAAATGTTCTTGATAGAAGCTCTTGTTACACCTTTTTGGGATTTGATAGCCATGAGTGTATCTAGGTATGTAACCGACATTATCTTACTTGTATTTGAAATTATCATCACAGCTTTTATAATTATATATGGACCTTAATGGCCTTAATTAAATGGGTTTAATTACCTTAAATACAGTTAGATATGAAAAAGAGTAGTCGAATTCGCATATTTACAATATGTGATTAACCCTGTCCTGGAAATCAAGCCGTGAGCTTAAACTATGATTAATGAATGCAAGACTAAAACTCAATTTATTTAATTATAATTATCTAGCGTACCGCACCAGCTCTGCAAGGGTAGTGTTATTTTTCCTACCTAAGAAACCGTACGTTATAAAAATACGATATGGATATAATTTGTTTTAGCTTATTTCTCTGTTCTTGCTAACATAACATTTCCATAATATATCTAACACATTTAAGTATTTAGCACTGATACGGAAACGAATATGTCATAAACTGTAAGTGCACAACCAATTTTGTCACAATGTAAATTACGTGTCGGATTGGTGGTAACATAATATTTGCTCAGATTTAACCTTCAGTCATATTTGCACCTCATATTTTTCATTTAGATAAATTATACGTTTTTATATTGATTTTCCCGAATATTAGATTCATACCTTTTACATAATCTACATATGTATCTTTATATATAAAAGGCAAAACTGACTGACTGACTTAGATTCAACGCACAGCCGAAGCTACTAAACCTAGAAACTTGAAATTATATCCGAGGGTGTCTTTTAGTATGTAAGTGAGCTATAAGCAGGGAATTTTACAAAAAGAAGAAAAAGTTTGTGATGTAAGGTTATGTGATCGTGTGAGGAATGATGTGATTCGTGAAAGGTGTGGTGTAAAAGATGATATTGTAAGAAAGACAGAAAAAGGGATGTTGAGATGGTTTGGGCATATAGAGAGGATGGATGACAGTAAATTGGTGAAACAGATATATAGAGCCAATGTGGAAGGTAATGTTAGTAGAGGACGACCTCGGAGGACACATTTGGATCAAATAGAAAATGTGCTCAAAAAGGCAGGCGTCCGAAGTATGAAGAATAAAAGAGCATGTTTGATTTGCCAGGATCGTACAAAGTGGCGATCGATAGTCTCTGCCTACCCCAATGGGAACTAACGGCGTGAGAATATGTATGTATGTGTGTAATTTTACAAACTGCAACCCTAATGAGATGAAATAGTGGTGTAAATTGTCTATGTACCTTTTTTAAATTTAAGACTTAGAAGTTTGAAAATGGTTCTATAAGTGTTCGATAACATTTCTAATGATTTGTGTAGGGAAGAGAAACAAAATTTTCCCCTAGAGAGGTAAAATGGGAGATTAATTTTGTATCAAAATTTTCTCCTTACCTGTACTGAAAACAAAATTTATTATAGAGGTTCCTTTTATGATATAAATAAGCATTTATAAAATACTTTTTTAGTAGGCGTTAATTCTTTAAAGGAGTTAAAGTAGTGTTTAAAGATTTATATATATTTTTCCTCAGTTCGGACTTATGTCACGCAGATGAAGTTGTGGGGGTCAACTAATATTAAATAAAAGAGAAATAATTATGGAATTCAATTTTGATTTGTAGGGTCGCCTTAGAATAGCACTAGTTTCCGTGAGTGATCCTAAGAGGCGATTTAAGGTATTGTGACTTTTAAACCGATTTTGGAGAGCCATCACAAACAACATTTATGTTACAATCTTATTCCACTTTTCACCACCACACTCACTCCAACTTTAATAAAATGCTGAAGAATTTCAACTCTGAAGCCATGGCTACTTGAGGTTAATATGAATAATAATATTCTTCAGCGATTCCTATGGTTGAGGAAGATTTTTACGGAAAAAATACTGAAATAGGCTACAGAGAAAATGATACTAAGTGGCGATTGATACTCTCTGCCTTCTCTAATAGCTATTAATAATTTAGCTGCTTTTGTCTGGAGAAGACAAAACAAAAGGGAGACTTTATTTACTTTCGTCATAATTAGGTTATAAGATAATGCTATTCTATTAAATAATTAAATAGTAATATATTCGTTAGTAATTTAAATATAATATCCAAAAAATATAATATTGAGTACTTAAATATAAAAATTAAGACAGTGTTACTCGTACCTTCTATTGGTATAAATTTGAGCGTAAATTTAATATGTAAATTATAACTATAACAGCCATTCAAATATTTTTTTGTTTATGACTTGCCGTAAGCCGTTTGTTACATTAATAAACATAAGTAAAGTCTTAATAATTTAGTAAGTTGGTATAAACTTACAAATATTTCAAATAAATTATTGCTGATTATTGATAAATAGCATTAAAGATTGAGTTTTCGGTTCACTAGAATAGTGGACCATTTTTATAATAAGTATTGTGATAAGCACAGGTGATAAGTATATGAGATTATAATTACATAAAAATATATGTATGGGATTATAATCAAATCACACAAAAATCTAATTCAAAATTAGTTGAATCTATTTATCTAGTTATTCATGATAACAAAATATTAAGAGTTTTTTTCATGGAAATACGTCTTCATTTTAATTTCGAACTTAAACTTGAATAATAAGTAGTACTTAATTTAGGGTTTAGTCTCGTAGCTTATTGAAAGTTTGGAAGTCCCAATAAAATGTATTTAAACTATTAAAAAGTATTTTTTTAAAACTTACCACTGGTTCAATCAAATTGTAACTGCACAAAACCAGGTAACTGATGGTGTACGCGACCAAGCGTCTCGACTTCACCAACGCGAACCACAAAAAAAGTTAGGAAACTTTTTCTTGCCGCGTCCAGCCGCTTCAAAGGTGATTTTGATATAAGTTTCTATCTGATTTGAAATGAAATGAACAAACCGCGTGTTCACCTGGCTGTTGGCGGGAAAACGCGACTGCTATCTTTCGTACTTTTATATTATAGATTAATAGTGACATCTATTGACGAGTAGAAAGAACAAATCAAATCATTAAAGATATTTTATGAAAAAATGAAAATGTTTTTAAAACGTACCCTTTTTATGTTATACTAGTGGATCGTCCCAGCTTCGCACGGGTAGCGTTGTTTTTTAAATATCTGAGGTTTCTTTCTTTAGTCACTGCTCAAGCATTGTGAAATTCAGCGCAAGCGCAACAGTGTAGTTTGGTCATTTTTAATGCGCTTTAATGAACGGTTCAGTATTTCCGTTTAATAGCAAATTTTGGAATAAAACGCTATGAAGTATTTATAACAATCTAAAAAATAAATCATTACGTGTTGTAGGATGCAACTACTGGCGCCATCTAGTATGTTATATGTAATTTCATTTTTTTTCCTTGTTGTTAGTGTAAGCATGATAAAAGTTTGCTCGAAAATACGTAACTATTGACTATTTGCTTGTTTAAAACTGAACATGATTTCTTGTTCAACGGTCCGCATTTTGCGCCAAACTTCTCTGAAAACTTCTAATGTATTCTTGAATGCTATCCGAAAACGTAAGTGTTTTTGACTTTCATTCATATACAAAGATTTATTTTACAGAAAAAAAACGACATGATAGTCCAGTGGGTAGAACACCCGCCCGAATACAGAAGGGCGTGAGTTCCAGTCCTGGGTCGGGCCTACACCAATTTGTCTTTTCTAAAGTCATATGCGTGGTTAATTTATCATAGTTGTTAACGGTGAGAGAAAACATCGTGAGGAAACCCACATGGCTGAGTTGTACTTAGTCATGTGACAGTGTATTCGTACAAAACGGCGATAGGCCTGCCCCCTATCACGTGAGTACACTGTCTAAGCAAAACGTGGGTACCTTCTCTGGACACTAGATGGCGCTGTCATGTGAGTTTAGAAGTATTGGTACCTCTGCCAACCCCTTCGGGGATAAACAGCGTGAACGCTTAAGTTATGTTTATGTTTATATGTTATTTTACAGAATACTGTAAATATTAAAACTTCGGTTCCGAGTAATTCATTATGTTGAAAATGATATGAAATTGACATTTACCATCGCGCGGGTTTTTAAATATTTTTAAAAATATTTAATTTACAAGGAGAGAAAATTCAACCCGATGGAAGTAAAAATAACCATCTGATTGCGTTATACAAGTATTTTCGAACAGGAAAAGTAAAAGGATTGTATCATATTTTTCAACATTATAAATTTAAAAATTTTCATTTAAATTGCAACAAAGTATCTGACAGTTGCCAAGCAACGGGAAGAAGAAAAAACATTACCATAACAACCACAAAGGGAAATCAAAGCTGATTGGATGTTGAAGAATCCTGGTGCAGAAAGCAGCATGTAGTGTCAAGTGTTTGTTTAATGAGATAGTGACGCAATGTCATGCGCCATCAGACTATGTTTATTTTCATTTTTATAAAATGCTTATTGTTTTGATACATTAATTTTATATTTATGGTCATACCAACTTGCGATAATGTGCCCAGTTCGCAGATCACGGCTACGGAAAATTTCAGTGTCGACTCAACAACATTAATATGTCCCCATTGTAGTCAACCACGGTCTTTTAAGGGGAAGAGGGGTCTAAACATACACATTTCGAAATGCCATCGTCTAACAACAAAGAACTCACCCTCTCCGCAACCTTCGTCATCCACAAACCCAATCAATGTATCCGTTTCGTCAGATACATTATTTTGAGAAAAAATATCTTTATGGAAATCGTCCATCCCCATAATAAAACGGATTCCTCGAGGAGCTAGAGCTTGTGTTGCCAAATCCTTAGCCCAGACAGTAAAGGCCGTGGTTGAAAATAATGATTTTGAAAGTTGGCAAAGTTTTTAAGGTTTTTCATATGCAGTTTTAGCCATAAATAGAAATGAAAAGGATAGGAATATTTCACTGACACACAAAATAAAGAGCAAATGTGTGTATCCGATTCCAGAGCCTATACTTCAAAATTCAAAATTAATTACAAATAAAAATATTAATTATAATATTTAAAAAATAGAGACTAAATTAGGAGATGGGGACATAAAAGGGGCTGCACAAATGCTTTTTTCAAGCGACGCTGTGGCCCCTGATGACCAAGAGACATTGGAGTCTTTGAGAGCAAAACATCCACTCTCATCAGAGATGTCTAGGACGCCTGATGCTCCCGATTATACTGCTCGCCCACCAGAAGCCACTCCGGCAGAGGTTCTCATTGCTATATCTTCTTTCAGAAACGGTTCTGCTGGCGGCCTCGATGGACTGACTCCTCAGCATTTCAAAGATTTATTGAGTGTTTTCGTCGGGGAAGCCGGCAGAATACTTTTGGATGAGATAACGTAGTTAGTTAATCTCTGCCTGAGTGGTAAAGTATCTCAGACCATCACAGATCTTTTATACGGGGCGAGTCTGTGTGCTTTGAAAAAGAAAGACGGAGGTATCAGGCCAATCGCTGTGGGAAACACTATCCGCCGGCTGGTATCCAAAATATGCTGTAAGCATGTGAAGGACATTAAAAACTACTTCCAACCTGTTCAACTAGGTTTCGGAACCAGCGGCGGCTGTGAAGCAGCTGTTCACAGTGTTCGTGCTTTCCTGCAGCATTGCCGAAGTGACGTTCTGTTGAAAGTGGATATAAAAAATGCTTTCAACTCGGTTGATAGAGCCGCCTTGCTGGCTGCAGTCAAAGAACATACTCCAGCTTTATACAATTACCTTTGGCAATGCTATAGCAAACCTACTAAATTGATCTACTGTGGAAAATTATTAAATTCATGTGTCGGTTGCCAGCCAGGTGATCCTCCGGGCCCAGCTATATTCAGTTTGGCTATACACCCACACATCAAAAACTTAGCCTCCAAGTTTAATGTGTGGTACCTGGATGATGGCACCATTGGAGGCGAGGCAAAACAAGTTATAAACGATTTGAAAATAATAATAGAAGAATTCAAAAAAATTGGTCTAGATTTGAATTATGAAAAATGTGAACTGTATTTTGGCCCCGATTTAAACAAAGAAACTGTTACAGAAATACAATCAAAATTCAATTCATTAGCCCCAGGTATCAAAATTTTAAATTCGGCTTCGCTTCGCCTCTTAGGTGCCCCAGTTCTGGATGATTCTATTCCAAAATTTATAGCAGAAAAAAATTCTAAATTTGAGGAATCATCTTCTTTATTGGCACAACTTAACCCCCATGTAGCATATACAATAATAAAGTATTGTTTGTTTGTTCCAAAATTTACTTATGTACTGAGATGTTCTGGTTTATGGAGGCAAATCTCAGTCCTTTCGGACATAGACAACGTGATTAAAAACACTTTGATCAAAATTCTCAACATTTCCTTAAATGAACGCTGCTGGACACAAGCCACGCTCCCAATACGGTACGGTGGTATTGGCATCCGCAGCGTTTCAAGTATAGCCTTACCAGCTTTCCTGTCATCTGGTTTTGCCAATAACAATCTTTTCTTAAGCATCATTAGTAAAGCTTTAAGTTCGGCAGAGATCATCGATCTCACAGATGCTAGGAAGGTTTGGATGGATATAGTTGGTCCTACTGTCAATGTTCCCATTAGTCTTGCATCTCAGAGGCAATGGGACGAGCCCCTCTGCTGTCAAGTTCAAGCAAATCTTCTTAGTTCAGCTCTTGACTTGGCGGAGCGGGCGCGTCTCTTGGCTTGCTGTGAGCCAGATTCTGGGCACTGGTTGAGAGCATTACCATCGAGCAACCTCGGCACATTGCTAGACAGAGGCTCCTTTTCTCTAGCTATGAAAAGTCAAAAAAAAAAAGTCAAAAAGTTTATTCTTCAAAATTAAGTTAAAAACTAACATTTTTTGAACGTCAAATGTTTTTAAATTTATCATTAGTCCGTTGCTTCGGAAGGTGTTCGTAAAGAGAAGAAGCAACAAAGAAACTCTTTACATTCACATTTTTTCATTTTTTCAAAACATGGTTTGTACAATTTCAGTTTATTAACATGTTTTTACTTTATAAAAGATTTTCTATGCGACAAAACCAAACGCTTGTTTGACATAATAAAAATAAATTGTCCATCACAAAAAACCAATCACATAACGTGAGAAGAAAAATCCTCACCAGACAATTATTCCTGGGAATAACGAGGGAAGATTTATAGCTTTACGGACACGGTCATGTGCGCGTTGGGTCCTTGTCGTTTAAAAAATCTTGAACACTGTAGTAAGATTTCTTTAAAAGCATTGCTTTAATTGCCTTTTTAAAAGATGCCACAGGCAATTCCAACATGTCAGAATGAAGTTTGTTGAACATTTGGAGGGATAGTCCCATAAAGGAGTTACTTACTTTATTAAGTCTCCACTTCGGTACGTTAAGTTTGTCCTTATTTCGAGTGTTAACAGTATGCCTATCACTAACTTTACTAAATTGACATATATTCTTTTTAGCATACATTAAATTCTCAAATATGTATTGGCAAGGGACAGTTAAAATGCCAATATCTTTAAATTTTTCGCGCAACGAATACCTCGACCTCAACATGTAAATAGATCGGATAGCTCGCTTTTGTAAGACGAAAACTTTATGAACATCAGCCGCTTTACCCCATAATAAAATACCGTACGACATAATACTATGAAAATAACTGAAATACACAATGCGAGCTGTTTCTACGTCTGCTATTTCTCTAATCTTACGCACGGCATACGCTGCTGAGCTCAGCCTTTTAGAAAGTGTTAGTATATGGGGTCCCCATTGCAACTTAGAATCGATTATTATCCCTAGGAATTTTGTCTCTTTCACTAATTCTACTTTTTCACTATCAATAACAATATTGTTTTCAACTTGCCTAACATTCGGTAAAGTAAATTTAATACATTTAGTTTTTTTGGCATTTAGAACCAGGTTATTTACAGTAAACCAATGCAATACCAGTGAGATAGCTTTATTTACGTCGTCAAGAGATGTAGAGGATCTCGCTATATTAAATATTAAAGATGTGTCATCTGCAAACATAACTATCTCAGAATACTTTTGTACCATAAATGGCAAATCATTAATGTAAATCAGAAACAGTAATGGGCCAAGTATAGAACCTTGAGGAACGCCCATTTCTATTTCCGATCCTTCCGACGTGGTTCCATTAATATCAACCTTTAAAGTTCTTTTATTAAGATATGATGCCATCAATTTCAGTGCTTGCTCGTCAAAACCGTAATATTTAAGTTTAATCAACGCTATCTCTTTTTTTACACAATCAAAAGCTTTTGTGAGGTCACAGAATATACCTAACGCATCCCGGGAGTTTTCCCATGAATTAAAAATATGTTTCATTAGTGACACTCCTGCATCTACAGTAGACCTACCTTTGGTGAAACCATATTGCTCGTCATGGAATATATTATGTTTGTTGAAATAAGAAAGCATTTGGTTGGACATGATTTTCTCAAAAACTTTACTGAGAACTGGTAAAATAGAAATAGGCCTATAATTGGTAAAGTCCTGACTATCTCCTGATTTATGGAGTGGGATGAGCCTACTTAACTTCATGCAGTCTGGAAATTCTCCTATATCTATACATTTATTAAAAAGTATCGTTAAATGTGGAGCGATTATATTTATTATTCTGTTTATGACGAAAACTGACATTCCGGTTATGTCTTCGGTTTTTTTAAGACTAATAGTTTTAAAATTTTTAATTATATCATTACTGTCAACATACATGAAAGAAAACTGTGCTGTTGTTTTGGTAACATTTCGTTCCAACAACTCAAGAGCTTTTTGGGGACATGAATTTAATTTCTCTGTTGTCTGAGTAGGGGTATTAATAAAATGATTTTCAAAAATGTCAGCAATTTGTGATCTTGACTGTATCAGTTCATTATCTAATAATAAATTGAGATCATGTGGGGACTTTAGTTTTCCAGTTTCACTGTTAATTATTTTCCAGACAGTCTTACTCTTGTTAGAAGAATTCTTAATTTTATGTTTTATGCATCTAGATTTAGCTTCACCACAAACTTTTTTGAAAATTTTTGAATAATTTCTGACATAAATAATAAAATCTTGGTTGAAGTTATAGGACTTTTCTCTATAAATGTTATATAGGTGATCTCTACTTATTCTAATTCCAGTGGTGGCCCATTCAGCAAAAGAGCATTTTGTATTACACAGTATTACCTTAGTTTTAAAGATTTTGTTAAATTCTGTTTTTAGCTCATTGATGAAAGAAAGACAATTCTCTAATGATTCACTGCTCCTCATTGGGGGGCTGATGCTAGACCTAATATTATTTTCAAATAAGCTAAGTTTTTTTTCAGTTATCTGTCTACATACTATTGACTTTTTCTTTTCAATGGTAAATTCTAAATTTATAAATTGACCCTTGTGGTCTGAGGTAATGCAATCAAAAAGGAAGTGACCGGAGTAATCACAATTGCAATAAATATTATCTAAACATGTTGCAGAGGTCGAGGTAATTCGGGTTGGCTCATTAAATACATTTAGAAGATTAAATGATTGAAAAAATGTTAATATTCTCTCCTTTACTAGACCCTCACCCAACAAGTCAACATTGAAATCCCCACAAACTACAACCTCTCTGGAGCTGCGGGAAGCCATCCCCAAAGCATCTTCCATCACTGCTTCAAAGATGTCATAGTTACCTTTGGGTGGGCGATATACACACAAAATTATGTACTTGTTCAATTCAATGCATGAGATTTCTACATGTTGTTCAACAGAGAGTCTACAGATGTCTTTTCTTTCTTTAAATTTAATGTCTACATATAATAGTATCATACTACCCCCACACATTATGGACTCTCTGTTAAAACAACTGCCCACTGTGTAATTCTTTAAACTAAACTTCATTTGTTCGGCTTTTAACCAGTGTTCTGTTAAACAAAGTATTTTGGCATTGTACTTATTAATGAATAACTCTAATTCTAATAGTTTGCAGGAAAGGCTCTGTATGTTCTGATGAACAAGAGAAATGTATGCCTTTTCCTTTGTCTTACTACCTAGTTTAAAGCTAAATTTGCAGATACATTAGTACATGTACTAATAACTGCATCCAAGTCAGTTGAAATAGTTATGTTATTCAAATTAATAACATTGTTGTAAATAATATTACTAGCTAGTAACATAGCTAGACGTTTTTTAGAATGTTCAGGTACTTTCAAGGTACTTTTAGTCAAAAATGGTTTCTTAATATAGTTATTTATATTAAAATTAACAATTTTTTGCCTATATCCCAAGGTCAAATTATATAGTAACATATTTAAATTATAAATCCTAGTATTAACCTTATAGCTAAGATGCTTGGAATATAGGAAGTCACTTATAATTATTTTTCTGACATTTAAATTAACCAACTTGTCAAATGATTTCTTCAAGTCACTTGGTTTAACCATGTTACTTGAACCAATTAAAATAACTAAAGTAGTGTTGGAGTCATATTGTGCTTTTAAAACAGAATTTATTATTTGTGAGTAACTTGCTCCGGGCATACAAGTATTTAAGATACATTGGTCTAATTCTTTGTTTAAATGATGGCCAATGTTAACACCAAGAGAATCGGAGAAGACTAAAGTCCTCTGAGTCAACACACCTCTATTGTAAGCAAAAGTGGGCTGAACCATATTATTTCTATTTTCAGGGTATTATTTATATATGGGTCTGCGATTGGGCACCAAAATAAATGAAAGACATCGCTGCCGCTGTGGAGTATTTGTCGATCAGTTGGGGCACCATGGATTATCATGTCGTCGTAGTGCTGGTCGCATACCTCGCCATGCTGCAATCAATGATATTATCAGACGGGCCCTTACCACTGTCAACATACCAGCAATCCTGGAGCCATCAGGTTTGCTGCGGGACGATGGTAAGAGACCAGACGGAAAGTCATTGATTCCATGGAAGAATGGGAGGACGCTAGTGTGGGACGCTACCTGCGTCGACACACTAGCGCCGTCTCATTTGTCGGGGTCTGCATCTAAAGCTGGCACTGCGGCAACTGAAGCTGAGGGTCTGAAGAGGCGCAAATACAGCAATTTAGCTGAAGAGCATTACTTCTCAGCTTTTGCTGTAGAGACTCTCGGTCCGTGGGGCCCAGATGCGCGTCGTTTTTTCAAAGAAATTTCGACGCGCCTGATCGAGAAATGCGGAGATCCAAGGGCTGGCGCATTCTTCGCTCAAAGAATTAGTTAAGCGATTCAAAGGGGTAAAGCAGCCAGCCTTCTCGGAACCCTGCCACCAGGCGGCAGCGATTTCGAGAGCATTTTTTATATAATTTAATGTAGGTTAGGTTTTTCATATATTATAATACATAATTATTTTTTTTTAAACTGTATGTATAGTTAAATGTGTAAATGTTATATGTAAATTAGTAACGATTCGGTTTTGGTCACGGGCGCGATGGCTTATGTTATGTATAATTTCGGTGTTTCTCTACCGATTTCTATGATTCTTTTTTTATTGAATAGGTAATAATGTTACCTTTTTTAAATTAGGGATGAGTGGGAGGTTTACAAACGTAAGAGTAAACAAATATAATCAGAATGTTCCGAACTGCTAAGCTATCAGGAATTACACGTGTTATTGTGAGTCAACCGTAAAAGATAGACATAAACTGTTGAGGATTTTTTTTAGATAATTTTATGAAAAATATTTCCGTCATACATGATTTCTATATAAGTTTAACCATTAAGGCTGCACACGCGACGGAAGCTTAAAAAATGTAGTAACTTCTCCCGTTTTCCCAAAATTCCCCTTTACTACTCTGCTGGAAAGTATACAAAAACCCGCCTAGGAGTATGAAGAATAATTGTACCAAGTTTCGTCAAAATCCGTCGAGTAGTTTTTGTTTCCATAAGGAACATACAAACCGACAGACAGACAGATAGACAGACAGAAACAAAAATTTTACTGATTGCATTTTTGGCATCAGTATCGATCCCTAATCACCACCTGATAGTTATTTTGAAAATATATTTCACGTACAGAATTGACCTCTCTACAGTTTTATTATAAGTATAGATATTGTTATTGTTGTTTCGTTAATTCAAGATTTTTTATTTTCTAGCAATAAAATATAAAAAGTGTGTGTTATAAAAGCGAGTTCTAGGCCAATTGATAGAAGACATCAAACTAAACAACTTTGCCTATGGAATGCTTATCTAAAATATTGTAATTTTCAAAATAATGAATACATCGTATGTCGTATCTAGATCAAACTGAGAAAGTATGGTGAGTTTCTTAGCCTAACCTAAAATAAAAATATTTAATCTAGATAATCTAGGCCAATCGGCCTAGACCTCGCTTTTATAACATACCCTTTTTATACTTTAAATCGATTAAGGACATCAAACTTAACAACTTTGCCCATGGAATGCCTATCTAAAATATTGTAATTTTCAAAAAAAAGAAAAAAATTGTCTTACCTAGTTCAAACTGAGAATGTATAGAATGAGATTCTTTGCTTCAGTGAAAATAAGAAATAAAAAAAAACATTTGATCTATGCTTATCGCTCTGTAAACAAAAATATTACTTCTTTCGGTATTTTCCAGTTCTATTGATCGTCGTTGAAAAATAATATCATGAAAATAAACCGGTAAACGAACGATTGAACTGGAAAATACCGAAAGAAGTAATATTTTTGTTTACAGAGCGAAAAGCATAGACCAAATGTTTTTTTTATTTCTTATTTTCACTGAAGCAAAGAATCTCATTCTATACATTCTCAGTTTGAACTAGGTACGACAATTTTAAATTATTATTTTTTTTGAAAATTACAAAGTTTTAGATAGGCATTCCATGGGCAAAGTTGTTTAGTTTGATGTCCTTTATCGATTTATAATATAAAAAGGGTATGTTATAAAAGCGAGGTCTAGGCCAATTGATGACAGTTTGTACTGTACCTATAATTTTTTTAATCAAACTATCGTCTCAAGACGTCACAGGACTCACAGGCAATACATAGTATAGCAGCTATAATAAGAACGTGAAGTGACCGAAACAATAAATCCCAAAAGAGCAAAAAATTAATATGTTTACCCATTTTGTCCACATTTCTCGAAAAACTATTTTTAATGTGTGTGTTCTTCGATCACCTATACCTATACCAACAAAGCACGAAAAACTGCCCGGCCAAACAGTGCTTTCTTAAATGGTAACTGGTAAGCACTGTTTCACTGACAGTCGCGTGCTAAATCTTGCAATAAATAATAGGTCTTAAGGAAATGCAGTAAGATCGATAATTGTAGAAAAATACATATTTAATTGTCAAACAGCTTTGTCATTCTCGCGGTCTACTTTTGTGTAATGTATTTATATGGAGTGCGGCATCTTTGGTATCTTAGAGCATACACAACTAGAGAGATAAAGAATACGTTACGACGAGCAAGAAAAGGATATCTAATTATAAAACTCTTAAAGATAGAAAGAGTTAGTACTGTGATTTTTTGTCCCTTACGGTGTAACCTGTTTTTTGTTGGATCAAACTGTCACTCTTGACAGTTTGCAGAAAATTCAGTGTCAGAATAATAAGCTCTTTGTTTACCTTTGATTTAAGATTATTTTGTTCATATACGTGCAACAAATCATATTTTGGACTCGTAGGAAGTAAGATCGTGCTTTAAAGATAGGTAAATAAAAAGTTTTGGGCTGCAGTTATCGAAGCGAGTAAAAAGCCCCAGATGAGTCACTTCGCAGTGGCGTATCAAAGTTATATATATTATATATAGTATATTTTTACAGTTTATGAACCTTATTGGATTTACAATAGAAGATATGGTGTTATTTATACGTTTTACCTGTGTTTTTGATTTAATTCTAAACATAATCTTCAACAACAAAAAACAACAGTGTTGCCCACTTTAAAATCTCAATTATCCTATAGAAGTAAGAATTCGGTATTGCTGTGTAGTGTCGGCTTAGAATAGCACTACCCCATTTCTTCCGGTGGCTGTACGTAAGAGGCGACAAACGGTTTTGGGGCTTTTGAGGGATTTTTGGGCGATGCGGTAGGAGACCCATCACCAACAACCTTTATTTCACCATGTTTTCCTCACACAACTTCTAAAAGTGGCTGAGGAATTTCTGATTCCTTAGCTCTGGCTACCCATTCTAGGGATTTATAGCCGTGAGTATATGTATGTATGTATGTAAGTAAGAATTTATCATGTGAATAAGATAATTACTATGAACAAGGAAAGTATTCGGAACCATTTAAGAAATATATTGTTTAAAAGACAGTAACTTTGATTATAATGAATATTTGATTTAAAGAGTTGTTTTATTTTAAAAAAAATATTATTGATCTATTACCCTATTAGAATGATTATAAAACTACGTTTTTATTCCCACCGAATAGCCATCGTAAAGATTTTGGTGGTACTCGTTGGGAGGAAAACACAAAAATTTGGTGATTGTTGTCTATTTATTGATTAGTCATTGTTAGTAGGTATGTGTTGCATTTTAGTTTATTGTTTGCTCATAATTTATCTATTTATAAGCTTATTATTTGAGGATATTTGCCATATATGTTCAGTAACATTATATGTTTGTCGTTATTGAAAGCATGAGAAAAGCCTTACCAAATTACCACAAGCGAGGCAAAATTGTTTTTGTGTCAACACCGATTGTGCGAAGGAGAGGCATATAGGGTGCCACGCGCGTTATCTGTCTATAGGTAGTTGGTCTGAGTTTGGTATATATATGATCAAAGTGTGTGTTAGTTGTGTCTGTCATTTTGTATTCGTACGATCCTGGCAAATCTTTCGAACTTTATTTACATTTATCAATATTTTATTGCAACATGCCAGTACATTATTTCATTTCTGAAAGTGGACTCCGTGGTCTTCGACTTCTGAAATTATCAACTTCCCATACATACATGATACATACGAGTACAAATTCTTTCACTTGTCATCTTGCCATCAAAGTCAATCAACCATACTTTGATATATTTCTCTTCTCATTCTTAGAACATATATATATTCAGCTTGCTGTGTGCCGGCTTAGAATTTCGCTACCCCTTTCTACCCACGGGTGTCGTAAGAGGCGACTAAGGTTATTGGGGCTTTTATTGGATTTTAGGGCGATGCGGTTGGAGACCCATCACCAAAAACCTTTATTTTTACCATCTTTTCCCCACTCAACTTCCAAAAGTGGCTCAGGAATTTATAATTCCTTAGCTCTGGTTACCCCTTCTAGGGAAATATAGCCGTGAGTATATGTATGTATTCTTAGAACACTAGAGGCTCCTAGTCTCGTGAAGGGGTTTTTTTGTGAATACCAAACTTGTTTGTCTTGCTTTGAAGTTGTTTGGCTTTTATAAGAATAGCATTACTCCATTTCCTCCGAGTGGCTTACGAGGCGACTAAAGGTGTGGGGCGATACGGGTAGAAAACCTATTAGCACCAATATTTAGTATTTACCATCTTCTTCCCAATATACTTTCAAAAGTAGCTGAGGAATTCTAATTCTCAAGCTCTGGCGACCCTTTTTTGGAATTTATGGCCTGTGCATATTTAAGTATGTACCAAACTTGTAAGTTACGTATTTTATGACCGCCATAGTACATTAAAAATATTATGTTGCATTATTATAAAAATGTTACAAAAATTATACAATAAAATTAATACAAAAATATAGTTATGTTCTGCCCATATGTATCAAGAGATATGTGAGAGAAGTATGTCACGTGAGAGATACTGATTATCCAATAAGTCAAAGTTACTTATTTGCTTCCATACAAAATAATATGTCAGGTTCAGTATCTCAACTTTTACGTGACTTACTGACTCTAAAAGGCTTTGCTGAAGTTTTCGTTCTTGAGGAGTTATTCCCAAGTGCAACCAACAACTGCATTATTTTTTTCGTAAATGGTATAGTACACAACGAATTGGCGGAGTGGTTAGGTGAATAGCTTTGGGTCCGGAGGTTACAGGTTCGAGTACCCTGAGGACAAAATTTATGTGATGAGCGTAAATGGCTATAAAATCCTAGAACGGGTAGCAAGAATAAGAAAATCCTCGACCACATTTGTTTTTTGAGTGGGGAAATGGTTGCAAAATTATGATTGTTGGAGAA
Organism: Bedellia somnulentella; assembly: GCA_963576735.1. Lineage (NCBI taxonomy): Eukaryota > Metazoa > Arthropoda > Insecta > Lepidoptera > Bedelliidae > Bedellia > Bedellia somnulentella. The sequence continues at coordinate 5,246,078 of OY755172.1, read as the reverse complement.
CGGCACAGGAACAGCATCGCCCAAACATCACTTAAAAAGCCCCAATACCCTTAGTCGCCCCACGGGAAGAGATGGGGATAGTGCTATTCTAAGCCGACATTACACAGCTTCTGTTTCTTCCTTTAGGATGACATTTATATAATACAAGTTAAATTCATCGTTGAGTTAGTATCCCATATCACAAGTTTATTTTTCTTTGGGGCTAAATTTATCTTATCAGTACTGTATTATCTGTGTCCGTATATAATTATGTATATCAATTTTTAAAATCTTAATATCACGGTCATGAATCCCAAAAAGGGGTAACCAACCAGAGCTTCGGACTAAAATCTCTTCAGCCACATTTAGAAGATGACAGGGGAAAAGATGGTTGAAATAATGTATCGTTGGTGATGGGTCTTCAACCGCATCGCCCAAAAACCATAAAAGCCCTATACCTTTAGTCGCCTCTTACGACACCCGTGGGTAGAAATTATTACCCCAATAATGACATTCTAAGCTGGCATTTATTTTTTTTGTATTTTTGTGAATTAAGAATTTGGACCAAGGTGTCCTACAACATAGGTATTCCCCGAACAATAAGAAGTACATACATACATACATTCATATACTCACGCTGTTAGTTTTCATTGGGGTAGGCAGATTGTCGAACACCACTTTGCATGATCCTGGCAAACCTCTCGAGCTTCGTCTACATTCATGAATATTTTTATACACTCTTTTGTTCTTCGCAATGTGGAAGGTAATGTTAGTAGAGGATGACCAGGAAGGACAATAAGTAATTTGCAATATATAATATCTCTTTGTGGTGTTTTAAACTACGACCACGTAGGTCGGTGTTATGTAATGATTTGACCATGCCACGGTCTTGTTTGAGTTATGAATTTGTAGCGACGCGCTGTCAGTACACAATGACGCGCACTACATAGAAACGCTGACAGTGCAAGAAGAATCACATTCCACAGCAACACGTAACCAAGCGATATACGTCACACGCGTCATCAAGATTCGCCATACAAATCCTACATCGCGCAATCGAAGTTTCTAAAATGTTTACTATATATACAAGTTCCAACTTAATACAGTTGGACCGCGGTCCCCAGGCATACCACCGCCTGGCGGAAGATCTTCCCTTTTCCTCCACAAATTTAAAGAAAAAAGAACCAATACTTTTTACTGCATCAAATCTACGCTGCACCTTAGTTTATATAGGTGACCAGCCAGATGACCTCCCCAAATTATCGGGAACTATGCCCTATAAGTATTTTTGGAAAGATGCTTTGTTTTCCTCTTTATATTCAAAGGCAAAGGCGGAGTCGAAATAAAAGAAATGTGTTATATCCTAAAATTATATTTCTTAAAACTGCATCGCATAACTTACATAGGAAATACCTAAAATGATTACAACTAAAATTGAAAAGTCCTAGAGCGGTTATCGCTTTAATGTGCTCATGTACTTAAGATGAATATCATGATCGAGAGAAATTTATCAGCTACTGTTTTCTTGTGAATATAAATTTCATTGATTTTAAGTATATTAATATTTAAATCATAAAGGATGAATGATGTAAAACTTATACATTCTTTAGACATTTAATTAAATGCTATTTACCGTCGATTTCATAAACTAAATTTAATGGATGTACAATAACTTAATACAACATTTGTTTGTCCATGCAGGACTCGTCTTAACTGTTCCTTGGGAACCAATAAGCATTATAGCTTTAAATGAATTAATACTACTTAAGATTATGCTTCAACATTTTCTTCGAGATCACTTCTAGTGGGTGCACTAGTCGTCTTAGTGGGAGATTCTTTAGTGCCATCTGTAAGAAAAAAATAATACATACATACATACATACATATACTCACGGCTTTAAATCCCTAGAAGGGGTCGCCAGAGCTAAGGAATTAGAAATTCCTCAGCCACGTTTGGAGAGTTGAGTGGGGAAAAGATGGTAAAATAAAGGTTGTTGGTGATGGGTCCCCAACCGCATCGCCCAAAAATCCCTTAAAAGCCCCAATACCGTTAGTCGCCTCTTACGTACACCCACCGGAAAAATGGGGTAGTGCTATTCTAAGCCGACACTACACAGCAAAAAAATAATAATAGTTACATAAAATTGTGTAGTTCCCTCTACCGATTTGTTTCGTGGGAGCTTTTTTAGCTGTAGTATATGTATATCTTTAAGCGTGCATGTCTTCTTAACTACAAATCAAAACAGTTACTTCTTTCACACTTTTTAAGGTGAACTTGTTTGGGTAAAAGATAGTCAAATAAAGGATAGTTGGTGATACATCGTTTAGAAATCTAATAGAACAGCAAAAACACCAACACGCCTCTTACGACACCAGTGGAAAGAAAGAGGTTAGTCCTATTATAAGTAATCATTAAAGAGATGTTAAAACAAGGCAATTTATTTAAATGGGACATACAACACCATGACTACCTTTCTGAGTTGAACACTGCTATTTAAAGCGTCTCCATAAATATAGATACTACGTAAAAACACAGCCAGCTGCCCCCATGGGGCATGATTATTTTTAAATAAGAGTATCCTGTACACTATGCAAAACAAAATCATAGATGTGTAATGTCGGCTTAGAATAGCACTGCCCCATTTCTTCCGGTAGGTGCACGTAAGAGGCGACTAACGGTATCGGTTTTTGGGCGATGAGGTTGGAGACCCACTTTTATTTCACCATCTTTTCCCCCGCAACTTCCAAAAGTGACTGAGGAATTTCTAATTCCCTAGCTCTGGCTTCCCCTTCTAGGGATTTATAACCGTGAGTATATGTATGTCTAAAACAGTCTAAACAGGAATTTATGGCATAAGGGCTGAATCAAGAAAAGCTAAAAATAATGATAAAACATTAGAAGACTATTTCCTACCTTGGCCTACTAGAGTAGACTTGATCACCGCATCTGATTGTGGCAGTTTGATTCCTTGCTTCAGTACCATTGTACCATCCTTAAAATATATATTAAATTAGTTAAAAGTACATACATACATATTCTCATTGGGGAAGGCAGAGACTTTCGATCGCCACTTAGTACGATCCTGGCAAACCTCTCTAGCTTCATTCACATCCATCAATCTTTTCATACATGCTCTTTTATTCTTCGTACTTCGGACACCTGCCTTTTTGAGCACATTTTCTATTTGAGATGGTTTGGGCATATAGAGAGGAGGGATGACAGTAAATTGGTGAAAGAGATCTATAGAGCCAATGTGGAAGGTAATGTTAGCAGAGGACGACCTTGGAGGACACATTTGGACCAAATAGTTAAAGTACATACTATATTAAAATGTGTTAAAAATAAAAAATGTGTTGTAAAATACCAAATAAAATACCTTCATTTCTAAGAGTCCTTTCTTAGCCATAGCTTCGACATCAGCTTTTGTCATCACGATTTTCTGTACTTTCACCACTTTTTTACCAATTTGCATTTCGCAGACCTCTCCTTGCGCCATAGCTGAGAAATCAAAACACAAATGCATTAGTATTTAACATGATTGAAGTATTTAGGGCCTCCCCGGAAAAAAAATAGGTTGATTTTGATTGTTTTCAAACTCTATAAAGTCAGTTTTGATAATATTTTTATGACATGAATAAAATATATGTTGGTGATTAGTTCATGGTCTTAAAATTTGCTGTTTAACATTTTATCAATTTGTTGAACTATATGATGAAAAACATTGTATTGGAACATGCTATATTTTCATAAAAACCGTATAGGCTCCACAGGTAAAAGATACATGTAAACTCATTATGTATGTATATAAGCGTAGGTTAAAGATCTATAATTTTGCTGTTTCACTTTTCATTTAAACATTAGTATAGTATTATTATATAGTTATCATTATAGTCAATGTAGTTATGCTGTGTAGTGTCGGCTTAGAATAGCACTACCCCATTTCTTCCGGTGGGTGTACGTAAGAGGCGACCATCGGTATTGGGGCTTTTTAAGGGATTTTTGGGCGATGCGGTTGGAGACCCATCACCAACAACCTTTATTTTACCATCTTTTCCCCACGCAACTTCCAAAAGTGGCTGAGGCATTTTTAATTCCTTAGCTCTGGCTACCCCTTCTAAGGATTTATAGCCGTGAGTATATGTATGTATGTATAATAGTTAGTTATTCATTTAAACTAAATAAAGTACATTTATACTGCGCGCGTGTTTTTTCCCGTCACTCTCAGTAAATTTGACATAAGAGTGAGCGCAATAGCAACAAAATGCGGCGACGCCCTTAACAAAATATGTATTTAGTCTTACATTGGAAGGGTATTATTTGTTACCGCACTGGGCTAATGTTGCAAAGTGTGGACGAATAACCTCAAAAGTTAAGATGTATTCATACATGCAATGTGATATTTTAAGTAGTATATCTCACACATCTATAAGACTTTCAATTACTTTCGACACCAGTATTCAACTCATTACAATGGGCTATTTGACAATGCGAGAAATAAAGTGTCAATTGCTGTCATCAGTATAAATTAAGAGTTTAAAAATGGTTATTTATTAACGTAAGTTGAAAATAATAATTGATTTCTTTAAAAATCCACAAATAAAAATGAAAATTTTTAAACGTTTGTCACGTGACACAAAACGTTCTTGAATGGTCGAGTTTATGATGACGTCACATGCCTGTAAAGAAACCTCGTGGCTCGTTTGTTGCCACAGACCAAATACAGGCAAGTGACGTCACTGACCCGTTTGCAGCGCCATATTGTCAAAATAGTGTTTTGACGCGCTATTTGAATATTCAATTTTTAATTTGATATTTTTCAGCAAATGTACACCAGATTTAAAAAATATAACTTTTACTGGGTTCCTTAAACTCTACTACATCATATAAAATGGATTTTAAAAACCTGTCAAATAGCCCATACCAAAGCTTCATGAAGTTAAGTGTTTTTTTAAATTATTGAGTTCTTGAGGAACAGACAATTTATGCTGATAAATGTTTATGCTTATGTAGGAAATCATGAAATTAATAGAGCCTTAATTATGAATCAAATTTTTTTTTTATTTCAGCTACAAATACAAGAAATCAATGGTAACTTACATTTTGCAGGCAATGGGAGAGGCTTCACTCCGGGTGGCAACGATTTTATAGGAATCTGAAATGCACATAATTAAATATATAATTAATTTAAAATAGCCGTGTAGTGTCGGCTTAGAATAACACTACCCCATTTTTACCCGTGGGTGATCGTAAGAGGCGACTAAGGTTATGGGGCTTTTTAAGTGATTTTTGGGTGATGTGATTAGGGACCCGCCACACAAAAACATTTATTCTTACCATCTTTCCCCAATCAACTTTCAAAACTGGCTGAGGAATTTCTCATTACCAAGCTCTGGCTACCCCGTTAAGGGATATTAAGCCGTGAGTATATGTATGTAATTTTAAAAAAAGTTGCATGTTTTATAAATACCTTTTTCAATGCCTGTCCTGAAGGAGATACAATTACGTTTGATTTTGGTTCTACTTTGTCCTCGTCTTTACTTTCATTCTGTGACTGAAACATATTAAAATAAACGATGAATATGTTTCAGGATAAAGTTCTTAAAAAGGCCAACTGGCATATGCTACTTGTTGCTAAGGAAATCTATTGCACTTTTTTGTATTTGTATATTTTTTTAACCAACTATATCAATGGTTCAATGTTTTAAGAGAAATGACAGTTTTATTTTTCATTTTTTTTAGTTTGAATTGCTTTTTTAACAGTGGCAATTTAAAAGATTTCTTAATATTAGAGACTGGCTTTTTAAGCGTATTCGATATGGCTCGATATGTTAGCGAGAAATAAGCAGCCGAAAAATCAGCTTGCAAATATCTAGAATACAGATCTACAATACCAAGAATCAGTAGAACAACTACAATATCAAGAATAAATGATAATAAGTCTATTTTTAAATTTAAAAACATATATGTAACTGTAAAGGAATGTTGAGATGGTTTGGGCTTATAGAGAGGATCGATGACAGTAAATTGGTGAAAGATATCTATAGAGCCAATGTGGAAGGTAATGGATCAAATAGAAAATTGGTCAAAAAGGCAGGTGACCGAAGTATGAAGAATAAAAGAGCATGTATGAAAAGATTGATGGATGGGAATGAAGCTGGAGAGGATTGCTAGAACCGTACAAAATGGCGATCGATAGTCTCTGCCTTCCCCAATGGGAACTAAAGGCGTGAGAATATGTATGTATGTATGATATCGCACCCTCAGAACGAAAGAGGCTCGGAGGCAAAATAGCGATATTGCCTTTGTTTTACTATTTATCGGATAGAGCATACTTTTTAATGTCTCTCTATGATTGTAACTCAATATCACTATTTTTGACTTGAGCCTCTTTCGTTCTGAGAGTGCGGTATGTAACTCATAATTGAAATGATCTGTTACTTACGGTATTATTTTCAGTGACAGTGCTATTATCTAGGTCTGTTTTCGCGTCCGACGTATCCGCAACTGATGGTTTACTCAATTTCGCCGCGCTGTAAATATATATTTTTTTTAATTACAATACACCAAAAAAATGAGATTTTGTAAGTCAAATCTATATCTAGCTTGATAAGTACCATGCACAACATATTACATATTTACTTATCTATGCTATTGATTTATATCTTAAGACTTAATAGTGGGGTATGTCCGTTGATGATGCTAAATGTGAATTTACTCAAGGGCGACATAATACAATAATTTGTTTGGGAGTGTTCTATTTGAATTGTGAGATAAAACCTTTTTTTTTCTTAGTTTCCTTTAATATATTGGTGAGAACTTTAAAAGCTTTATATCATAACATGTCATAAAGCCTTTAAAGTTCTCAACAATATGTTAAAAGACACTTAGAAAAAAAGCCCTAATCCAGGGCTTGCCTAACTGTGTGATCGCCCTTTGGTTAGTGCCGCCGACCCCTTGTGCGAATGCGAACCGCATTTGGTAGTTTGTATCGAGCAAGATAGAGATTATAGGTTTTTTTATTTTTAAATTTTGCTGTGTGTGTAATTTTGTGTGTCGGCTTAGAATAGCACTACCCCAATTCTTCCGGTGGGTGTACGTAAGAGGCGACTAACTGTATTGGGGCTTGGGATTTTTGGGCGATGCGGTTGGAGACCCATCACCAACAACCTTATTCTCACCATCTTTTCCCCACTCAATTTTCCAAAAGTGGCTGAGGAACTTCTAGTTCCTTGGCTCTGGCAACCCCTTCTAGGGATTTATAGCCGTGTATATATATATGTATGTATGTTATATTTAAATCTGTGATCAAAGGTAGGTAAAATGCAAATATACATACACTCCCGAATCATCCTGTACTTTCTTGGGCCGGCCTCGTTTCCTTGCCGGCGTTGGAGTCCCGTCTTGTGATTTGGTTCCTGCGGGAGCCGGCTTTGATACCTTTTTGGATCGGGTGCGCTACAAGGAATAATTACACAAATTTAAGTTTTAAAAGACCCCGCACAAAATGTTAGGAAAAAGCCTTTCGGTCAAATTGGCTGAAATTTTGTGGAAACATAGTTTTTTATACTTGAATTAACTGAGTGAAGTAACAGCGTCAATTAATGACTAGTTTTAAAAATATAGCTGTTTGAAGATTGCATCTCTATAGTATATGTTGATGATATTATCACTTACGTATGAAGTATTGAAGATGTCAATGTTGTACTGGCACAAGTAGAAACTGAAAATCTTAACCAAAGAAGAGCGCGGTGGACTACAGTAACAGCGGCACAAATTCATTAAGTTATATTAGAGATTTGGTATTGGAAGACGGGGATAAACGCGTTTTTGAAATTGATCGAAACTTCAATGAGTTTCGATTTACAAGTACAAGGGCTACATTAAGGTACTGATAACGCAACAGTGTATTATTTGTGGACTGATGAAGAACATAATAACGAAAGTGGTCAAGATCCAATCTTAGGTTATTAAACTTATTATTCCACGTGCAAAAGTGAAGCAAGAACCCTCGGTACATGCGGTCATGTGACTGCAACCTTTTGTTTTTTGAGGTATGCCCGATATTAAAAAGATGTGAAGTTCACGTATCCATCATTAAAGATGCTTCGACCAATACTTAATGCAAGGTCTAATGCAGTCTAAGTAGCACAGTTTGCCGTCGAAACGGTAGGGTTTGTTTCTTATTCACTTTCATGCACCTGAGCGGAAAAAGAAATAAATAAATAAATATATACAGACATGTTATACACAGATCAAGTAGCCCCAAACTAAGTATAACTTGTTTTATGGAATACTAACTCATCGATATATTTAATATTATATAATACTCATATAAATAACATCCGAGACTAAGAAACAATCATTTATGCTCATCACATAAACGTTGCCCTCAGCGGGGATCAAACCCGCAACCTCCGGACCGAGAAGCTAGACACCTATCCACTCGGCCACGGCTGTGGTCAACGTGAAGACGCTCTAACCTTCAAATGATGCTTGAACCAATATTTCCAAGCCGATTCAACTGGTTAATTATTGTTAAAATAGTATTTTAAGAATAATTAACCAGTTAGAAACTTATGCGTTTGTTTGTAAACTTTTGCTGTGTAGTGTCGGCTTAGAATAGCACTACCCCATTTCTTCCGGTGGGTGTACGTAAGAGGCGACTAACGGTATTGGGGCTTTTAAGGGGTTTTTGGGCGATGCGGTTGGAGACCCATCACCAACAACCTTTATTTCACCATCTTTTCCCCACGCATTTTCCAAAGGTGGCTGAGGAATGTCTCATTCCCTAGCTCTGGCTACCCCTTCAAGGGATTTATAGCCGTGAGTATATGTATGTTGTAAACTTAATACGTAAGTGATAATATCAGCAGCCAATTTGACCGAAAGGCTTTTTTCTAACATTTTGTGCGGGGTCCTTTATATATATAGTTTATTTTAATTGCAATAAAGGTAATTAAATAGTTTTAAGGAGGTAGAAAAACTGACCTTAGTGACCGGCACCTTCAAAAAAAAAGTAAAACAGTAAATGGTATGTGGGAAGAACAAGGTTAATCATATGTTATGTTTATTTTAATAAAAGCACGCTCTTTCATATTAGGGGACATACAGCTAAGTTGACAATAGTTAAATATTTAATTAAAAATCTATATTTAATATAGAATGTGGAAAAAATGCGTTACTTCTACAGTTGGCGATTCTTTGTATTCTTCATCATCATCGGTGGAGTCATCATCTGAAGGCACTCTGCAAAAGAGTAGAGTAGTAGAGTAAGATTAAACTTATACGTAAGTTATTTGTGTTGTGACGTTCAAAAAACGTATTTGTATTTTAGAAGATGTTCAGAAAGTTGTATAAGTTATTTACCCGGGCCGAACAACTTCACCCTTTGACTATGAACACTATAGACAGAGTCATAATGCAACGGGAGAGTACCTCTTTTAGATAGCAATATTTTTCCCTGTAATGTTGCGTTCACTAGAAAACAATTACCCCAAAATAGTATAATCACCATTCTAAAAGCTACTTTTTAATTTAAAATTGATTACGTCAATTTATTGTTACGTCGTTTTATTTATTGTAAAGGTTTACTGTTTACTATATTATTTCCTGCAATCATATAATTATACATACTTGCTCCTAGTATTATACAATCTTTTTTGTTTAATTTTACCATTTATACTGATGTTTAATACACCGTGAAATCTAAAGCATTTTACTAACTATCAGGGATGAATCTTCCCATGATTACGAATAAATTTTTGTACGGGACTAACTTTTTTACTGGACAAAAAAAACAGCTGTTCCATAAGTGCAAGTTATGTAAATATCATACGGGTCATCATGGGTATAGTGGGGTCTATGTTTGTATTTTGAAAAATAAAAGACAGCACTATTTTGTACATGAGTTTTATTGCATTATTTACTATTGACCTTTAAATAAAATCAGTTTCGTGTGAAAATTTCGAATTCATTCGTCTATTTCAGTCACATTTTTCAAAAGATGATGTATTCGTACATCTAAGTATTTTATATTTGGTTGATTTCCAATTGCATCTTCCAGTGGCCGCAATCCATTTTTCTCGTAGATTCGGGTCTTTAGGAAAACTGTAATGAATACGAAGAAATTAAATAAATATAACAAATTTATTACTTACTAATTCCGTAGATAACAATTGGAAATCATTCAGCGTCGCTATAGCGCGACGAAATTCATAATATACTCACTCATTAACATCAGTTTACTAATTTGAAAATTTTACCCTAACGACAGGGTAGGATGAAAAACGTGAATTATGGGAACACTGAGATACTGCATATTTTTAGGTTATGCTATTAAAAAATTGCTCAAAATAACTAAAGAAAATGCTAGTAATCTAGTTCAACGTAATTAACATTTGAATCACTTTTTTTCTGATCGCGCAATGTATTTATTATGTATTTATCTGTAGAAAAACATTAAAAAACTCACTCACTTCAGAAAGTCAATCCTTCGATGTGTTTTTCGCTGCGGCTTCCGCAGCCAAGCACGCTACACCCAACCATACCTCACTAAATAATAAGTTTGACTAATGGAGTCTCTTTTATCACAATAACAATATACAAATGAATAAAATCTTTCTCAAAATCAAAAGAAAACCAAAATCGCTCACAAGTCGACGCTTTGTTTGTCAAGCTTTAAAAGCGTGACATCAACAAAACGGGTTACGCGATAGAGATGACAATAAAGATTTTGTGTCTCTTTTTAACATATAAGAACTTAAATAAGGGCTTCTCTTTTTAAAATGGATGACGTAACATCGCTCTATCTATAGTGTTCATAATCAAAGACTTCACCCTATTTTATTATTTTACGATGTGACAGATTATTGGCAAACCAGTACAAATGAGAATTTTGAAATAAATGTTTTTTATCATTTCTTTAGAATATTGAAAAGCAATAAGCTAGTGTCTTTTGACAAAAAATATATAGGTTTAAGAATTCTTTTAATAAAAATCTGATCTTACAATCCTTATAAACAAGTAAAATCACATTAATGCAAAATATCTAGAACGGATAATAATAACTTTACCTATCTCGAACCATTTTGGCGTAGTCTTTGACCTTGGACGATCGGTTAGATCGTCGCACCAAACTGTCGTCTAAACTGCTACGCTCGCTGGAACCGTTCTTTACGATACTCTGGAAAATATAACTAACAGTTAGGGCCGGCGCTGACTGCCGGCATGGCATGGCAAAGGATTTCGGTACAGATATAGCATTTTTAATCTTATTACCATGCGTATAGAATTTATTTTGACACAACGATGCCGAGGGAGGCCGCGGTAGGACAGAACGTCGGCATCGTTGAGTCAAAATAAAGTAAAATGAATTCTATACTCATGGTAATAAGATTAAAAATGCTATATCTGTACCGAAATCATTTGCCATGCCATGCCGGCAGTCAGCGCCGGCCCTTAGTATTCAATTAAGGAGAGAAAAAATTTTCGACACCAGCAGGACTAGAACAGGCGAATTAAAAAAAAAACCGGGGCGCTGACACCACTTAAGTGTTAAGAAACAAAGGAAAGAAGAATTTCGCATCAGTAGTCACTTGACACCATAGTTTAATTGGCAGAGCGACCGGGGCGTTGACCGGGAAGTCGCGGGTTAGAGTCCTGCTGGTGACGAAGTTGTTTTCTTTCCTTAATTGATTAGTAATAATCACCATATGAGGTTTTTATGAACAAACCATTCTAATTATACAGGGTGGCTCATTCAAATCGGTCAGTATGGGAAAGTCTGAAACTATAAGACATACGAAGATTTGTTCTTAGGAACCATGACACCGATTTTGATAAAAAGAAAAACTGCATTCATATATTTGAAAAAAAAACTGTACCCAGCTCGGGAAGTCGGGAATCGAACCCGGTGGTTTTGAAAAAATAAACTTACACTTTTTCTATTTTGATATCGAATGTGTAGGTCTTAAGCTGTAAATGTCTCCATAAAATATGATGTCTAAAATAAATAAAATGCATTGTTTTGACATACTTTAATTTCTCAAAGTAGGTGTTCGAAGTGACCACCATTTTTTTCAATACAATTATCGTTTATCTACATACTTACTTTAAGTGGGCTTTTCAATTGATTGTTAGTGTTTAATTACTGTAGATAACAAAACTTCTTTGAATATTTAATGGAATGCAAACCACATGATACGGTGCATGTATGTAATAACTTATTATTAACTAGTGGATCGTCCCAGCTTCGCACGGGTAGCGTTGTTTTTTTAAATATCTGAAGTTTCTTTCTCCAGTCACTGCTCAAGCATTGTGAAATTCAGCGCTATGTTTTCAATTTATTAAATTTATAGCACTCCCTAAACAGTGTAGTTTGGTGATTTTTAATGCGCTTTAATGAACGGTTCAGTATTTCCGTTTAATAGCAAATTTTGGAATAAAACGCTATGAAGTATTTATAACAATCTAAAAAATAAATCATTACGTGTTGTAGGATGCAACTACTGGCGCCATCTAGTATGTTATATGTAAATTAGTAACGATTCTGTTTTGGTCACGGGCGCGATGGCTTATTTTATGTATAATTTCGGTGTTTCTCTACCAATTTCTGATTCTTTTTTTACTGTATAGGTAAGAATGTTACCTTTTTTAAATTAAGGATGAGTGAGAGGTTTACAAACGTATGAGTAAACAAATATAATCAGAATGTTCCGAACTACTAAGCTATCAGGAATTACACGTGTTATTGTGAGTCAACCGTAAAAGATAGACATAAACTGTTGAGGATTTTTTTTTAGGTAATTTTATGAAGAATATTTCCGTGACACATGATTTCTATGTAAGTTTAACCATTAAGGCTGCACACGCGACGGAAGCTTAAAAAATGGAGTAACTTCTCCCGTTTTCCCAAAATTTCCCAAAATTCCCCTTTACTACTCTGCTGGAAAGTATACAAAAACCTGCCCAGGAGTATGGAGAATAATTGTACCAAGTTTCGTTAAAATCCGTCGAGTAGTTTTTGTTTCCATAAGGAACATACAAACCGACAGACAGACAGACAGACACAAATTTTACTGATTGCATTTTTGACATCAGTATCGATCCCTAATCACCACCTGATAGTTATTTTGAAAATATATTTCATGTACAGAATTGACCTCTCTACAGATTTATTATAAGTATAGATAAGTTGAGAGGTACAGTCACAGAGACAATTTTACATGCCTGAACTTGTTGAATATTGTAACGGTGGTCACTTCGAACACCTACTTTGAGAAATTAAAGTATGTCAAAACAATGCATTTTATTCATTTTAGACATCATGTTTAATGGAGACATTTACAGCTTAAGACCTACACAATCGATATCAAAATAGAAAAAGTGTAAGTTTATTTTTTCAAAACAACCGGGTTCGATTCCCGAGCTGGGTACAGTTTTTTTTTCAAATGTATGAATGCAGTTATTCTTTTTATCAAAATCGGTGACATGGTTCCTAAGAACAAATCTTCGTATGTCTTATAGTTTCAGACTTTCCCATACTGACCGATTTGAATGAGCCACCCTGTATATCAGTTGGTCTTTAACTTGGTCTTTTGTAAGTAACACTTGCCTATGCTGTCAAAATATCGCTAATGCCAGTTTTAGTCAATGAATAAACCGTAGTTTTTAACGACAACCTCTGTTATGATATAATTATTGTATTATATTGTACTATGAGCCAGTGTAAGTTTTAATGTCTTGGATACTAGAAAATATATGTCTAGAAATCTTAAGATTAACTAAAACATTGAGAATAACAAAATCTCATGCTCTACAACAAAGTCGATAAAGACGAATAGCGGTACAATTGTGCTAATAGTACAAGTAAATAGTAAGTATATTTATTATAATAATAACGCTATATACACCTACCTACAGAATATAAGTAATAATACCAGCTGATTACAGAAGGAATTAATGTACTGTACCTATGCACACAGGGAGTTATAATAATAACGAATGCATTCCGAAGGAATAGTATGTCTGTGTGTAAAAAATAATACAAATTACAATTAAAATTTGAGAGGCTTTAACAAATATTATGATAGTATTAGTAATAACGTTTACACTGCTAAATATGTATTTTATCGGTTTTTATATCGCATTCTTTGAATTTTTATTTACTTTTAACAAATGACTGCATCGTGTGCGTCTAGTGGTAGTTATTGTAAAATGAAACAATTCGCAGTGGGTTTATTAAACATCCAATCCATTAATACTGGATGGGATGAGCTGCTAGAGACGATGAAAGACAATAAATTAGATTTATTGTGTCTTAACGAAACGTGGCTGCGACAGGACTCCGACATAAAGCGTTATGTGATCCCAGGGTATGATTTCATACACGTCCCTCGTGGGCACAGTCGCGGGGGCGGAGTTGGAGTTTACATTCGTAGTGACTTACGGAGGCGTCGCCTAGAACACATAGGCACTGAATTAGAACAGCTGTGGATAGAAGTTCGCATACAAAAATTAAAAATGATGATAGGAATATTTTATCGACCCCACTCCTTAAGCACTGCTACAGCCATAGATAGCCTGCTTGACTCTTTATCGGTATTTGGTCCCCAATATGAGCACATCCTTTTACTAGGAGATTTTAATGTTAACTGTCTTTGCAGCAACTCTGTTGACATTTTTACTCCGGTGTGTTTTGAACCACTTATTTCAGCGTACGGCCTTACACAAATTGTAAATAAACCGACCCGAATTACTCCTACTAGCACTACGCTCCTTGACGTTATTTTCACTAGGACGCACTGTAAACCAACTTCTGTAAATGTGATTCACAACAAGGACCTTAGCGACCACGGTATGGTAATCATTGGGTTCGCTATAAAACTTACCAAACCGCAGCCGCGAACTATTATGTACCGACCGATCGCCAATAATGTAGATTGTATTTTGCAAGCTGCTCAGTTTACGCCATGGGATTTTATTAAAGATTTTAAAAACATTAATGATATGGTATCCATGTTCAATTTTCTTATAACTGACCTATTTGATCATTTTGCGCCCATTCGACATAAAGTTTTCACAAATCCACCTGCACCCTGGATGACATATAATATAAGGGAAATGAGAAAACTGCGTGATAAAGCTAACGAGGCAGCAAAGCAAAGAAGAAAAAAGACGAAAGATAAGTAAGATAAAGATAAAAATAACTAAGCAAGACCGAAAGTTCTCACAGACACTACCGTGAAATGCGAAATTTGGTTCATTCGGCTATTAAAACTGAAAAAAAAATGTACTTTAAATCTTATGTTAATAGTAATTCTTCCAACCCGACCAAATTATGGAAACATATTAATAGAGTAATTAAACCCAGCAGTTCGTCTTCAATACCGCAACATCTTTCGGACCCAAATGTACTGAACCGCTTCTTCATTGACTCTGTTCCCCCCATTGATGTCTCCATCCCTGAAACCACAAATCCATTGCACCCTGATAATGACAGTAATATGCCCAAATTTTGTTTTAACGAGGTATCCGAAACCGAAGTACATCGTTTACTTGAAAGGTGTCAATCTGGCTCTCTAGGCTCGGATCAAATCAGTGCAAACATGTTAAGATTGACTCTACCCTACTCCCTTCATGCTATGACTACCATTATAAACAAATCTCTGTTAGAAGGTGTGTTTCCAGAGACCTGGACTTGTTCTGTCGTCACTCCAATACCAAAGAAGAGCACAGTGGAACATCTCAACGATATTCGACCCATAGGAATACTACCTACGTTATCGAAAGTATTGGAAAAGATAGTTTTGAAACAAATTTTGGCATACTTAGAAAAATCTAATATCATTCCTTTACAGCAATCGGGTTTCCGTTCTGGACATAGTACTTCCACCGCTCTTCTTCACATTGTGGATGATCTGCTTACAGTTTCCGACAAAGGTAGCGCTTCTATCCTCGTCTTACTCGACAACAGCCGCGCCTTTGATTCTATTTTTCCCCCACTCTTAATTTCTGAATTGCGCGCCGCTGGTTTTTCACAAACAGTTTGCAAGTGGTTCACATCTTATTTTAGTAATAGAACACAAATAGTGAAAACACATGATCCGAGTGGCCACCCGAAACTTTCAGACCCGCTCCCCGTCTCGCGTGGCGTGGTCCAGGGCTCAGTTCTTGGGCCTACACTTTTCTCTATTTACACCGCCAGTATTTCCAAAATTATTACGCACTGCAAGTACCACCTCTATGCTGATGATACTCAGGTCTATATAGACATACCTACAAATATTACGGATTTCACTGACGGAGTAAATAAACTGAATAGAGATCTTAAATGTATTGTAGAATGGTCTAAAAAGTTTCACCTTACTGTAAACCCATTTAAAACTGTAGCCTTGATCTGCGGTACAGTGGATCAGGTGCGGAAGATCGAGGAGCTTCAGCCGGCTATTGTGGTTGATGGCACTGTAGTCCCACTTCAAAAGTGTGTCAGAAACCTTGGACTTTTTATCGACCAACATCTTAATTTCGATGAGCATATAGACCTAAAAATCTCTAAAAGTTTTTCTGCGCTTAGTAGTTTATATAAGATAAGACCTTTTATTAGCCCAGGAATTCGTCTCAAGTTATGTGAGAGCTTGGTCTTGTCACAGTTGGGGTATTGCGATGTAGTATACGGACCTTGTCTTAAAAAAAATACTGAAAAAAGAATACAACGCGTTCAAAATGCCTGCATGCGTTTTTGTTATAACATACCTCGCCGACACCATACGAGGGCTGCTATTTATGTATCCGGAACTGGCCACTTACAGAACAATAATTTAAAAAGTAATTACATCATTTAAAAATAGAACTCTTTAGCTTTAGAATACATTTATTTTTATGTGACTGTCAATTGTTTTCACATCGTAGCGTCATTTTGAAAATTGCGTGTCTTCACCACCATGGATTTAACTCGTGAACATTTTCGTGCCATGATTTTTTACGATTTTCGGCGTGGTCTAACTCAAAAACAGTGCATCGATCAGCTTACTTCAACTTTTGGGGATGAAGCACCCTCAAAGACCACTGTGTATCACTGGTTTAGCGAGTTTAATCGTGGACGATCTAAGCTTACTGATGAAATTAAAGAAGGTCGCCCTAAAACGGTCGTTGTACCTCAAAACATCGATGCTGTCCGGGAACTAATAACTCAAGATCGTCATGTTACATATCGTGAGATAGAGGCATCTCTGGGCATTAGTATGACGAGCATACATAAGATACTTCATGAACATTTAGCTGTAAAAAAAATTTGCTCCCGTTGGATTCCGCACAACTTGAGTATTGATCAAAAACAGGCTCGTGTCGATTGGTGCAAAGAAATGTTAAAAAAATACAACCGTGGTGCGTCAAAAGCTGTTTATAATATCTACACAGGTGACGAATCTTGGATCTACGCTTACGACCCCGAAACTAAGCAGCAGTCCACGGTGTGGGTGTTCCAAGATGAGCCGAACCCAACAAAAGTTATTCGTGCAAAAAGCACATTGAAGCAAATGGTCGCTTGTTTTTTTGGTATAAATGGCCATGTAGCTACAGTGCCTTTAGAGAATCGTAAAACTGTTAATTCGGAGTGGTATACGACCATTTGTTTGCCGGAAGTCTTTGAACAAATAAGAAAGACTAACCGACAACGTAGAATCATTCTGCATCACGACAATGCTAGCTGTCACAGGTCGGCCGTCACAACTCAGTTTTTAGAAGCTCAAAAGATCGAATTGACAGGTCATCCGCCGTACAGCCCTGATTTGGCACCCAATGATTTTTATTTATTTCCAAATGTGAAGAAAAAATTACGTGGTCAACGTTTTTCGAGCCGCGAAGAGGCAGTCGATGCGTTCAAAATGCACGTTTTGGAGATACCTCAGTCTGAGTGGAAAAAGTGCTATGAAAATTGGTTTCAACGCATGCAAAAGTGTATAGATCTGAGCGGCGAATATTTTGAGAAGCAATAAAACCATATTAATTGATATATGTTTGTTTCTTTTTTTTATTCCGGATACATAAATAGCAGCCCTCGTATAACACCTTATTTAATCGAGAAAAAAATACTGAACATGAAGTACTCTAGATCTCTTAAGTATTCTTGTTTGGTTTACAAGATTTTAAAGAAAGGTGTCCCTAAATATTTATATAATAAACTAAACTTTTCTCTTCGTCAACGTAGAAATATTCTTCTTCTTCCGAAGCACAACCTCACTAAGACGAAAGGCTGCTTCAAAATAGTAGCTTCCAAATGTTGGAACGATATACCGCCTCCTATAAAGGAAGCACGCACTGTTGAAACATTTAGGAATAAACTGCGAGAATGGCTTACTGTTTCTCAGCAAAATGAATTTGGAGCTCAGTATGGTTGTGCTTCACCCCCACCTTGACGTTATTCCGTCTAAGTTGTTTAAAATATAGATATACATGTGTATGTATATGTATGTGTGTGTATGTGTATGTAGCTCATATATATATATGTGTAAGTTTGTATATATATATATACTATATATTATGTATACGTGTAATTTTTATCATCTATATTCATTTATGATAGTGTTTGTGATGTGTATGTATAAGTATATACATACAAAATTGTATATTATATGTAAACATATGTTAATATTTAATCGCCTGCATTAATTAGGTGATTGTTTATTAGTTTTTGTAAATATTATTATTTTTTGAGTGCTCAATCGTTTGTGTGTTTTTGTATGAATTAGTTATAAGCTAGACTTAAGTTTTATATATAGTAATTTTTAGTTATAAGTTTTTGGCCAGTGCTGAAAATCGAAGCTATCTGCTTGCTGCGGATAGAACGAGCTCTGGACCATTTTGTCTTTTATAATTTTTCGTTTTGTAATTGTTTATTTCATGTCATGTGTTTGAAGAAAGACAAATAAATGCTTTTATTATTATTATTATTATTAACGTACAGAACACATTACCTTAGCTACCACTTCCTTCTCCTTGGGAGCATCCTCTTTCACAGCACTATTGTTATTTAACTTGGCTTCTTTATCCTTAGGTTCTTTTTCTTTAGCTTCTTTATCCTTAACTTCTTTTTCTTTAGCTTCTTTTTCCTTAGGTTCTTTATTTTCTTTGGTGAGCACCCGTCGTTCAGGCACTTTCTTCTCCGCTTGAACCACTTTGTTGGCAGATACTTTGGTATCTGCGATGGGTCTGGGGAATTTACACCACTGTTTTTAAATTTGCCAGCATAGAGAAAAGAAACGTGATAGTTCAGTGGGTAAAGTACTGCTTATCGTGCAGACTTCTAGTGTTCTAATCTCAGGTCGGGCCTAAACCAATTTGTCTTTTCTAAAATGACATATGTGTGGTTAATTTAACATGTTTGTTGACAATGAGGGAAAACATCGTGGGGAAACCCACATGAGTAAAATGTACTTAGTTATGTGCACTGTGCATTCATATGTATTCATACAAAACGGCGATAGGTCTGCCCCTATCACGTGAGTACACTGTCCAAGCATAACGTGGGTACTCTGAACACCAGGTGACAAAATCACGTGATATTCAGAAGTATTAGTACCTGCGCCAACCCCTTCGGTTATATGCGGCGTGAACGTTTGAGTTTGAGAGGAATAGAGAACCTGTTTTTTTAAGTCTATTGCAAATTCAAAACTTACTTTATTTTGGGTGTGGAGGTATGCAATTGAGGTCGTCTATTTCGTAATACTTCAGATGACTTCGGCTGGCTCTTAGGCGTGTCATTATTTGAAGTTGAAGTTGTAGTCTGAAATTTAAAAGTAAAACGGTATGATATAACATGAAAGTCATATTAATAGTGTACTATACTTTTAGTCAACAAGTCAGTACTGTAACTGTAAGAGCGTAAAACTACGTTGATATACTAGCTTGGTAATAAAACTAAGATACCAGGCTTTTCGCCCTACATAAGTCAGTGTTAAAATCGGTGCTATCCTAATATATCCCTACCTAACCCCAAATAAAAGTTAAAATCAATTAATTTTAGACCATGCCTTTGCTTAATAATCGATATGACTCCGTTTAAATATTTATCCCGCCAAACTGTGGCGACCGCTAGACGGCGAACTCACTCGCATACTAGCAGCGTCGTAAAAAATTGTACATCGCGGTATCAAAATGTTTCTCTAGCTAAACATAAATACAAATTCTAAGTTGGTACACAGCAGGGTGTACTGGCCAGTATATCTTTGCTGTTCCCACAGTGGTGACTCCTGACAAGAACATGACGAATCTATCTACTACATTTCTCAATCTACCCACATCTTATACTCCTCGCTTACCTTACCAAACTACTCGACTCACCCTACCGAGCTCAAAATTCGTTAATTATTTCGCACTCAGTTACAATTAATAGAACTATATTACGTATGATGTCTTAAAACTTACCCGTTTTAATTCCTGTAGTTCTTTCTCTAATAATCGCAGGGATTTGTCGCTAGCACCACTTGTCGCATTTTCCGGCTTTGAGTTTTTCTCTTTTACTGCTGTATAAAAATTAAATTACTGTATTAATAAATTAATTCTTAAGTAAAATAATTAAATAGGTTAATGATGTGTTTAGGACAATATTATTTCTTATCACATTGTTTTAAATATTAATCTTTACTAATGTTATTACGCCTAGAGTTTATTTATTTATTTGTATCAAAAAACATATTTTTTTACAATTGACCGCATTGGCCGACTGTGCCCTTTTTCGATGAACATGTCGTTTTTTCATGCATGCAGCATTTAATTTATAAAACTTTATCAGGTCACAATATTTTCGCTAGTTTATTCTTGTTATTCTTCAGTGATATGACTGTCTTACTTACTTGTGGTTTTCTTTTCAGTTTCTTGTTTTTGCATTGCTTTCAGTTTAACTTCTTCAGCTTTTTCAAAGATTGGTATCCGCTGAAATAGATATAAAATATTTAAGTAAATACTTTTTTATATAAACTATGGTGAGATTAATTGTAAATAATTACCAATAAGCATTCCACAATGTATCTGGTATTGTTGGGTCTTTTTTAACCGACTTCAAAAAAGGAGGTTCTCAGTTCGATTGTTTGTATGTATGTATGTATGTATGTATAATTGTCCGCGATTATCTCGAGTTTGGCTTAAGCTATTTGGATGCGGTTTTCAGAACAGTATTCGTTACATTTAGGAGAAGGTTTTAGTGCCTTAACCGACCAAAAAAAGAAAGGAGGTTCTGTGTTTGACCTGTATGTATGTCTGTTGGTCCGCGATTATCTCACGTTTGGCTTAAGCTATTTGGATGCGGTTTTCAGAAAAGTATTCGTTACATTAAGGAGAAGGTTTTAGTGCCTTAACCGACCAAAAAAAGAAAGGAGGTTCTGTGTTTGACCTGTATGTATGTCTGTTGGTCCGCGATTATCTCACGTTTGACTTAAGCTATTTGGATGCGGTTTTCAAAAAAGTATTTGTTACATTTAGAAGATGGGTTAAGTGATTTAACCGACTCTAAAAGAAAGGAGGTTCTGTGTTTGACCTGCATGTATGTATGTTGGTCGGCGATTATCTCGCGTTTCGCTTAAGCTATTTAGATGCGATTTTCAGAAAAGTACTTGTTACTTTCAGGACAAGGTTTTAGTGATCTAACCGTCTCAAAAAAGGAGTTTCTGAGTTTCACCTATAAGTATGTATGTAAGTTTGAAGGTTCTTAGTTATTATTAGACAAAGAGTTATCAGTTTATGTTATTACATTCAGGAGAAGGTTTAAGTTCTTTAACCGACTCGAAAAAAAGGAGGTTTCTTAGTTTGAAATATAAGTATGTATGTAAAGTTATCAATACTAGACAGAGATTTATCAATATAATGTTAATAAAGTTTTTTTATTAGTAATAAACAGAGTTACTAAATTATTAAACAAAAAAGTATATAAAAACATGAATAAATTACTCTTAATTATATTGAAGAAAAAAATATATATTGCAACATCATGTTTCTCATTCTGGTCATTTCAATCAAGGCTCTTTCGTCATGGGGATGGTTAAGTAATTTCTTTGAATCTATATCACTTAAAGCCATCTCATCAAGGGATTTTACACGACTCAACGCTACATATATATAAGAGTGTTTCTTCGCATTTGTGATAGGTGAACTTCTCTTTGCTCATCTGTTTCGGCAGCAAGAGCAGCACGCTGACGATCTCTCTCATTCTGAAGGGCAAGCACGAGTTATCGACACGATAACGGTTAGAATGAGATGGCAGTATACGATACTAAGTAAGTGCGTAAAAGATGGCTGCTTTATCCCACGCGATAACTAGTTTAAATACGGCTCGTGCTTGCCCTGCTGAAGTCTTTGTTTTTTTTCGATGGGTGTTTCGTTCTCCCTTACGCGACTTTTCCTTAAAGCATCCTTTGATTTTCTATCTAGGCCCGCAGGTAAGGAAAATAGTAACAAGTAAGCTAAAGTCATAATAACAAATAATATAACTACCTGTTAAAAAAACTATAAAATAAACGGACAGTAAAACTTATCTCTAAAAAACTATCACTAATTCACTAAAAAAACTCAGAGTGATTTAAGAACTTATCACTAAAAAGTATGATATAAAAAACAAAAACAAAAACTTCAAATTAAAAACTAAACAGAAAAAAAACAAATATTGTTACTTAAAACTATATTATTATTTTTTATTTATAAAATAATTTTTATTTATTTTATTATGTACAACTCTATTCAACTTCTTCTTTTTGAAGTCGGTGCCAAACAGACAAATCCAAAATGAAAATTGCTACATAGAGAAAACCATACGAATAATAAATCAATCGATAATGCCTCAACAACAGAAACACAATCGCGCTCAAAAATCAAGAAATTTCATCCGCTCGCAACGACGTCGCTTTATAAAGGATGGAATTGGGGGACAGTGAGCGGTGCTTAGCCTGGTGCGCATGCGTCGCACTCCGCAAAGAAATTATCATAATATACATGTCACCGTAAAACTGTAAATACTAGTAAATTATAATTTTAGATAGATAGCGAGATAGTAAACTAACGTTAGGTTAGGTTATGTAAGATTATCAGATTTCAAACTAACGGAATTAACAATTCGACAGAGACATGCATGCACCGAGTTGGCACAACCAAAACTTCTAACACTTTGTAAAAAGACGATCGAGAATCTAAATCACTACATAGTATAAAACAAAGTCGCTTTCTCTATCCATGTCTGGGATAAAGGGACATCCTTATGTATACTTTAATCTGTAAAACTACGAAATGAATTTTGATGCGATTTTTTTTATTAATTGATTAAAAAGGAAGGTTTATAAGGATGATATACGCTGATGGGGTGGAGAACTCACTCAACTTGGGCGGGCCACTAATATTCGTTCTTCTTTGTCATGAAAATTGGTTTGGCACCGACTTCAAAAAGAAGAAGTTACATAATAAAACTAGTACATAATAAAATAAATAAAAATTATTTTATACTTTTCAGTTGGATTTTTGAAGGCGGTTCTTTTTTAAATAAAAAATAATAATATAGTTTTAAGTAACAATATTTGTTTTTTTTCTGTTTAGTTTTTAATTTGAAGTTTTTTAATACTTAAACTCTAATAAGATAATATTTTTCGAAAGAATATTTTTGTTCTCCCTATTTATTGATTTACCCCTAGGTGATTAAATCTTAAGTCTGTGGTTAAGATAACTTGTAGTATAATTAATTTGAATCTTTTTGTTCATGAAAACCTCATGTGGGGATTATTTCTAATAAATAAAGATAGATAAATAAAGGAAAGAAAGTAGTTGCGGGTTCGATCCCCGCCGGTGTCGAAAATTTTTCTTTCCTTTCACGGATCACGCTTTGATTCCCGATTAACATTGATTTAATTACAAAGAGATAGTTAACAAAATATAAAAGCAAATACATACATACATTCATATACTCACGGCTATCAATCTCTATAAGGCTTAGCCAGAGCTATGGAATTAGAAATTCCTCAGCGACTTTAGGAAGTTGCACGGGGAAAAGATGGTGAAATAAAGGTTATTGGTGATGGGTCTCCAACCGCATCGCCCAAAAATCTCTTAAAAGGCCCAATACCGTTAGTACACCCACCGGTAGTAATGCTATTCTAAGCCGACATTACGAAGCTGCTAATGAGTGCGTTGTTTAAAGCGCTTCTTTTGATTTATTTTACCTTTTCCGGTTTAGGAGTAGTGTCTTCAGTTGGTTTGGCGACAATCACTGACTCTTTCTTCTTTGCAGCCGCAGTTTCTTTAACCTTATTTATTTTAACTGGGGTAGATATTATTTTCTTCTCTTCTTCATCTGTACAAATCAAAATAGTTATTAAACATACATTCATATACTTACGGCTATTCAGCGCGAAAAATTCGGTATGCAAAGTTTTTTTTTTTGGTATTTACTAAATATTTTTATTTGATAGTAAACACGAAAATAAAAGACTAATTTGAATATTTTCCATTTAAAATGAGTAATTGTAAAGTTATGATTTTTTAAAGATTGTTCAACTTTTGTACTTAATGACGTCATCGATCGATAAAATTACGTAGCGACATGCAAATGAAGCGAAATGTTTTATAAAAATGTTGCTGATTGCAAAACATATCACGAATTTGTGATGTCAAATGAAATTATTACGATATTATACTAAACAAACCTATGATTTTCGATATTTTATTATTAACTGCAAAACCGTATGTCTTTGAAACAACATTGAAGGTCAAACACTGTTGCAATTTTTTGATAAAATAACAGTCCTCTTAGCTTCAATTGATATAATTTCAAGAAAATATTGTTTATAACCATAATATCTCGAAATGGTTTTGTAATCAGCATCACTTTAGTAAAACTTTGCATACCGAATTGTTTGTTACTGAGCTATAGTTAAATAAAAGTTGTTGGTGTGTGGTGCCACATCGCCCAACAATCACTTAAAAGTTACATTATTCATGCTACCAAAAAGGTCTCTATTTATTTTGATGGTCGGCTAAATCAGGACAGGGTCATATAAAAAAATTAACAAGAGTTTTCGAAATTCGAGCGATTTGTTATATTGGTTAGCTGTATAAGAGCTGTGTAGTGTCGGCTTAAGAATAGCACTACCCCATTTCTTCCGGTGGGTACGTAAGAGGCGACTAACGGACTTGGGGTTTTTTAAGGGATTTTTGGGCGATGCGGTTGGAGACCCATTACCAACAACCTTTATTCTAGCATCTTTTCCCTTCTTCCTTAGTTCTGGCTACCCCTTATAGGGATTTATAGCCGTGAGTATATGTATGTATGGTTTACATCAGTAAACTAAAGAAATATCAGTCCTAGAAGGCTCTTATACATACATACATATACTCACGGCTATAAATCCCTAAAAGGGGTAGCCAGAGCTGAGAAATTATAAATTCCTCAGCCGCTTTTGGGGAAAAGATGGTGAAATAAAGGTTGTTGGTGATGGATCTCCAACCGCATCGCCCAAAAATCTCTTAAAAGCCCCAATACCGTTACGCAGTCTCAGAACGAAAGAGGCTCAAGTCAAAAACAGCGATATTGAGTTACAATCATTAAGAGACATCAAAAAGTATGTTCTATCCGATGAATAGTAAAACAAAGGCACTTATTGTTAAAAAAACAGGATAGCGAATTTTCTGTCCCTATAACAATAAGTGCCTTTGTTTTAGAACATACTTTTTTATGCCTCTCTGTGGTTGCTACTCAATATCACTATTTTTGACTTGAGCCTCTTTCGTTCTGAGAGTGCGGTTAGTCGCCTCTTACGTACACCCACCGGAAGAAATGGGATAGTGCTATTCTAAGCCGACACTACACAGCTTATACTAACCGTCATAGATGTAAACCCTCTGCTCTTTAAATATTATTGTTGCTTTTTATATATTTACCTTTATCTTCTTCTATGTCCTTATTTAGCTGCGGCTGCGGTGTCTTTATTGTTGTTATCTGAAATAAAAGTTTGATTTTGTGCAGTAATAGGAATACGAATGTTATCTAGAATATAATAATTAGTTTGGTTTAAAGGTAACTTTTGCGCTTTAGGAAATATATGATCATCATGGAATCATGGGCGCTGTATGACTAATTATTTTAAATGTATAGCTGTGTTGTATTCCATTGTTGATTTTCTTTTTTTCTATAATATTTTTATTTTTCTATGAAAATTTACGCTTACTTTCTTTATGTTGATTGTTAAGTAATTCTAAATGTATGTGAGAGATGTTTTTTTTCCTTCTTTCTAATATTTATGCAATACTTACAATGAATTCACTGGGTTTCTTAATTTCAACTACCATATGATCACCTTCATCTTTTACTGAAAGGAAAATAAAGTAGAAGTTTAAATATTACATTAAAAGGCTGAAATTTAAAATTGAGAATCACTGTTAAATGTCTAGCTTAACAAGCCTGTATGTATAAGGAGTAAACCGGTCAATCTTTGACACAACCACATTTCATTTAACATAGGTGATTTTTTTGTAGGAAAAGGATATATGAAGCCATTAAGTACGTAAATAGGTACATGTGGTTAATTTATCAAGGTTGTTAATGGTGAGGGAAAACACTGCAAGGAAACCCACATGGCTGAGTTGTACTTCGTCAAGTGATAGTGTATTCGTACAAAAAGGCTTGTCCCCTATCACGTGAGTACACTGTCCAAGTAAAACGTGGGTACTCTGAACACCAGGTGACAATGTCACGTGGCTGATACACTGCGTGAATGTTTAAGTTTGAGTTTAAAACTAAGCAAAAAGTAAAGCTTAGGATGGTACATAGTATACTAAGAGCGCAGCAGAGCATTAGTGGTTTGTTACAATTCATCAGTATTTCCCAACACAATAAAAAAAGGCAAACTAAAATTTACAAACACGAGTATTTCTTTTCTTGATGTATGTAATAAGATTAGCTCTGAGTACAAATAAAAAAGAAATTCTTTAGTAATGTTTAGACTTAATTACTTACGATTTATATTGTCCTCGTCTTCAAAAGTTTCCATCGAATCGTCATTCATATCAAAGTCCTAGAACAACAGTAGTTTATTGATTATATTGAAAATCCTTATTCTCCAAATATTTATAAAATATTATTCTGTGGATGTGTTTGGACACTTTACACAACACAACTAATATTATATTACATACAAACATATCCTTATGGCTGTAAATCCCTAGAAGGAATAGCCATAGCTAGGGAATTAGGAATTTCTCGGCCACTTTTGGTAAATTTGAGTGGGGAAAAGACAGTAAAATAAAGGTTGTTGGTGATGGGTCTCCAACCGCATCGCCCAAAAATTTCTTAATAGCCTCAATAGCATTAGTCGCCTCTTACATACACCCATTGGAAGAATGGGATAGTGCTATTCTAAGCCGACACTACACAGCTTTGTATAGTAAATTTCACTAGCATACTTTTTACGTCTTTTTGTGGTAATAGCTTTAAATATAAGGTAGGTAGTGTTACTGTAGTATATTTATTAATTATATTCAAACTTTTTACCTGTTCCTGCAAGAGTTCTTCACTATGTTTATCCTGCAAATGTTTGTCCAACTTCTCTTTGGATGTGAACACTAGTTCACACATATCACACATGTATTCGTCGCCTGAAAATATAATAATTCATGTTAGCATACGTTTTACAAAAGTAAGAAAAATATCAGTTTTTTAAAAAAAACATTTTTTAATTAATTTAAGAAAAATATGCAAAACACTCTTTTTTGTTCCTTTTAGGTAACTAGGGTTTAAGATCTTTATAAAAGGCTGGTAAGCAATGGAATCAGGTAAAGTAATCACCAATATCTTAAATTAAATACATACATACATATACTTACGGCTATAGATCCCTAGAAGGGGTAGCCAAAGCTAAAGAATTAAAAATTCCTCAGCCACTTTTGGAAATTTTTAGTGGGGAAAAGATGGAAACATAAAGGTTGTTGGTAATGGGTCTCCAACCGCATCGCCCAAAAATCCTTTAAATACCTTAATTTAACCATTCATAAATCGCCCGCACCCATTGTGCCGTTGTCACTTTCAAAGCCCCTTTAGCAAATTATATTTAAATCAAATGCCGTGCTGCGCCGGCTTAGAGTGACACTCTTTACCCCTTTCTACCTACGGGTGTCGTAAGAGGCGACTAATGGTATGGTGCTTTTTAAGTGATTTTGGGTGATGTGGTTGAAGGGAGACCCATCACCAATGATACTTTATTTCTACCATCTGGTCCCCTATCAACTTCCAAATGTGGTCTTGGAGTTTCTAGCTCTTAAGCTTTGGCTACCCCATTTTGGGATTTATAGCCGTGAGTATAAAATACTTACATCTTATATATCCGAAGGAATGGCAGTACTAATGTCTAGATTACTAATAATTTCATAATGTTACGAACAAACCTTCAACATGAGTCTTAATATGATTAGACACATCCTCCACCTGTTCAAACTTCTCATGGCACAACGGGCATGTAAGATTTTCCGTGGCATGTCTTGCCGAATGATATATTAGTTCATCTTGGGTCTTGAAACTGTCACTGCATTGTTCACACGGGTATGGTCGCAAACCACCGAATGGGCCACGAAGCGAAGTCAACTGGTGTTTGAGACGTAAATGTCTGAAATTAAAAGTATAATATTAAATAAATATAATAAAGTATAATATTATAAATGTATGTATTTTATCAGTTTGTTTTTGTTACTTATTTATTTCTTATATTATATAATGTCATAATGTTGTACTTTCGCCAGCCGAATTAAGTTGTATGGCACTGGCTGAAAATCAGCGCCACGGTAGGTGACATCAGCGCCACGGTAGGTGACATCAGCGCCACGGTAGGTGACATCAGCGCCACGGTTGGTGACATCATCATCTGTGGCAACATGCTGAGCCAGTGACCAATTCATTACATAGGGCTGCTTTTTTATGTTTTGTAAATTTTTTTTTTACTTATATTCTTTTGTTGCTGTTTATTGTGTGTTTCCCTGTGCACTGAATAAAGTTTTTTCTTTTCTTTCTTTCTTTTCTTTTATTATGTGTGGAGTGTTCAGTTAGAATATCACTTATTACTTACTTTTGTAGTTCTATATGCGTTAAATAGATGGCTGAGCAACTTATAAAATCTATAATAATAACAGTGCTTTGAAAGGATTTTCAGAGAATAATGCCTTTAGATACTCCTTACTATATCAGAACTGGCTGCGGCAGATAATTGTTATATGTTATCCTTTATTACAAGAGTCAATCCTTCAGAACATGCTCTTGATGTAGGATTTTAGCTGCTAGATTGTGTCTGTGCAAGTACTGTTCAACCAGCTTTAACATGCCTAAGTATCTCTCAGAGATGGTCACATGCTCGATAAATGTCTTTGTTAAAACAACTATTGATTTTCGGATATTTCATCCCGTGTTATTACATGGTTTTGTTTTTAGTCTTCCCGTAACTATGCTAACTGAGAAGTTCTCAAAACATCCGGTTTTAAAAACCAGGTAATAACAAGTGATTAAAATATATCCGATATCCGAAAATTAATAGTTTTTTTTTAATTTTAATGTACAATAGCGAAAGTCTTAGAAAATATATAGATGACATGGATGGTTGAGGACATGGTTGTTGAAGTTTTTAGGATGTTATTTGAAAAATTAAGTCAGTCTCAGTCTTGATGACCCAATCCTATATTACAGAGACTAATCCTTTGATTTCCCCAAAGAAGACCCCCAAACATACCCAAAGTTAAATAATTTAATGTGATATACCTGGTGTAATGACACTGTTTGGTGAAAGTCTTTTCACAATGGTTGCATTGTATATGTTTATCAGAATCCATATTGACTGAACGTTGAGATCTTGAACCTGGGGAAGCATCTGTAAAATGAATAAAAGCTATTTGTAAAAAAAAAACATGTCTAACAAAAAATAGTTTGACTGAATATATTTTAGTAATACCCTATGTTTATTCAATTGGTTTGAATACCAAATATTTAGAGGATCCAGATCTTTTTGTAACCAGAAGCTAATCATTTGAAACCACTGAGAAAATATAAGGAGAAGGACCCATCACCAATTATTCTTTATTCAACTTCCAAAAGTAATATGAAGGAATATACAATTTTGAAGTATGTATGAGAAAATATAAGGTAGTGCAATTCTATTCTGACACACAACTGTGTTTCTGTTTGTCTTAAGTTTAAATCTAGAAATAAACTTTTTTTTGTATTAGTGATGCTTATAGAATATTACCTTTTTTTCTCCTTCCCATTTCTTTAGGAAACTTTTCTTTTGATCTAACCACTTTGATGTTGTCGGAGGTATTATCACCAAGCTGAAATAGTACACAAATTAACAACTTGATTTATTGTTCTTTAAATTAAAATATAAATATTTTAGTAGTAAATAAGTGCTATTTTATTTACTGTTTGGGGAGTAGTGGTCTCAATAATACAATTCTGTTGTTTTATATACTGAATAAATGAATCAAAATATTTTTTTTTTATTTATAAGTACATACAAAATAATGTACCTGAATGTTGAAAACATTTTCATCTTCACTGAGATCATCACTGGTTTGCTGCAAGTTATCCTTCTGTTTAGATGAATCTTTTGGAGAACGATATAACTGAAAAATAAAAAGATTATTTTATAAATAAATATGGATATATCAGAACCTGCTAGCTTATGACACAAATACTACACTACCTGGCCAAATACATACACGGCAAAATATTTCTCATTATATAATTACGTCACAGCTTAATGGGTGGAAGCTTCATACAGGTGATACCCTATCACTGTAATGTGACATGGTGTGTCAAGGTACAGGGGGGAGGGGTCAAAGTCTTTGTGATGTAACATGTATAAATTAAAAATACCAAAATACGAAATTTATACATGAAATTTGAGCAAATGAGCAGGGTTTGGACCCTTGACACAAGATCTTAAACTTAGTCGCGGAACCAATAGTTCATGAGCATTGTCTAGTTGTGGGGTGACAATAATATAGCTAAATCAGCTTGTCTGAACTATTACTAAGTAATGTATTTTTATGGTTATTTGATTGCACAGCAATATTTTAAATCATATACAACTTAAATCTGAACTAAACCACATTTTATACCAGTTATACATTTTCAACAATATTTTGGTACAATCCCATCTGATTTCCAATTTTATTACCAAACTTAATGTCTATATATTACTTAGTAAAGTTTATTGATTTATTAATTCCTTTTCTACTTGTAGCCATAAAACAGAGTGTAAATAGGGAGCAGCATTTATTATTCAGTGATAAGTTGCAATAGTTCCATATCAGTGACTAAAACCAATAATATGGGTGAATTGGTCACAATTATGTGCTACAAAAGCCACTGGTGTACAGGCTCTGTTTTATTTAGGTATATCTTTTAGATTCATAGAAAGATGAATTACTTACTCTTGTCAATTTTACAGGCCATGTAATAGATTCAATTGGTTCGTCATTCTGCACAAACTGCAATATAGCTTCATCAGCTTGTCGGCACAATGATTTAAAACGGTAAAACACATCCATGAAGAATCTGCATTTCTCACAAATATAAGTAACCATACCATCAGAAGGAAATACCTGAAATATTTAATTAATAATAATTTAATTATCTCTCTCACTCTGCTCCCAAGCTTCACTTCCAATTATAAATACAAATTTATTTGAGTACTGCACTGAAGTTCAGGTTTATTCTTCATTACATTTGATGTCATTTTAAAACTCTTAAGGGTACTAGCATACTAAAATGTTAATTTAGTTATCTTTATCTGTTCTAACTATACTAATAATGTAAATGAAATATGAAATTTGATTCAGGCATATTATAAACCTTGAGACATTTGTTATTCTCCTTCATTGACATAGGTAACATTTTATTGCTGAAAAAAGTGAAAAAGTGGTTAAAACAGGAGATGAAATAGAGTATGGATATTTTCCCGTTTCTGTATCTAGAAACTTGAAACTTGGTACAATGGTTTGTTTGATGATTCTTGTAGATGAAAATATGGATGAATAAAAAGTATGGTGAGATTCTCACCTTTACTTTAGGTGATTATACAAACATTTATATACTGATGGCTATAAATCTCAAAAAGGAATAGGTAGGAGTAATTTCTAAGTTTGTCGTGAAGAAATTAATTAGCCAGTTTTAGATGTTGAGTGGGGAAAATATAGTAAAATAAAGGTTGTTGTTTATATCCCACAACAGTCACATAAAAAACCCTCAATATCCTAGGTTACCTCAAACAACACCCTCGGGGAGATATAAAATATAAGAAGATAGAAAGTGAGATAGTCTTCAGGCATTTTGGATGTAAACTGGATGCATAAAATTAAGCCTATGCGGACTTAGTCGTGGGCATAGTGATAGTAAGATATAATCAATTTTATAGATAATACATATTACAGGGTCCATTGATTGCACGCGCCATCTATCGCATTATTTATTATAATGTTATGCAAAAAACAAAGGTTTGTTATTTGCAATATCTGACTATTTTTTTTATCTATTTGAAACGCTACCCGGTTAATTAGCTTGTAATTGAATTTTAGAGATATATAACGCTTTTAACTATTTTTGAAGATTTGTACAGTGAAAATATCAACCCATTTTGGTAGGAGTGCAACAGAGTTACAAGAGACTGTAGTTATTCTAAATATCGTGAATGGCATACTTACTTCGACAGAAATACAAGACATGATTTGTAGCGGTAAAGCAACATTGCTTTTTGGCGTCATACTTCTATCGTACAAGCTCGTTAGTTTCTCTGCATCTTGTGTTAGGCAAAACCTGCACGCCTTTATAAGATTTAGTGCTGCTTTCCTTTTTTCCATTTTTATGTACAATAAAATTTATTACAACACACAAATAAGAATTAAACAGTTAACACTAAAACAATAAAAATATTTATATCTTTATAACCTCGCATTATACGAAGCAAGCAAAGCACAATAATACACTAGCGCCACTCGCCAATAGTTATTTAGCTGCGTTACAAAATGAAAACGGTAAGCGTCACGGAATGAAAGGAAAGACGCGGCAAAGTATTTAGCGCCGCACTGCGGTGAGTAGCAGAAGCTAAAGTTTTCATGATGTTATCTCTTCTCCACTCTAGTAAATAATTTCTAAATAATAATTTCTTCACTCTAGTAAATAACTCTAGTAATGAATTTATATAGGTCTTATTCTGTTATTAAATTATCAACAATTATTTTTTTAATCTCTCCTCTCTCGTGGCCATAATTACTCGCAATTTTATAAAATGAAAACGCTAAAATAAAATGGGTTTCGGAAAGAAAAGACGGTACAAGGTATTTAGCGCCGCCACCGGTGAGTAGCAAAAGTTAACATTATTTCTTTCCAATTTTTTTCTGATATCTCAGTCTATTCTGGTAATTTTCTCCACTAAAGAAATTTGTTTCTTAAATTATAAAATATAGACTCAAACTCAAACGTCCACGCCGTATATCCCCGAAGAGGTTGGCAGACGTACACGTACTAATACTTCTGAACATCACGTGATATTGTCACCTGGTGTTCAGAGTACCCATGCTTTGCTAGGACAGGTGTATTCACTTGATAGGGGGCAGGCCTATCGCCGTTTTGTACGAATATTATTATTTTAAAATCAGATCAGAATTTTACTGACGGCCTCAAATACCGCCCGCGTCCGTATCTTGATTAACTTGGAGCAGCCTAGGCATGTTGAGGCATAGCGGGGGCACGTTAAGCCGTCGGTCCTGGCTACTAATCACTCTAGTTGTGGTTAGTATTAGGTTAAGCGCTTGGTATCAAGTACGAAGATCTCGGGTTCGATCGCAGGGGAGGAAACTCACAAATTATTAATTTGTAAGATTTAACCCAATCTGGAAGGATATTGCAGGCTTGAATGACCTGATTATCCGCAAAATTAAGATGATTCCGTGCTTCGGAGGCCACGTTAAACTGTCAGTCCCAGCTACTATTACGGTAGTAGTCGTTAGTCTGCCAACCCGCAATTCGGTATGCAAAGTTTTTTTTTCGGTATTTATTAAATATTTTTATTCGATAGCAAACAAGAAAATAAAAGACTAATTTGAATATTTTTCATTTAAAATGAATAATTGCAAAGTTAAGATTTTTTAAAGATTGTTCACCTTTTGTACTTAATGACGTCATCGATCGAAAATATCAAGTAGCGTCATGCAAATGAAGCGAAATGTTTCATAAAAATGTTGCTGATTGCAAAACATTTCACGAATTTGTGATCTCAAATGAAATTATTACGATATTATAGTAAACAAACCTATCATTTTCGATATTTTATTATTATACTGCAAAAACGAATGTCATTGAAATAACGCTGAAGGTCAAATACTGTTACAGTTTTTTGTTTAAATAACGGTCATCTTAACTTTGTTTGATCTAATTTCAAGAAAATATGTTTTAAAAACATAATATCTCGAAATGGTTTTGTAACGAGGACCACTTTTGTAAAACTTTGCATACCGAATTGGCCAGCGTGGTGGACTAAGGCCAAATAATTCTATACAGGGTAGGCTCGAGCCCCTTGGTGGGGACGTATATGGGCTATGAGGAGGTGGTTAGTGTACCAGCCCACATACGGCTTACGTGGTTGACTATGGCCGAATCACTCCAGTCAGGGTGAGATCGATACCCTTACCCTGCTGCTGCTATACTAAGCCAACACTATGCAGTAAACAAATAAAAAAGCTAATTAAACTAAATAGTAAGTATGGTACTGCGCAAGAGTAATCTAAGGCCCGTTCGGTGCCGGCTACACGGAAATCGGTGCGTGTGAAAAGTCTCTTAGGGTACCTTTTAACAAATTTTGTTGGGATGACAAACTCTACTCTTTGTAATATAAACAATCAAGTACTAAAAAGTAAGAAATAAGTTTTTTAATTAAATAGGAGTACTGTGAAATATTAGTATAGGTATTAACCTTAGGAATTTCTTTATTCCACACGCGTCAGTTCAACCTACCTAAATCTTAAAATTCTCTTAAATTAATTTGTGAGTCGGTGCCAGCCTGCGTGATAATAAGTGTATTTTTCGCACTACGCACGTACATGTACAATGTAGGATACCTACTTGGTAGGGTAAATTGATTTTTGTATGTATTACCATTTAAGACGTTAGGCGATAGATATATATTATTTAGATTGTGATAATCAGAGATAGATAGTAGGGTTAATTTAACTTATTTGACTGGCACCGACCCAAAAAATAATTTAGAGAATTTTAAGATTTAGTTAGGTTGAACTGACGCATGTGGAATAAAGAAATTCCTAAAGTACTCATATTCAATTAAAAAGCTTATTTCGTACTTTTTAGTACTAGATTTTTTATTTTCGGTTGTTTTTCCATCTATGAAGTCGGTTTTCTTTTTGTTAATAATTATTTTATTTTACGAGTTTTAGAGAAAGGTAGACCTGGCAAAGATGCCCCTCGGATGAGGAAGCGACGGTTACTGTATTATTCTTCGTATTTCCGTCTTTTCTATTATTGTACGATATTAAATAGGCTCAAAAATATGTAACTTTACATTGTTCTTGAAATCCCTCGAAAGGCGATTGTCTACAATTCTACATCTCAAGAAAGACTCAAACGTTCACGCCGAATATCCCCGAAGGGGTTAGCAGAGGTAGTAATACTTCTGAATATCACGTGACATTGTCACCTGTTGTTTAGAGTACCCACGATTTGCTTAGACAGTGTTCTCACGTTATACAGGGCAGGCCTATCGGCGTTTTGAACAAATACACTGTCACATGATTGTGAGTTTCAACAGTCCCCTCGATTTCCTGGGATGCCATCATTAGATCCTGGTCTCATGGTACTTTCTAGGTAACAATAACATAACAAAAGAAATGTTTAGTTAACCTGTACTTCTCTTCATAAAAGCTACGAAGAGGAGTATAAATCTATATATTAATGTTGAAAGAACTATTTCCTAACTCCTAGTGATTGAGGACCTACACCTTCCATCATCAGCTCAGCAGCATTACATTATGATTTCCAGAAGCAAATGCCAATATTACTTCAGAAAATATGTAAAACGCGGTACATGTGCCTATAAAATTTGAGGGTTCCCCTCTATTTCTCCAGGATCTCATCATCAGACCCTGATATCCTCACCATGGTACCAATCCGGGAGTATCTTCTTTCGAATAAAAAAATAATAATCAAAATCGGTTCATAAATGGCGAAGTAATCGGCGAGCGAACAAACATAAAAAAAAATATACGGTCGAATTGAGAACAATCCTTTTTTTTGAAGTCGGTTAAAAAGATAAATATTCTTTAGTTTTTTTCTTCTGAATTTAAAAATTGATGATATTTTTTTTAAAGTGCTTAACGTTAAGTAACAAATCACTGTAGGTTAGGTATATTGCTTTCGTTATCTTACTTTTTAACCGACTTCAAAAAAAGAAGTGTTCTCAATTCGACCTTTTATTTATGTTTGTTCGCTGATTATTTCGCCATTCAAGAACAGATTTTGATAATTATTTATTTATTCGAAAGAAGATTCTCCCGGATTGGTACCATGATGAGGATATCAGGGTCTGATGATGGGATCCTGGAGAAATCGAGGGGAACCCTCAAATTTTATAGGCACATGTACCGCGTTTTACATATTTTCTGAAGTTATATTGGCATTTGCTCCTGGAAATCCTAATGTAATGCTGCTGAGCTGATGATGGAAGGTGTAGGTCCTCAATCACTAGGAGTTAGGAAATAGTTCTTTCAACATTAATATATAGATTTATACTTCTCTTCGTAGCTTTTATGAAGAGAAGTACAGGTTCACTAAACATTTCTTTTGTTATGTTATTGTTACCTAGAAAGTACCATGAGACCAGGATCTGATGATGGCATCCCAGGAAATCGAGGGGACCGTCGAAACTAACAATTATGTGACAGTGTATTTGTTCAAAACGCCGATAGGCCTGCCCTGTATCACGTGAGTACACTGTCCAAGCAAATCGTGGGTACTATGCACAACAGGTGACAATATCACGTGATGTTCAGAAGTATTAGTACCTCTGCTAACCCCTTCGGAGATATTCGGCGTGAACGTTACATATGGTTGAGCCTATTTAATACTGTGCAATATACCAAAATCTTCAATACATACAATAATAGAAACACCGGAAATACGAAGAATAATACAGTAACCGTCGCTTCCTCATCCGAGAGGCATCTCTGCCAGGTCTGCCCATCTCTAAAACTTGTAAAATAAATTAATTTTTAACATAAAAAAAACCGACTTCAGAGTTGAAAAAATAAACAATCAAGTACTAAAAAGAAAGAAATAAGTTTTTTAATTAAATATGATTACTGTGATTAACACTTTAGGAATCTCTTTATTCCACACGCGTCAGTTTAACCTACCTAAATCTTAAAATTCTCTTAAATTAATTTTTGAGTCGGTGCCAGTCAAACAAAATTAAGTTCACCCTACTATCTATCTCTGATTATTACAATCTGAACAATATATATCTATCGCCTAACGTTTTAAATGGTAATATCTACTAAAATCAATTTACCCTACCATGTAGGTATCCAACATTGCACGTGTACATGAAGTGCGAAATAAACACTTCGCACTCTCAGAACGAAAGAGGCTTAGTCCAAAAATAGTGATATTGACTTACAATCATAGAGACAGAAAAAAATAAGCTTTATCCAATGAATAGTAAAACAAAGGCACTTATTGTTAAAAAAAAACAGGATAGCGAATTTTCCTCCCTATAACAATAAGTGCCTTTGTTTTAAAACATACTTTTTATGCCTCTCTATGATTGTAACTCAATATCACAATTTTTGGAATTGAGCCTCTTTCGTTCTGAGAGTGCGACTTATTATCAATTATCACGCTGGCTGGCACCGACTCACAAATTAATTTAAGATGACTGTAAGAGAAGACTGTAAAATAAAGGATGGTAAGTGATGTTTCCAACCACATTCACATCCCAAGTATCACCTAAAAAGCCACAAAACCCGAAATCAATTCTTACGACACCCGCGGGAGAAAGGGGTTAGAGCAATTCTAAGCCGACACTACTCAGTCTCGTTCAAAATCAAGTCCATTCAAATATAATCGTAAAACAACAATTACTGACAGATCACGCTTATCGAATTTCAATACAAAATTCAAATTGTTATCGTACATTATTTAAAGATAATGAACACAAACATATAGACAGTATCAGACAGGACTCCCGGGAACTCAGTGATATTGTCAGTTGCGATATTAAGACGGTGTATTGAGTGATGTGTTGTATATGATATTACTGGTTCAAAATGGATGATATAAAAGATGACATTGACCCGGCACTATCAAGTCCACTCACAACTCCGTCAAACAGTCGCACAAACAGTTTACGCCGACAGACTTCGAGTGCGAGTAAAAAGTTTAATTTGTAAGTGAAAATATTCATATTTTCTATATATTTGTAATGATTTTGATGTATTTTTTATAGATTATTTGTATTACTGGGTTTTGATTTACATAACGTCATTGTCTGTGTTGGAGCTATATATTATTTTCACCCATCTTATTCTTAGCTTTCATATTACTAATGATATTAGGGCACACATAGCTCCTATTTAGACGAGAGAAAATTTAATTACTTATATCTAAACCAACCTGGGTCACGGATTCACGATAGGTTAAAACTTTAAGTCTTATCAAAAGTAAAAAGAGGTAAAAACACTAAGTATTTTTACACTAAGTGTTGGGCACTTGGCAAAGTACCAAATGATTGGTGCAGAGCGGTGATAGTGCCCCTATATAAAGGGAAAGGGTCACGCCAGGTAGCAAAAAACTACCGTGGTATTAGCCTACTTAGTGTTGTCGGTAAATTGTATGCTAAGGTATTGATTGAAAGAGTGATGAAAGAAACTGATGAGAAAATCTGGGATGTGCAAGCAGGGTTTAGAAAGGGAATGGGATGTATGGATCAAATCTTCTCCTTAAGGTGCATCACAGAAAAGTTCTTAGCAAAGAACCAAAAAGTGTATTGCACCTTCATTGATCTGGAGAAGGCGTATAATAGGGTAGTAAGAAAGAATTTGTGGGAGGTGTTGTCTAAGTTCGGTTTGGGGAGCCAACTTATACGTGCATTGGAGTCACTCTATGAGGGTTCCAGTGCATGTGTAAGAATAAACGGAGAAAACACGGACTGGTTTGAAATCTCTAGGGGTGTACGTCAGGGTTGTGTAGCTTCTCCGTGGCTTTTCAATCTGTTCATGGATGACTGTTTGAAAGAACTACGCGAAAGTGATTATGGTCTGAGAATGGGAGGATTCATCATTAAATGCCTCTTATACGCTGACGATCAAGTATTACTTGCATCAACGGTAAATGAGTTGCAAGAGATGGTGAATATTGCGTGTAAGTCTTTTGAAAGAAAGGGCATGCGAGTGAATGTGGACAAAACCAAGACAATGGTTTTCCAGAGAGAGGAAAGTATGACAGAATGTGAGATTACAATAGGTGGCAAGAAAGTGGAACAAGTGAAAGAGTTTGTATATCTGTGTAGTTTGTTTACAAGGGACGGAAAATGCGAGGAAGATATTGAAAGGAGAGTAAAAAAGGGAAACGCGGTAAATGGAGCCATAAACAGTCTAATGTCGAGCCAGTTCCTGTCTGAAAAGGCGCGAATGGCAGTTCACAATGCTGTACTGGTTCCTACGCTGATGTATGGTAGTGAATGTTGGGCATGGCAAAAGAGGCATGAAAGTAGAGTGAATGCAGTGGAAATGAGATCCCTCAGAAGTATATGTAATGTAGGGTTGTGCGACAGAGTGAGAAATAGTGTAATTCGTGAACGTTTAGGTGTGAAAGATGACGTAGTGTGCAAGATAGAGAAAGGAATGTTAAGGTGGTTTGGGCACATAGAGAGGATGAATGACAGTAAATTGGTGAAAGAGATCTATAGAGCCAACGTGGAAGGTAGTGTGAGTAGAGGACGACCACGGAGGACACACCTGGACCAAATAGAGTGTGTGCTCAAAAAGGCCGGCGTCCGAAGTTTGAAGAATAAAAGAGCATGTATGAGAAGAATGATGAATGTAACAGAAGCAAAAGTGATTTGCCTGGATCGTACAAAGTGGCGATCGATAGTCTCTGCCTACCCCAATGGGAACAATGGGCGTGAGTATAAGTAAGTAAGTATTTTTTATAGATTATTTTTAATTTAAGTGAAGAGTACTAGATAACAAACGCCCTTAGAGTCTAATGGACTCTCAAATCGCTCAATGTTTGAAAAGTACTTTCATATAAACCATTGAACAACCTTTTTGGTGTCTATCGATGTTGCAGATTATTTTTCTATCTATCAACCTATTTAATTTTTTGGTATTATAAAACTAAATTATACTATCAACAAAGCTATCAACAGAGAGAGTACTTATTAAGATTGCAAAATATCATCTTTCGTTACCTAATAGGCCACTGTTCTTTCTTATTCAGTTAAATATTTAAAAAAATATGTGTGAGAGACCATTAAACATAATTTTAGCTATATAATTAATGGATGTATTAATGTTGTATATATTAGTTTTAATTATAATCATTTTAATGATTTTTGGGCGATGCGGTTGGAGACCCATCACCAACAACCTTTATTCTACCATCTTTTCCCCACTCCACTTCCAAAAGTGGCTGAAAAATTTCTAATTTCTCAGCTCTGGCTACCCCTTTTAGGGATTTATAGCCGTGAGTATATGTATGTATATGTTTAATAATGCTATTACGTTATTCTATAGGTACACTAAAACATTTCATTTGCGTATTCATAAATTGTAAATAAATTTATTGTTATTTGTTTTTTATCAATTAAAATTAACAAATAATATTTACTTGAGGCGCAATTATAGTAAAAATATGAGAATGTAAGAAGTCATAGTAGCTTATGAAACAATGCAGTCATTTATTAGTAAAAAGTTCGTCACTACAACCGAGTGGATGGATCGTTTCTCTTATGGGAACCTAGCGCTGCAAGGATTAATTGCTTTCATGTATCATACGACTTACTCGTAAAGAAAATTTAACTAATTATTATAAAACATGCAGTCATACAAAAAGGAAAATAGTCTCAAAAAAAGTTTGGATTTCTTGTGGGCCGCGCATGCGCAGTGCTTATCATCATGGGCCATGGCTATCTGATTTACGATAATTGGAATCATATTGGAATACAAAAAGTATTGCTAAGCATTATACAATTCTATCTGAAATAAATAATTATACATTGATAATTTGTGAACGTAAACGTTTGAATTTTACATTAATTTACACACACACTGCACAAATAACTCCATTTTTTTTTATAAAACCATTTTTATGGCTTAATAGTAAAACTTAAATGAAGTACTTTTTACTCTAGTGCGTAAAAGAAAACATCACAGTTTTGGTTTCATGAAATGATTTACCGAACATGAGTGTGTATTTTGAAAGAAAGGGAATGAGCGTAAATATGGATAAGATCCATGGTTTTGAAAGAGAAGAAAATATGATAGAAAGCATAAATGAGATTGAAGGGAAGAAAGTGGAACAAGTAAATAATGTTATAATATTAATATACGGACATATTATACACAGATCAAGTTAACCCCAAACTAAGTAAGACTTGTATCATGGGATACGTAATAACTCAACGATATAGTTAATATGTATAATATATAATACACATTAATGCTGCTCTCAGCGGGGATCGAACCTGCAACTTCCGGACCGAGAAGCTAGCCACCTTATCCACTCGGCCATGGACGTCGGTTTATATATCGCTCTCCTTTTCTCTTTCCATTCCTAGACCAACAATAATAAATGGAAAGAGTGGTGGAGACAACGAAAGAAGAGTAAAAAGAGAAATGAATGAAGCAGAGTAATGATTAGTCAGTCGGTGTCGGAAAAGGCACGAATGGCAGTGCATGATGTTGTTACGATTACGAGGATTCACCTTTACTCACAATTTTTACACACCCAATTTACATAATTAAGGCAGCACAAGTCATACTTTCAAAATGAAAAATAACCTGAAAAATAACTTCAACTGTCGCGGACATATTTATTTTAAATGAACTACCTACGTACTATAATATTTATTACTAGCTTTTTGCCGTGTAGTGTCGGTTTAGAATAGCACTACCCCATTTCTTCCGGTGGGTGTACGTAAGAGGCGACTAACGGTATGGGGCTATTAAGGGATTTTTGGGCGATGCGGTTGGAGACCCATCACCAACAACCTTTATTTTTACTATCTTTTCCCTACTCAAATTTCCAAAAGTGGCTGAGTAATTTCTAATTCCTTAGCTCTGGCTACCCCTTCCTGGGATTTATAGCCGTGAGTATATGTATGTATGTATGTATGTATGTAGCTTTTTGCACGTGGACTACATTTTTTGCATCCGGTTTACATCCAAAAGTTCTGTTTTTTTATATTTATATTCCCGTGGGCTTTGTAACAGATATAAATAACATTTGTAACAGCTGTGTAGTGTCGGCTTAGAATAGCACTATCCCATTTCTTCCGGTGGGTGTACGTAAGAAGCGACTAACGGTATTAGGGCTTTTAAGGGATTTTTGGGCGATGCGGTTGGAGACCCATCACCAACAACCTTTATTTTACCATCCTTTCCCCACTTAACTTTTCAAGAGTGGCTGAGGAAATTCTAATTCCTTAGCTCTGGCTACCCCATCTAGGGATTTATAGCCGTGAAAATAGTTATAAAAACAAAAGCTATAAACATATTCTCAAACCTACCAAATGAATACGCAAAATTCATAAAATATACTTTTAATTATCTTTATTCATACATATTCGCATAGTTGAATGTGAAAAAGGAGGATTAGTGCTTCCTATTATTCTAAGCTAACACAAAAGCAAAAAAATATCGCAAAAAGATTATGAACCCCGGGATTTGTACCTGGGTCTTCCGTTCGATTACTACTAACCAATCGGTATACCGCTACGCCACGAAGACGTTGGTTCAAAAGTTTGATAACCTATATATCTAGTAGTCATACTATTGACAAACAATTAAATAGACATTTATTTTGATGAAAATGGGTGAAACCCTTATTTTTTCCAAAAAGACTATTAATGAAGAGTCTGATAAAGTTGTTCGATGAAAAAACGAATCGTGTCAATATAGGGAACCATATAAAAGTTATGCTTCTTTATGCTCCTGTGGGAACACTTCCGAAATCCGGGATAAATTTCATCCTATATGTTAGCCAGGTGTACGAGGGGCATGCCAATAGAAGTTAGATACTCTTTTCTCATTTAATTGACACTGGCAAGCTATACGCCATCTCATAGGCTGGTTTTTTATTGACATATTTGAATATAGAACAACCTTCTTTTATTAATTTTTTATTTGAATGAGCATCATTTTTCCGAGAATCTGGCGGGAATTCACTTGCAACAATGGAGCTCAGTCGACGTGATTTTCGCACTATGATTTATTATGACTTTAAAAAAAGGTTTAAAGCCTCAAGAATGTTTTGAACTTTTGGCTTCTACTTTTGGTGAGTCTGCTTGTTCCCGAGCAACAGTATTCAATTGGTTTGCTGAATTTTAAAGAGGACGGGGATGTCTCGATGATAAAACGAAGACAGGACGGTCGCCAACCGCGGTCACGCAAGAAAACGTTCTTGCAGTCGAAAAACTTATTCGCGAAAACCGACGAATTACATATGTAGAGCTGGAGCGAGAACTAGGAATTGGATCAGCAGCAATGCAAACCATAGCTCACGACCACCTTTCTCTCCGTAAACGTTGTTCGAGATGGGTGCCGCACAAACTTACCGATGAGCTGAAAGACCGTCGGGTGGATTGGTGCCTATTCATGATAGATAAATTCAACGGAGGCGAGAAAAAAAAAACATATATGGTATACTGACTGGTGACGAAACATAACTATGATCCCGAATCAAAGCGACAGTCGACTGTATGTTGCTTTGAAGACGAGACAACTCCAACGAAATGTCGCCGTGCACGAAGCACACAGAAACAAATGGTCGCCTCGTTTTTCTGCAAAACGGGTCATATTGCTACTGTTGTGCTAGAGAATGAAAGAACGGTGAACTCCGAATGGTATGTGACAGTACTCCAACAGTAATATCAGCTTGGTGTGACAAGCGACCGAAGTCAGGAATCCGGCACCTTCTCTGGCACCACGACAATGCGGCGCCGCACACCTCTGCCAGAACACTAGACTTTTTCAACTCGAAAAATGTGTCAATTCTCCCTCACCCGCCATATTCCCCTGACCTAGCGCCTTGTGATTTTTACTTGTTTCCAAAAATCAAAGAAAAGCTAAAGGGGAAGAGGTTTGAAAGCAAAGAAGTTGCGCTGGTTGCCAATAATTTTGAGATTTCTGAGGTATCTAAAGAACACACGCACAGTATTTTCACACAGTACAGGTCACAGGTATTTTCCAATTGGTTCAGACGTATGGAAAAGTGTATACGTGCTCAGGGTGAATACTTTGAAAAGATCGATACTTGTAATAAAGAATAAATTATATATTTTTTGAGTATCTAGTTTCTTTTGGCATGCCCCTCGTATAAGCTACATTCATACCAAATTTGATCAAGATCCGTCTGGTAGAATTAACGTGATGAACGGGCATACAGACATACAGACATACAGAAATTTTTTTCAAAAAGCGCAAATTTGGCTTCAGTATCGAAAATTAAACATATTTCACCTATTTTTATTTTTTTTACTTCAATGTACAGTTTTGACCTCGGTGAAGTCTTATTATAATAAAGAAGATAGATGTTTACTAAGTTATCTTTTTGCCTCATACTAAAACGGGTGTATTCAATTGTTAAGATTAAAATAGCATTAGTCCTGCAAACGTTATTGTAACAAAATAATGGCAAAAGTTTTCATGC
Organism: Bedellia somnulentella; assembly: GCA_963576735.1. Taxonomy (NCBI): domain Eukaryota; kingdom Metazoa; phylum Arthropoda; class Insecta; order Lepidoptera; family Bedelliidae; genus Bedellia; species Bedellia somnulentella. The sequence goes on along the minus strand of OY755172.1, from coordinate 5,201,157 downwards.
TAGTAAATATAGACTCTAAGATACAACATGTCTCAAATTTTTAGGGTCTAAACTCTGAGTCCACTGACAAGATGATAAGTTTGCCCATTATATTTGGTAAAACAAGTGCGTCTGCCATCCCAGTAGTATTATTATGTACATACATACATACATATACTCACGGCTATAAATCCCTAGAAGGGGTAGCCAGAGCTTCGGAATAAAAAAAACTCTTTAGCCACTTTTAGAAGTTGAGTGGGGCAAATATTTTAATTTAAAGGGTGTTGGTGATGGGTCCCTAACCGCATCGCCCAAAAATCACTTAAATGGCCCCGATATCTTGGTGGCCTCTTACGATCACCCATGGGAAGAAATGGGGTAGTGCTATTCTAAGCCGACATTGCGCAGCGTATTATCACGTGTAAAGTATCTATTATTCATCTTATAGGCTCAGATGGCCTACATCTTTGTTCATAAATAACTTGAGTAACTACATAATTAAGTAGTGTTTGGTTTGATAAACGCACTTCAAATTGATTTTATTGCTTCTAGTAAATAAATCTTATCTGTGATGTTTTTTAACAGCACTCTCATATCCTGAAAAGCGACTAACGACTTACGATTATCATAATAATCATTCAGTTGACATAAAATACAAATAATAAAAAAAAGTGAGCGAAAAAATAAATGAATAATTTAAACAACTATAAATAGCCGATTTACATATATCCTGATGTTTAGGTAAAATGTATGTTATCCTAAAAATGTTATGCAAGTGAATGCCCGGAGTCGAGTTAGTAGAAATATATATTCTGGGTTAGCGTCTGAGTTACTTAAACAGCTGCACTGATAGCCAAAAAGACCTAATGTGTTTACAAATAAAAGGAGTGATAGCTGCGCGATTTAGCCTAGTTAATTAATTCAGTACCTTGCCGCGACTTAACTTCACTTCAAAACTTTGAACAGCGTATTAATCAGCAACTGTGATAGCTCAGTGGGTAGAACACCGCTTATCCTGCAGACGATGAAGGTTCATATCCGAGGTTGGGCCAACACCAATTTTTCTTTTCTAAAGACGTATGTAACGTGTGGTTAATTTATCATGGCTGTTAACGATGAGGGAAAACATAGTGAGGAAACCCACTTGGCTAAGTTGTACTTAGACATGTGACAGTGTATTTGTACAAAAAAGCGATAGGCCTGCCCCCTATCACGTGAGTACACTGTCCAAGCAAAACGTTCTGATGATCTCCTGATTTTCAGAAGTATGGGTACCTCTGCCAACCCCTTTAGGGATAAACGGCGTGAACATTTGGGTTTCAAATTTTTTTAACTTTCGATAAACATTTTTTTCTTCAATAGTAACGGATAATTATTTGCAACCTTTAAATGATTGTTCTGTTAGGAATTACATACATACATACATACATATACTCACGACGATAATTCCCTAGAAGGAGTAGCCAGAGCCAAGGAATTATAAATTCCTCAGCCACTTTTGGAAGTTGAGTGGGGAAAAGGCGGTAAAATAAAGGTTTTTGGTGATGGGTCTCCAACCGCATCGCCCAAAAATCCAATAAAAATCCCCAATACCCTTAGTCGCCTCTTACGACACCCGTGGGTAGAAAGGGGTGGCGACATTCTAAGCCGGCACTACACGGCAAATGTTAGGAATTATGTTTAAATTATTCCATTGTTTACAAACCCATAATACAAGGTTAGTAGTTATATTATCAGTTTAATCCTGGTTTATTAGTAAGTATCACCAATATCCCTGAATATTGTAATATCAATATTTCTTAATAGTCTGATTTCATCAATATTGGGTAATACTCACTTTAGTCACTAATCAACATTCAGGGTCATACTTACTTTGAATATCCGTTTTACTAGATAAAAAGTTTTAACTGATAATGAAACAATGAGTTCAAAGTCAAACATATTAAGAAATGGCCGGCAATTCTTTTCAATTATCGATGAATAAGATCGTTAATGATAAGATAATGTTGGTCAAAACACTCAAGACAACTGAAATGAAATTTTAAAAAATACATTTTAAATTGAGATCGGCAACTTTTAGTCGGCGGTTTAATTTTCATACAAATGTAAGAGATTCTTTCAACACAAAAAAACCCGCCGGGTTGTGTTGCCGGGCATTGTTGGCGGCCTGGCGGGCTCAGTGTGTATTGCGTTTTAAAAGCACTTCTCCTATTGGATACAAAATACTTTCAGGAAATAGATCACCAAACATGTTCAAATCAATAGTCAAAAAGTGAATATTGAATATCTTTCTGTTTTAGTCTTTTGAGTGGAATACGGAAGAGGTCGCCAAATGACACACCGAGTCCTTCAGAATGCCCGGGAGATTTTAGCCCTGACAACTTATCAATTACAACGAGCAGTGATGAGAAGGTAAATGAGCCTGTAGAACAACATACAAATAATCGTTAATAATTGTGTGATTTCCAATTAGCTAAGACACAAATCAGAGAATGTTTTTAAAAAATAATAAAGTCCTCATTGCATTCTCAGCTATTTTATAGGGATTTGCTGATTTTGTATGGGCAACGGCGTATTTTTTTGACCAGCGATACATACATACATACACATACTCACGGCTGTAAATCCCTAGAAGGCGTAGCCAGAGCTAAGGAATTAGAATATCCTCGGCCACTTTTGGAAATGTGAGACGAGAAAAGATGGTAAAAATAAAGGTTGTTAGTGATGGGTCTCCACTCCAACCTCATCGCCCAAAAATCCCTTAAAAGCCCCAATACCGTTAGTCGCCACCAGAAGAAATGGGGTAGTGCTATTCTTAGCCGACACTACACAGCATGTTTTTAATTAATATATTCAAAGCTGGAATTTTAAAACAGGATAGCCAGAGCTTTAGAATAAGATATTTTTCAGCCACCTTTGGAAGATGACTGGGCAAAAGATTGTTAAATAAAGCTTATTGCTAATGGTTCTCCAACCGCATGGCCCATCTAATACTATCACTTAAAATGCAATGTTTTGACAATAGGCTTCACAGAAGCCTAGTGTGGCTTCGCAGATGAACGACTACCAGCGTTATAGTAGCCTTGACCGACAGATTTTAATGCCCCCTAAAATACAAAATCCAGCCTGCTTCAGCCTGCGATATTGTAGCAAGCTTGGTTAATTGAAAACCAGTTCTGATTTTGTTTATACACATGCCATAATCAGAAAATACTGATTGTGACCCTAACTTAGCAAAACCATTATTGTAACACCTTTTGTATTATTGTATATTTGTGCAAAATAAAATATTTCTTACTTTCTAAAAAGGAATCAAACTTTCAAAACATGCGGTTAAGTTATATCAATTTCTCACTTCCTCCCGTGAAAGCGATTGAGACGACTAAATTAAGGGAACAGGGCGTTTTAATGATTGGTGGGGAAAACGCTCGAGAAGTATCCATATATAGTAATCCTTAGGGAGGTACCTGCGTATTACCCCGTTTGCAATGTATTCTGTACACATTTTCTTATGAAATTATCTGAATGAACAGAAACAACAGCGATAATTTTAAAAATCTCTTTGTTTCAGGAGAACAATGGAAATTTCAACAAAGGAAATATGGTCACCATAGTACTTGTAGAAGCCAAAGGTCTACCGAGCCCACCTGATGATGGAGCTTCCCATGTCATATACGGCAAAATTAAGTAAGTTTTTTAACGAATTGAAACAGTAGAGGTGGGATTCCAACAGAGATGTGCTTGGTAAATGATTTTTTAAAGAACTAATAGAATGGTTTTATTTACTTGTCCCCGAAAATGTCTGTCCGTGAAATCGCTCAGAACAGGTTAATGCAGGCATTCTATTAATTCATTAAAACACATTTCTCTGGTGGTATTGCAACCTTGATTGTTTGATGGTTTGATTAAATGTTACGGACCTGAAACTCTTTCAGGCTGATGTACTTTTGTTACCATTTAATTATTCTCCTCTGATCTCCATATACAAAAAGTATCTTTCATACAGTTAAAAAAAGGATTCAATCAACTCAAGACACAATAAGTGTTCACGCCGAATATCCCCGAAGGGGTTGGCAGAGGTACTAATACTTCTGAACAACTCGTGACATCGTCACCTAGTGTTCAGAGTACCCACGTTTTGCATGGAAAGTGTACTCACGTGATATAGGGTAGGCGTATCGCCGGTTGGCACGAATACACTGTCACATGATAAAGTACAACTTAGCCATGTGGGTTTCTGCCAAATTGTTTTCCTCAACGTTAATTAATAAGAATATAAGAATTCGACCTTTACTTCTTAAGTGATTGTTCACTTAGAATCTCACAATATCGCATTGATGTAGATATACGATGCACTTGATTAAACCGTGTTAATCACAATGCCTTACACAATCGGACTTATAACAAATTATCTTCGATAAGACATACCAAGGGTCATTTCGTTTGTTTTCAGGTTGGGAAATAATGTTGCCAAGTCCAAAGTGGTGCCCCATACCAGACAACCCCAATGGAAACAGAGGTTCAAGTTCTATGTACAAAACAGTAGCGTTCTTCAGCTTGCCTTTTGGGATAAAGGGAAACAGAAGACTTTTATGGGCTGGTGAGATTCTTTTATATTTATATCTTTAGTTAGACAGTAGTAGTAGTAGTAGTGCTGTGTAGTGTCGGCTTAGAATAGCACTACCCCAATTCTTCCGGCGGGTGAACGTAAGAGGCGACTAACGGTATTGCGGCTTTAAAGGGATTTTTGGGCGATGCGGTTTACCATCTTTTCCCCACTTAACTTTCCAAAAGTGGCTGAGGAATTTCTGATTCCTTAGCTCTGGCTACCCCATCTAGGGATTTATAGCTGTGAGTATATGTATGTATGTATGTTAGACAGTAACCGCGATAGCTCGGTAGGTAGAACACCGCTTATCGTGCACACGATGAGGATTCTAACCCCGGGCCGGGCCTATACCAATTTACATACATACATGACATAGTTACGTCAAGATAGAAAGGAGTAGTGACATTCTAAGCCAGCTTTACACGGCTAGTAATGCGCAGTCAGATCGCACTTTATAGGACTGGTTCAATTCCTTAGTGGGGGCATATGAGCTGTGATGTGGATGGTAATACAATTACTAATTATGATATAATTAAAATCCTAATTGTTATTGCTTTGGAGGGAGACTACTGGGTTAGGCGATTTTGACTATCGAGCTATATGAGTTCTCCTTAGATTTAATTAAAAGGGTTACATCCGTTTTCATATAAAAAAGAACGGGGGCGTATACCCGGAGGTTGTAGGTTCGATTCCCGCTGCTGTCGAAATTTTTCTTTCATTTATTAATTAGTAATAATCCCCACATGAGGTTTTACTCGTACGAACGCCTCAATTGATCTTTCCTACAAATGGACATAATTTCAAACGTATTCATAATTTAAGTCAGTTTACTTATATAGGAAAATTAAAGGGATTAAAAGGTATGTTTTGCGATGACGATCGCCACTTAGTGGATGAAACATAGTTAATATGAAATCTGACAACCAATACTTAGAGTATAACATACGCCCGATATTTGATGCATCTTTATTACATACATACATACATATACTCACGGCTATAAATCCCTAGAAGGGGTAGCCAGAGCTAAGGAATTCGAAATTCCTCAGCCAATTTTGGAAAGCTGAGTGGGGAAAAGATGGTAAAATAAAGGTTGTTGGTGTTGGGTCTCCAACCGCATCGCCCAAAAATCCCTTAAAAGCCCCAATACCGTTAGTCGCCTCTTACGTACACCCACCGGAAGAAATGGAGTAGTGCTATTCTATGCCGACACTACACAGCTTTCTTATTTGCATCTTTATTTGTAATTAAATAACTTTAACACTTAATTGCAGCTGTAACCTGGACTTGGCCAACCTAGAAAGCGATTACACTCACGAGCTATGGCTAAAATTGGACGACGGTTTTGGATCCGTGCACTTATCAGCCACAATGTGCACGATGGGACTCGACAACAACTACATGGGGAAACCACAGCGAAGTTTGCAGGATGAAAGCTATTTTGTGAGTTGATTCCTTGTGTTCATATATAGAAGGGACTAATCTATATCTATATATATACTAATCGCCAACTGAAAAACCAGCGTATGGGAGAATCATCAGCCTGGCTGCTTGTTTCTTCCATACACATGCTGAGTTACAGCGACATGATAGTCCAGTGGGTAGAACACCCGCCCGAAAACAGAAGGGCGTGAGTTCCAATCCTGGGACGGGCCTACACCAATTTGTCTTTTCTAAAGTCATATGTGTGGTTAATTTATCATGGTTGCTAACGGTGAGGGAAAACATCGTGAGGAAACCCACATGGCTGAGTTGTACTTAGTCATGTGACAGTGTATTCGTTCAAAACGGCGATAGGCCTGCCCCCTATCACGTGAGTACACTGTCTAAGCAAAACGTGGGTACCTTCTCTGGAAACTAGATGGCGCTTGCCATGTGAGTTCAGGAGTATTGGTACCTCTGCCAACCCCTTCGGGGATAAACAGCGTGAACGTTTATGTTATGTTATGTTACATGCTGAGTTGGAGCCTATTTGGTACAACATAACATAACATATAAACGTTCACGCCGTTTTTGTTCATTTGGTACAAAACTTGTTATTTTCCTCTTGTTAATTTGTAAATTGTGTATTGTCACAAAATTTGTCCCAAATTAACATTTTTTCTTTCTTTTTTTCTAATGGAACGAATAAAATCACTTTTTTGTAGCAAATTATTTAAAACTTAACACGACCTGCTTTTTAAGCATTGCGATACTATGCAAGTGCGATAGAGATGGCTGTTTTATACCACGCGATATGTAGTTAAAAGATCGCTCGTACTAGCTATGCAGATCATAAATATACCCAGCGAGTCTATCAGTCTCTCATGAACCGCAAAATTAAATTTGTAGTGACGCGCACAATGACGCGCACTACATAGAAACGCTGACAGTGCAAGAAGAATCACATTCCACAGCAACACGAAACCAAGTAATATACGTCACATGCGTCATCAAGACTCGCCATACAAATCAAAGTTCACTCACATCGTGCAATCAAAGTTTCTAAAACATTTACTATATATACAAGTTCCAACTTAATACAGTTGGACCGCGGTCCCCAGGCATACCACCGCCTGGCGGAAGATCTTCCCTTTTCCTCCACAAATTTATTCAAGCTAATGTAGGATATATTTTATAATGTATATACCGTATGTTTTCAATATAACTTTTCTGTGTTCTGCCCAGTGCCACTTAAGATTCGTAACTCCTTGGACTATGTCATTTACACTTGACTTGACCTCCTTTTTGCAGACCCTGTCCAATACTTATTCGCTGACTCTGAGCTTTCTTATAACATTCAATAAGTTTTAACTTTATTTATTTACAGATGTGGAATGACTTCCGAAAAGACATAGTAGGGCGTCTATACGTAAAAGTGCTGGAAGCTCGAGGCTGGCAAGGCAAGGTGAACGCTCACTGTATTCTGGAACTGGACAACCAAAGGATACAGACGTGTGATTCTGGCAATTCCGAGCAGCCTTCGTGGAATAAAGAATATTTTCTGTGAGTTTATTTGTATACTAAGCTATGACAGTAAACTCTGAGTAAATTGAATGCGTTAGAGATGAGGGGTAACATAGTAAATAAATTATATGATTTTATGAGATACAATCCGAACGACTATAATTCTAAACGGAATAATAAAAAGGAATTTCAATTAGTTTTAGCTTGAAGAGACGACTAATGACAGTGAAAATTTAAAATAAAACTTATATAGTCCTATGTTTGCGTTGTGGGATGTGGTAGAGCCAAGTGACAAAATACATAGATTAAGTCATTACAAGAAGACCAAGAAAATCAATTAGAGAATGTGCCAAAAAATTAGGCGTCCAAAGTATTATATGATACAAGAGACTTTAAGCAAAGATTAATGTATGTAAATTAACGTCGAAAGGAGCTTCCTTGCCCACTTCCTTTAGTTGGTTATAATGATGCAAGTCGATTTACTCGATACTTTTTTCGAGTGAATTGACTTGCTCTTTTTATTCTGACGTAGAGAACAAATAGGTTCGGTTTACCGTTAAGGCTCTCCATTTCTACGTGAGTACAAGCTCACTTCACTCTTAATTATCAATACTTTCTTTAAATCAAAATACTAGCTCTTACAATTAACAATAAATATTTCAGAGACATCCAAGACATCACCTCAACATTGGATATAACCCTATACAGTTCTGGTCCGAAGGCTTTCGTGCCATTGGTAGATAATTTTCTAGGAAAAGTATCAATACCTTTGATGCAAATAAACAGTCGTGAGCTTCGATGGTTTGCTCTGAAAGACCGATCATTAAGAGTCGGTTCTAAGGGACAATGTCCTAGAATTCTGTTGGAGTTAAATATGGCATGGAATCCGGTAAGTGGTATATTATATTCAATTGGCTTTTTTTAGTAGTAAAAATTAAACCCATACATTTACGCCGTATATTCCCAAAGGGTTTGGCAGAGGTACTAATACTTCTGAACATCATGTGACGTTGTTACCTGGTGTTCAGAGTACCTACGTTTTGCATGGACAGTGCACTCACGTGATAGGGGCAGGCCTATCGCCGTTTTTTTGGTCGAATACATTGTCACATGACTAAGCACAACTCAGCCATGTGAGTTTTCTCACGATTTTTTCCCTCACCGTTAAAAACTGATAAATTAACCACACATATGACTTAGAAAAGACAAATTGATGTAGGCCTGACCCGGGTTTATTTATAAGTAGTTGTATATTATTCTAGCAGAAGTATTGGTAGGATATTATTTACCGCTTTGATCCACTGTCACATTTTTTGGTAATTAAGTTAGTTATAAATTTCAACTATGTTACAGGTAAAGGCTACTATGAGACTATTCAGACCCATCAAGGAGAAGTATATAAAGAAGCCAAAGAAATTCGATGTGTTCCTCGTTTACAGTAATATGGAGTTTATAAGAGATACGTTCCTCTTCCTCCGGAAACTGAATGATTTTCTTATGTAAGTACCTTAATACATACATGCATACATATACTCACGGCTATTAATCCCAGAAAAGGGTAGCCAGAGGTAAGGAATTAGAAATTCCTCAGCTTAAACTTTTGGAAATTGGAGTAGGGAAAAAGATAGTAAAAATAAAGGTTGTTGGTGATGTCTCCCATTGTCGCATTGCCCAAAAATTCCTTAAAAGCCCCAACACCGTTAGTCACCTCTTACGTAAACCCTCCGGAAGAAATGGGGTAGTGCTATTCTAAGCCGACACTACACAGCAAAGTACCTTAATATAATACAATTTAAATATATCAACATTAATCATACATATATATACTCACGGTCATAAATCCTAAAAAGGGGCAACCAGATCTTTAGAGCTGGAAACTCCTCAGCCACATTTGGAAGTTGATAGGGGACAAAATTAACGAAATAAAACATTGGTGATGGGTTCCAACCGCATCGCCCAAAAACCTCTTAAAAAGCCCATACCCTTACTCACCGCTTACGACACCCTTGGGTAGGATCTTTCTTCTAGAAAGGGTTAGTGCTATTCTAAACCGACACTATACAGCAGTATTAACTAGTTTTAAAGAAACTATAACCAATATAGCCATCATAACTAGGTGGGCAATAAAACTTCGCTTCGAAATTTGGAGCGAAGCTGAACAAAACTAAAGAGATACCAGATTTTCTTACAATAGTTTCCCATAGCCGTGTAGTGCCGGCTTAGAATGTCGCTATCCCTTTCTACCCAAGGGTGTCGTAAAAGGCGACTAAAGTATTGGGGCTTTTTATTGGATTTTTGGGCATTGCGGTTGGAGACCCATCACCAAAAAAAATATATTTTCACCATCTTTTCCCCACTCAACTTCCAAAAGTGGCTGAGGAATTTATAATTCCTTAGCTCTGGCTACCCCTTCTAGGGAAATATAGCTGTGAGTATATGTATGTATGTATGTTTCCCATACTTACATGGGAAACTTTAAAGGGTGACTTGATTAACATTCCTGACCATCATGAAAAGTTTGTTTGAGGTTGGTTATACCGTTTGGGAGGAGTTAGGTTACATGCTAAATACTAAAGTCCGGGGTAAATGGAGCTTCGCTCGCTGTGCTCGCTCCGTTCCGATAAGGGGCAATTTATAAATTTTGTCTTGATTAACTGAAAGATAATGTATTCCTACAAAAAAAGTATTTTTCCTCAAGGTTCTAATAATCTGAAAGGCCATGGCCCCTATGGTTGTTTTCCCTGATGTGACCAACTAGTCAACACAACTGTTATAATCTTATCTTTCTATTTAAATACCAATTGTGTGGGTAATAAAAATAATATTTGTATCTAAGTCCGGTTTTAAATTAATCTAATATTTTTTTCACAGATAACCTGATTTTATTGTTTTCTAATAGTTTGACACCAATTACATTAAGATCATTTTTATTTATAAAGTATGATATAAATACCTACTTAATTGGAGGTATTAAAAATATATAAAATTGTTCTTTTACATATTATCTTAATAATTTATTTGATTAAAAGATAAACCGCAGCTTAAGCTTTTGTTTATTAATTTAGTTGCTCAATCATCAAAATAAAAACATGCAATATCCTTGATGTGATAAATATTGTTGTTATTTTTCAACACAATTATTCATATGGTCACTTTAGTTGCATTGCACTGAGGTTAGGAAAGAAAATGTTTATTTGCTGCTGCAAATTCACTTAAAACTACGGATACAAATAAATTAGGATCAAGAACACAAAAAAAAACATACTAAAATATTAAAAAAAACTAATTATTCGTTCGAGGGCCAACAATTTCTGAAAAGGCACCGCTCGCTGCTTCGTAGGACACCTACGAAGAGATTTTTAAATCTATTATTAGATCAACTTTCTAATTTACTAGTTTCAATTATTTGATACTTGTAAAGGTTTCTATTCTATTTACTTATTTGTGTAAAAATGGCTTTAAAGTTGAAGTAAAAAATGAATGATGGTTGATATTAAAATTAGTTCACCAACTAGACTTAAAGCAGGAGGAGGAGGCGTACATTTTCAAGGGTTTTAACTTATTGTGCTTTTCTTAAAAATGTAGAATGCCTAACTAGGCAACTAGTGAACTCACTGGCAAGGTGTTGATATCGTGAGGAGTCTCATAAATGGCAGGGCTAACGTAATGTTCTACTTATTAATTATATTTGTTTATACAAATGGCGATAAAGTACATTACATATACTCACGGCTATAAAACCCAAAAAGGGGTACCCAGAGTTTCAGAATTGAGAAACAATCATAAAAAGACTGGTCGCCTCTTACGACATCCAATAATATACATACATACATACATATACTCACGGCTATGTTTCCCTAGAAGGGGTAACCAGAGCTAAGGAATTATAAATTCCTCAGCCACTTTTGGTAGTTGAGTGGGGAAAAGGTGGTAAAAATAAAGGTTTTTGGTGATGGGTCTCCAACCGCATCGCCCAAAAATCCAATAAAAAGCCCCAATACCCTTAGTCGCCTCTTACGACACCCGTGGGTAGAAAGGGGTAGCGGCATTCTAAGCCGGCACTATACGGCATATATTTTTTTTATTATAATATATTTTTTTAAATATATCAAATTAAGTTACGAATTTCATATAAATTGTGTAGTAGCGTGATAAGTTGATATAAAAATATTCGACAGTTGACATTTAGGGTAACTCACCAACAAGGCTTAGTACGAGTTGCTCAGTAGTAGAATGAGACTCAAAGCAGGATGAGGGATATATATTAATCTTGCAGGAGTTCTAAATGAATGTGCCGTTTCTTAATATATTTGTCTTATCTGGGGTAGGCAGAGACTATCGACCGCCACTTCGTACGATCCTGGCAAATTCCTCTTGCTTCGTCTACATCCTACCTTTTCGATAGTCTCTGCCTACCCCAATGGGAATTAACTGCGTGAGTATATGTGTGTATATGTATGTTGTCTCATCTGCAATAACAGAATATACCTGCACTGTTACTGCAGATATATCTCGAGGAAGCTCATGTATGGTCATGCTCATAAGTTAATTGCTTTCCTAATCATACATACATACATATACTTACGGCTATAAATGCCTAGAAGGGGTAGCCAGAATTAGAAATTACTCAGCCACTTTTGGAAAGTTGTGTGGGGAAAAGATGGTAAAATAAAGGTTGTTGGTGATAGGTCTCCTACCGCATCGCCCAAAATTCCCTTCAAAGCCCCCAATACCGTTAGTCGCCTCTTACGTACACCCACCGGAAGAAATGGGGTAGTGCTATTCTAAGCCGACTGCAGCATACAGATATCTGTATAAATAATTTTCCTCATAATAATTTATGAACCAAAGAATGAAGAGTAACTATAATTTAGAAATATAGAATATGCGTACCTAAAAAAGTTACAGCTTGTTTGTTACCTTACTTACTTACTTATACTCACGCCCATTATTCCCATTTTGGTAGACAGAGACTATCGATCGCCACTTAGTACGATCTTGACAAACCTCTCTTGCTTCCCTTACATTCATTATTCTTCTCATATATGCTCTTTTATTCTTGTCACTTCGGACCCCCGCCTTTATAAGAACGTTTTCTATCTGGTCAAGAAACGTTTGTTTGTTACCATCCCTTGTAATTTATTTCAGACGCCTCTTTGAATGGGACAACAAACACTTTTCAGCATTGATGTTAAGTCTGTGGATCACGTTTTGGTATTTCTTCGAGATATGGATGTTCCCGCTTCTGCTGCTCATCCCGTTTGTCATCTATGCGATGATGGTCAGCGGAGAAGGTATCATAATTAAATATTTATTATCTATATTTAATATGTATCTCGGGTTAGAATATCACTTCTCCGTTTCTTCCCGTGGGTGTACGCAAGAGGCGACTAAGGGTATTGGGGCTTTTTATTGGATTTTTGGGCGATGTGGTTGGAGACCCATCACCAACTAACTACCTTTATTTTACCATATTTTCCCCACTTAACTTCCAAAAGTGACTGAAGAATTTTCTGATCTTGAAGCTCCCTGCTGCCCCTGATAGGAATTTATAGCCGTGAGTACATGTATGTATGTATAAATGAAAAGTCAGTTGCGTGTCTCAGAAGATGTGCTGCAGAAATTGTTATTTTAGTTGAGTTCTTTGATGATCTGCAGGTGAGTATGAAAATAGCGTTTTAGTAGAGGTTTTCTTTGAAAATGTATCTCAAAGATAGAAAATAATAATTTGAAGGTGCTTTAAACAAACTACACGGAAGTAAAAATAAACCAAATTTAATTTAGCCTATTAAAGTCATCATAGATAGTATCTGTGAAAAAATACCAATAAATTATATTTAATTTAATTATCATATGATATCCGTATCATATGTAGAGTAGCTCATAGAAAGTCACCTTCAATACAAAGCAATATTAACAGTATGTCAATCGTCTTAGTGATGACGTCATGGATATTTTAATCTTCACGCTTATCTTTCAGATATGCCGGCAGTCAACGACTTGTTGCAAATCAAAGATGACAATGAAAAGGAGAAGCAAGGAACGGTTTGTTAAAGTTTCTTAAAACAATTTGTCAAAAAAATTAACACTACTCACCGTATTTAGACTAAAATGTTGTGAGGCTGTAATTCTTCATACATATATATATATATACTCACGCCATTAGGGGTAGGCAAAGACTATCGATCGCCACTATGTAGGATCCTGGCAAACCTCGCGTGCTTCCTCTACATTCATAAATCTTTTGATATATTGAATTTTTTATTTCATTTGGAAGTATTACATCTAAATAATAACAACCAATGTCTTACACAATAACCTTTCTCATTATATTTTATGCCATTATATATCTATTTTATGTTTACTCGTCTTACAAAGATATTTGAAATGTGAATACATTTACAACGAATAAATGATTATGATTATTATTATTATGATAAAAATAAAATAAATATAGTTAACAAAAACTGAAAAACACGTTTTTGAAGCACATTTAACTGAAAAGTAAAAAACAATTCACATTGTAAGGTGAAAATCATGAAATGGCGCGGGTTGCTCGAAAGACAAAAAATATGGCACAGAGCGTCCCACGCTTTTTCATAATTTTTACCTCATATTGGGAATATTTTTTTAAATCTTTTTGTCTATAAAAACCTCATGTGGGGATTATTACTAATAAATAAAGGTAACAAAAATTTCGACACAGGCGGGAATCGTACCCGCGACCTCGGGTATACGCCCCCGTCGCTCTGCCAATTGAGCTACCGTGTCAATGGCTGCCAGCGCGAAATTCTTCTATCCTTTATTACTTTTACACGTTTAAGTACTGTTTGCGTTTTTCTTTCCTTTATTTATTCTTTATTTATTAGTAATAAAACCTAAATGAGGTTTTCATGAACAAAGAGATTTAAATTATGTGATAGTCAGGCGTTTTCAACATTTGCATTCTATCTGAAAAGGTAGACAAGTGGCCTTCCGAAGTAAAAATTCGGAGGTAGGAAACGCAAACACTACTTAAACGTGTAAAAGTAATAAAGGATAGAAGAATTTCGCGCTGGCAGCCATTGACACGGTAGCTCAGTTGGCACAGCGACGGTTGATACCCGAGGTCGCGGGTTCGATCCCCGCCTGTGTCGAAATTTTTCTTTCCTTTATTTATTCTTTATTTATTATTAAGGCCTTTAACAATTCCTGTATTTCAGGTTGATTTATCGCTGGTGGGTCACATCCAGGGACTGCCTGAAATGACGCTAACGATTACAGATGGTATAGACTATATGGTGTCAATTGCTCATCGGCTTTACAAGTAAGTGGGAGGTGTTTTTAATTTTATAATTTCATAGGGACACAACATGATATACAAAAACTACAATCTAATTTATACAAACATAAGTATACTTACGCCATTATTTGCCATTGGGGTAGGCAAGGACTATCGGTCGCCACTTTGTAAGATCCTGGCAAACCTCTCTAGCTTCGTTTACATCCATCAGTCTTTTTATACATGCTCTTTTATGTATCTTTTAATCTTTTTTATGTATTTAAGAATATAAATCAAAATTTACTAATGCAGAATAAACATTAACATAAAGTCAAGACTGTCTCTGTGGTTTAGCGTTAGAGTAGTCAGCACACTATCTGACCTTGTGATAATGAAATTTTATTGAAACTATTTTTATTTTTCAGCTTGGTGTCATTTAAAGCGCCGTTTTTGAGTTGTGTTACGATGGTTCTACTGGTGGTATCTTCTGTGGTGTTATATTGTGTGCCTTTCAACTACTTATTAATAGCTTTTGGTAAGATGTTTGAACAATTCATTGTTAATTAAGCAGCAGTTTTTATCTGCAGTTTAACATATATATCACGGTTGCTTATATATATATATAAGCAACCTGTGATAGCTCAGTAGGCATGTGTGGTTTATTTATCATGTTAGTTAACGGTGAGGGAAAACATCGTGACGAAACCCACCTGGCTAAGTTTTACTTTGTCATGTGACCTGCCCCCTATAACGTGAGTACACTGTCCTGGTCCAAGCAAAACATGGGCACTCTTAAAGGTGATAATGTGATAGTACCTCTGCCAACCCCCTAGGGACAGGTGTGGTACAGGGATACAGTGTGATCGTTGAGTTTGAGTTTTTAACATTGAAAAAATATGAATGTATTTTTGTTTAGATGACAATTGAACCTCAAAAAATACTGCGAGTTATTATTATTTCTACACAGTGTGTTCATGTAGTTATGTTTTATTTCAGGTATATTTAAATTTGTAAGAAAATACTCCGACCCACAAAGAGAATACAACAATGATTTACTTGATTTCATCTTCCATGTTCCGGACAATGATAAATTGGTAAGATTTTGTATTCTTTCTAAAGTCATACATTACATGATTAATGCATGATTACCTCCATATTAATTATGTTGTGAAGGAAAGACACTGTTACTGTTTTGGTCTCTCTGTCACCAAGCTGTATCTAACAAACTGGGATCGATAGAAAGCAGATTATGTATTTCAATTGCCGATATAACACTAAATACTAAAAACTGATTAAATTAATAATTAAACGGGGTAAAATTAAATTTAAAGTTTATTTTGGTAAGACTAGATTACGGCGTTACTTGTTGTTGATGGCATTACTCCAACAAAAATAATTGATACATTGAGATCATGAAGCTACTAACTAAACAGGAGAGCGTACTCACAAAAATATGGTAAACAAAAATGCAATTTATTACCATGCAATAAAGTTAATTATCTTTTAAAAACTGTCAAGCAGAGAAACGTCCTAGAACGAGAGCCGTGTGAGAGAGAAGTGTGTCCCGCTCGCGCGGTTGCCAGCCGAGATTAAGTTCAAAGAAAAACAAATTCAAACTTATTTATAGGGAATATTTTATAAAAAGCAGGTTATTAACTGTTCCTTTTTTGTATTTTATTTTAATTATTATTGTCGCCTATCGATTTGGAGATAAATAATTGGTTAAGTTTGGCAAAAGGGATATTAATATTTGTCACGGGTATCCCCATCGAAACAAGATAAATGTGGTGTCCACAATTTATCATCTGTTTGAGTGTTTTGGAGCTTTTATCATTTAATAAAGAAAATAGTGATAAATATGGGTTCATGTTATGGAACAATAAATTAAATAACCTGTATCATCTCAAACTTTACCACATGAATGCATTAAACGATTTGAATTTGAATATAGCTGTGTGGTGTCGGCTTAGTATAGCACTACCCCATTTCTTCCGGTGGGTGTACGTAAGAGGCGACTAACGGTATTAGGGCTTTTAAGGGATTTTTGGGCAATGTGGTTGAGACCCATCACCAACAACCTTTATTTCACCATCTTTTCCTCACGCAACTTCCAAAAGTGGCTGAGGTAATTTTAATTCTCAAGCACTGGCTACCCATTCTTTTATAATCTGTAGCGACGCGCTGTCAGTACACAATGACGCGCACTACATAGAAACGCTGACAGTGCAAGAAGAATCACATTCTACAGCAACACGAAACCAAGTAATATACGTCACACGCGTCATCAAGACTTGCCATACAAATCGTACATCGCGCAATCGAAGTTTCTAAAACATTTACTATATATACAAGTTCCAACTTAATACAGTAGGACCACGGTCCCCAGGCATACCACTGCCTGGCGGAAGATCTTCCCTTTTCCTCCATATTGGTGACCCCAACGTCAGAACACGATGGCGTCCTTCAAAGCACAAGGAGTCATTTGGATGGGCCAGACAAGTACGAGCAGCAAAAGGATATCAAAGGACAGCAGACAAAAAAAAAGCGCTTCGAATCCACGGCTCAAGAGACGCAACTCGCAGCACGGCAGCAATGGGACCCGCAACGGGGCACCCACACCGTGGCTGTTGGAGTCAGCATTGAGGTTCCGGCAGACATGGCCGTCGAGCATACACACACTGGCACGAAGATATGGAGTCAAAATTTCCTGTTGGAGGGGGAGTAATGTAGCGACGCGCTGTCAGTACACAATGACGCGCACTACACAGAAACGCTGACAGTGCAAGAAGAATCACATTCTACAGCAACACGAAACCAAGTAATATACGTCACACGCGTCATCAAGACTCACCATACAAATCGTACATCGCGCAATCGAAGTTTCTAAAACATTTACTATATATACAAGTTCCAACTTAATACAGTAGGACCGCGGTCCCCAGGCATACCACCGCCTGGCGGAAGATCTTCCCTTTTCCTCCACAAATCTATTCATTAAGAATAAATATGTATAAAAAACACGTTGATTTACCAAAAATAATGTATATATGTAAATATAAGTGTTTTAATAATATTTTTTATAATGTATGTATGTAAATATAACTAATAAATAAAGGATCGAACCCGCGACCTCGGGTATACGCCCCCGTCGCTCTACCAATTGAGCTACCGTGTCAAAGGCTGCATCATGTCCCCACATGAGGTTTTCATGAACAAAAACATTCAAAATATGTAAATATAAGTGTTTTTGTATCCTTTAGAGGAACTATTATTAAAACACCAACAGATGGTCACCCTACATAAAACGAGACACAGTTAGCTAGTTAGCCATCCTTTTTCAGGACACTTCAGGTCGCCAGCGCGCGTTCCTGTTTAAATAATACTTCCATGATTGAGATACATTAAACAGTGACATATTGTATAGATAATGGTGCAGAATCCTCCAAATGAGAGTCCGACTCATACTAGGCTGGTCTTTTATTCTTCATCGCTCGGACTCCAGCGTATTAAATGCTGTATTGTTTGACGCTGAAACGTCGACAACAACATTCCTTAGCTTTATAGATAAGCTTTGGTTCAGTAGGGTAGTGTTTAATACATACATACACTCACGGGCATAAATCCCTTGAGGGGGTAGCCAGAGCTAGGGAACTAAAAATTCCTAAAAGATGGTGAAATAAAGGTTTTTGGTCATGGGTCTCCAACCGCATCGAACAAAATTCCCTTAAAAGCCCCAAATACCGTTAGTCGCCTCTTACGTACACCCACCGGAAGAAATGGGGTAGTGCTATTCTAAGCTGGCACTACACGGCACAGCCGGCACTACACGGCACGGTAGTGTTTAATAAAATAAAATATTTGGAGAAATAAATGTTGTTACATTTCTAGAATAAAACACTTTTCAGTAAAACGTAATTCGCGCATTCACGCAATTCATCGTTTCTGTTTCAGGAAAAATGGAAAGAATTAAGAGTACCTGAACCAGAACAAGTAACAAGACTTCCCAGCCCACTTCGATGATAAAATAAAACTACTTAATATGTTAATAAATTACTGTATATTTGTGATAAATACAATCGTTTCCAAAGTCTAGCATTTTATTGCCTTGAATAAAATACAGTTGAAATTATATCCATAAAATCTAAAGTCCCAAGATGGGAAAAAGAAGAAATCCTCTAAATTAAGATGGGTTTGGCTAATTATCCCATTGCAAGATGTGGCATGGCACTACACGTGAGCCATAGGCTCAATTTTTATACAGAAGAGACGTGGCGTAAAGGAAAATTGCTGTTCTTTCAGGTGCCGACATTTTGCCACTAGACGATGCACTACTGAATAAAGTTTATATTGAGCTATTTCGACTTTCCGCCACGTCACACACTTATATACCCTCCCCAAGTCTCTTCTGTATTACATTAGACGTGTCTCACAAAAAATAAGGCAGATAATAATTATTATAAGTCCAGTAATAGTAGTAGAGGCGTGAGAGAGCGAGTATGTCCCGTGAAAAATGAGATACAGACAGATCTTGTAAAATCTCATTCTCATACGCCTCATACTTCGGTGAATGGTCATCTGTTATCACAGCTTAAATTCAGAAAAACCATTTGTTATTGTCACAAATTTCCGATATGAATTGAGCTCTCATTATTCCATTACATAGAAAAACATGTTAAATAATAATATGTAAAAGTTATTCTAAAGTGAAAAGTGATGCTAAAATAATAGTTTGCAATACTAAATTTTAAAAAAGTCATACATTTTTTAATAAATTAGATGTTTAGTGACTATTAAAAAGTTAAACGAGGGAAGAGAAAGAATAAAGGAAGTTAAATAAACAAGTAAATGAATTAGTACTTTATCATCTCAGAATAGTGCGAATTGTGAAGTATACCATATATATTCACTAGTTTCATAATAACCTAAAGGTAGTATATGAAAGTAATATAAATTTGCGTAATATTGGTTGAGCAAAGTTTATTTCCAGATGCTAGCGTGTGTTAAAAAAATATAAAGAAGAAAATAAACGAGTTCTAATATAAGAATTAGAAAATCTTATTTATCACATTCAAGTTGAGCACATTAAATTACTAAATAAATTGTTATATTGAAGTCTTGTAACTACGCTAAGGGATACAATACTATTTAAATAAATACATAAGCAATTTTATTATGCTTGAAGCTTGTTCACAAAAAGATCCAAAGTGGATCCAAAATATTTTTACAATATATTTTTATTTGTAAATATTTTGTATCCAGTAACCGAATTTAATCACAGAATAAATGCTACTTAATCCGAAATAATTAGTTACCTACAGCTATTTAAGTCCTGAGGCCGATTTTAAGTTCTTTCCTGTCTTATAATTTACATTACACAAATATCACCAGTACCCTGTTTCATTACAACTAACTTAAACACTAATCACTTGACTGCACTAGTGTATTCCTTATGTCTATCATGAATCCTCATTTTGTGTGCATCACTCGGGGATGGTTTGGTTCCGGCACTTTCAGCTCGCGCCATTGTTTCTGAAAATTAGAAACTTATCTTTATTTTACTATCTATTATACTATACAATTTAACTTATCTTTGCTGTGTAATGTCGGCATAGAATAACACTACCCCATTTATTCCGGTGGGTGAACGTAAGAGGTGACTAACGGATTTGGAGCTTTTAAGGGATTTTTTATTTCACCATCTTTTACCCACTAAGATTTCCAAACGTGGCTGAGGAATTTCCAATTCCTTAGCTCTGGCTACCCCTTCTAGGGATTTATAGCCGTGAGCATATGTATGTATGTATGTATCTTTATTTATTCTGCAGTTTCTTTTTTGCTTACCAAAATTTGGCACCTGGAGGCCTAGAACGAGCGTTATTCTATCGTTACTCTGTCGGTTACAATAAGATAAAAGTATACGGTACTATGTAAGTGCAAAAGAGATAGCTGTTTTATACCACGCGATATCTAGTTAAAAGGTTGCTAGTGCTAGCCATGCTGGTACTCCCAGGATACACTTTTTATTTGGGGTTTGTACCCACGTAATAGGAGGCAAGCCTGTGCCTTTGTATAAATTCACTGTAACTTAATAAAGTATATCTTGTTTATTTGGCTTTCCTCAAAATGTATGAGTCAGAAATGTGCCACCTATTTGTCTTTAAATGAAACCAAAAATATGTAGACCAGTTTTACTATTCTAATCCACCCCACTTTTTGGAAACTAAGTCCACGTCTTCCCACTGAGCATCAAAGACTTTTTAAAAACCAAGGCAGATATATTCTTACGGCGATTATATTTAGAAGTAACTAAAATAATGTTTGTTTATTTAAACTAAACAATAAACCGGTCTGAATAAAAACTATTCTGACGATGAAATAGTTGATAAACATGAATAATATGTTAACTATACTTATAATAAATCTGTAGTGAGGTCAATTCTGTACATGGAATATATTTTCAAAATAACCATCAAGTGGTGATTAGATCAGTGAAATTTTTGTCTGTCTGTCTGTCTGTCTGTCTGTCGGTTTGTATGTTCCTTATGGAAACAAAAACTACTAGACGGATTTTAACGAAACTTGGTACAATTATTTTTTATACTCTTGCGCAGGTTTTTGTATACTTTCCAGCAGAGAAGTAAAGGGGAATTTGGGTAAATTTGGGGAAAACGGGAGAAGTTACTCCATTTTTTAAGCTTCCGTCACGTGTGCAGCCTTAATGGTTAAACTTACATAGAAATCATGTGTGGCGGAAATATTCTTCATAAAATTATCTAAAAAAAATCCTCAACAGTATATGTCTATCTTTTATGGTTGACTCACAATAACAAGTGTAATTCCTGATAGCTTAGCAGTTCGGAACATCCTGATTATATTTGTTTACTCTTACGTTTGTGAACCTCTCACTCATCCCTAATTTAAAAAAGGTATCATTATTACCTATTCAATAAAAAAAGAATCATAGAAATCGGTAGACAAACACCGAAATTATACATAAAATAAGCCATCGCGCCCGTGATCGAAACCAAATCTTTACTAATTTACATATAACATACGAGATGGCGCCAGTAGTTGCATCCTACATAACGTAATGATTTATTTTTTAACCGACTTCAAAAAAGGAGGTTCTCAGTTCGATTGTTTGTATGTATGTATGTATAATTGTCCGCGATTATCTCGAGTTTGGCTTAAGCTATTTGGATGCGGTTTTCAGAACAGTATTCGTTACATTTAGGAGAAGGTTTTAGTGCCTTAACCGACCAAAAAAAGAAAGGGGGTTCTGTGTTTGACCTGTATGTATGTCTGTTGGTCCGCGATTATCTCACGTTTGGCTTAATCTATTTGGATGCGGTTTTCAGAAAAGTATTCGTTACATTAAGGAAAAGGTTTTAGTGCCTTAACCGACCAAAAAAAGAAAGGAGGTTCTGTGTTTGACCTGTATGTATGTCTGTTGGTCCGCGATTATCTCACGTTTGGCTTAAGCTATTTGGATGCGGTTTTCAGAAAAGTATTCGTTACCTTTAGAAGATGGGTTAAGTGATTTAACCGACTCTAAAAGAAAGGAGGTTATGTGTTTGACCTGCATGTATGTATGTTGGTCGGCCATTATCTCGCGTTTCGCTTAAGCTATTTAGATGCGATTTTCAGAAAAGTACTCGTTACTTCCAGGACAAGGTTTTAGTGATCTAACCGTCTCAAAAAAGGAGTTTCTGAGTTTCACCTATAAGTATGTATATAAGTTTGAAGGTTCTTAGTTATTATTAGACAAAGAATTATCAGTTTATGTTATTACATTCAGGAGAAGGTTTAAGTTCTTTAACCATTTCGAAAAAAATGAGGTTTCTTAGTTTAAAATATAAGTATGTATGTAAAGTTATCAATACTAGACAGAGATTTATCAATATAATGTTAATAAAGTTTTTTTATTAGTAATAAACAGAGATACTAAATTATTAAACAAAAAAGTATATAAAAACATGAATAAATTACTCTTAATTATATTAAAGAAAAAAATATATATTGCAACATCATGTTTTTCATCCTGGTCATTTCAATCAAGGCTCTTTCGTCATGGGGATGGCTAAGTAATTTCTTTGAATCTATATCACTTAAAGCCATCTCATCAAGGGATTTTACACGACTCAACGCTACATATATATAAGAGTGTTTCTTTGCATTTGTGATAGGTGAACTTCTCTTTGCTCATCTGTTTCGGCAGCAAGAGCAGCACGCTGACGATCTCTCTCATTCTGAAGGGCAAGCACTAGTTATCGACACGATATCGGTTAAAATGAGATGGCAGTATACGATACTAAGTAAGTGCGTAAAAGATGGCTGCTTTATCCCACGCGATAACTAGTTAAAATACGGCTCGTGCTTGCCCTGCTGAAGTCTTTGTTTTTTTTCGATGGGTGTTTCGTTCTCCCTTACGCGACTTTTCCTTAAAGCATCCTTTGATTTTCTATCTAGGCCCGCAGGTAAACAAAATAGTAACAAGTAAGCTAAAGTCATTATAACAAATATAATAACTACCTGTTAATAAAACTATAAAATAAAAGGACAGTAAAACTTATCTCTAAAAAACTATCACTAATTCACTAAAAAAACTCAGAGTGATTTAAGAACTTATCACTAAAAAGTATAAAATAAAAAAGAAAAACAAAAACTTCAAATTAAAAACTAAACAGAAAAATTAAATATTATTATTTTTTATTTAAAAAAGAACCGCCTTCAAAAATCCAACTGAAAAGTATAAAATAATTTTTATTTATTTTATTATGTACAACTATATTCAACTTCTTCTTTTTGAAGTCGGTGCCAAACAGACAAATCCAGAATGAAAATTGCTACATACGAATAATAAATCAATCGATAGTGCCTCAACAACAGTAGGTAACACAATCGCGCTCAAAAATCAAGAAATTTCATCCGCTCGCAACGACGTCGCTTTATAAAGGATGGAATTGGGGGACAGTGAGCGGTGCTTAGCCTGGTGCGCATGCGTCGCACTCCGCAGAGAAATTATCATAATATACATGTCACCGTAAAACTGTGAATACTAGTAAATTATAATTTAAGATAGATAGCGAGATAGTAAACTAACGTTAGGTTAGGTTATGTAAGATTATCAGATTTCAAACTAACGGAATTAACAATTCGACAGAGACATGCATGCACCGAGTTGGCACAACCAAAACTCCTAACACTTTGTAAAAAGACGATCGAGAATCTAAATCACTACATAGTATAAAACAAAGTCGCTTTCTCTATCTATGTCTGGGATATAGGGACATCCTTATGTATACTTTAATCTGTAAAACTACGAAATGAATTTTGATACGAATTTTTTGATTAATTTATTAAAAAGGAAGGTTTATAAGGATGGTATACGCTGATGGGGTGGAGAACTCACTCAACTTGGGCGGGCCACTAATATTCGTTCTTCTTTGTCATGAAAATTGGTTTGGCACCGACTTCAAAAAGAAGAAGTTGAATATAGTTGTACATAATAAAATAAATAAAAATTATTTTATACTTTTCAGTTGGATTTTTGAAGGCGGTTCTTTTTTAAATAAAAAATAATAATATTTAATTTTTCTGTTTAGTTTTTAATTTGAAGTTTTTGTTTTTCTTTTTTATTTTATACTTTTTAGATTGTTATAATAGGCGTTTTATTCCAAAATTTGCTATTAAACGGAAATACTGAACCGTTCATTAAAGCGCATTCAAAATCACCAAACTACACTGTTTAGGGAGTGCTATAAATTTAATAAATTGAAACCTCAGATATTTAAAAAAACAACGCTACCCGTGCGAAGCTGGGACGATCCACTAGTTTTAAATATAAGAATAATGATTTCATTTGAAAGTATTTCATAATATTATATGTACGGTCTATCGGCCTAGTAACAACCACTGATAAGTTAGACATTGCAAGATATTGTAAAAACATACATGCCCTAAAACACCCAATGCAATGTAGGGTCTCTTGCTGCAACATTATATGGGCTGTGATGTTACATAACATAACATAACATAAACTTTCACGCCGAATATCCCCGACGGGGTTGGCAGAGTTACTAATACTTCTGAACATCACGTGACTTTATCACCTGGTGTTCAGAGTACCCACGTTTTGCATGGACAGTGTACTCACGTGATAGGGGGCAGGCCTATCGCCGTTTTGTACGAATACACTGTCACATGACTAAGTAAAACTCAGCCATGTGGGTTTCCTCACGATGTTTTCCCTCACCGTTAACAACCATGATAAATTAACCACACTTATGTCTTGCACGTCAACCGGTGTTCTACCTACTGAGCTATCACGTCGTATGTATGTATGTTACATAAGTAAATACTTAAAAAGGTTGGAAAATAAAAATATGTGTTTGTTTAATGTTATTAACAAGTAATTTTATTTCGATGTAGAATGGTATGTCACCTATATGATACGCCATAATAAGTCAAGCATAGATATGGACAAGAAACAAAAATATGATAAAAGGTTTTGGCATTTATTACGTTTGAGTAAATTTATAAAATTCTACAGCATTGATGTTGTTATTGTCATTGATTCACATTTCAATAAAAAAAAATCATTAGTAATTACAGACTCACCAAAATCTCATTATCTGGAACTCTTGAAATGAAGTCCAGGAGGTCGTGATTAGGTACTCTGTCAGGGTTTAGGAACTTTCGAGTGAACTTGTATATACCTGAAACCATATATAGTATTTGCTTATCATATCTAACATAGTTTACAATATTAAAAACTCAGATTACGACATGGACGCCAATAATAGAAATTACAAACGCAAGTTTTGTGCAACCATTATTCTTTGGATTCCCGGATGGACCTTGGGGAAAACTACCCTCCCTGCCAAGACTGTCAGTTACCTTCCTTCAAAATTATTTGAGTTCCATGTTGTGATACCCACCTACTATACTGTAAAGGCGATAAGGTTGTAATTATGAAACAAAGTGTTGTGGGCAGTCTGTTAGAGTATGTATCATCCCTATTCTTATGACAATTAAATGTACCAGGTTTTTTATCTTACATACATACTCATACTCACGGCCATCAATCCAAAAAGGGGTAGCCAGAGCTTCAGAGCTAGAAACTCCTCAGCCAGATTTGGAAGTTGCCAAGACAAGATGATAGAAATAAAGTATCGTTGGTGATGGGTCTCCAACCGCATCGCCCAAAAAACCACTTAAAACCTCCAACCTTAGTCGCCTATTACGACACCCATGGGCCGAAAGGGGTAGTGACATTCTAAGCCTGCTCTACGCGGCATTGACATGCTTTCTTTGATAGCCCAAATATCTTACCTAGAGCCATAAACAAGTAGTTTGCAGGTAGAGCGTACAAAGCTATGGACACCAAAACCAACGCAGTTATCGCCACGTAACTGAGATACGGCACTGCAAAAGTCACCAAGCTGGAACAGTTAAACAATCATTTGAAAACCACTGTTAAAAGTGTTATTGGACACGATTAAAAATATGACATCCACCAATCTTGAAAAATGAACGAAGCTAGAAAGGTTTGCCAGGATCGTACAAAGTGGCGATCAATAGTCTCTGCTTACCCCAAGAGGAACTAACAGCGTGAGTATATCTATTATGTAAAAATATTACAAAGCAATATCACGAAATAATACCGTTCAGTGTAATTAATGTTCAATTTAGTTAAATTATTGAATAGTTTTAAGTGTAAGGCGCGGATGGATGAAAGTAAAGTGGCCAAAATGATATGATAGGAGCTAATATGCACGGTGTTGCAAAAAATTTCAAGACCAGATTGAAAATGTTCTCATTAAGACGGGGGTCTTCAAAGTGAGGAGAATAAAAGAGAATGTATGATAATAATTATGAATGAAAGGGAAGCAAGTGTGTCAGTATTGTGTAAAGTGGGAAATAGGAAGATGATGATGAAAAGGAAATAGTTTTCCAGTATAAACCATTTAGTTACTAGTTTTATTATTCCAAATTTGGACTGCTTGTAGATTTAGTAAGTTTATCGAGACAGTAGTAACGTACATTGATAGTCAATCAATATTATATAGTGGTTTGAACAATGAAAAATAATACCATAATAATGAATATGCATAAAATCTAGAAGTCAACCGTTAATGTCAATCATCATATAGCAAAATTAATCAACCATTTCTCAAATGAAGGATAGTTGAAAGCATATTTTAAAGACATTTAATGTATTGTTTGTATGGTATTGTATATTCTTTTCAAATAAAAGTGAGCTCATAGTTAAGTGCCAAAGGTCAACACCGATAAAAATAACTTATTATATGGCATTGTTCTATGCCAACGTGACTTCGAGACCTATAAAGCTTAATTGATTTTAAATAAAATATACATCGTTTACAATTGTTGCCATCTATACTTATAATAAATCTGTAGAGAGGTCAATTCTGTACATGAAATATATTTTCAAAATAACCATCAGGTGGTGATTAGGGATCGATACTGATGCCAAAAATGCAATCAGTAAAATTTTTGTCTGTCTGTCTGTCTGTCTGTCTGTCTGTCTGTCTGTCTGTCTGTCGGTTTGTATGTTCCTTATGGAAACAAAAACTACTCGACGGATTTTAACGAAACTTGGTACAATTATTCTTCATACACCTGCGCAGGTTTTTGTATACTTTCCAGCAGAGTAGTAAAGGGGAATTTTGGGAAATTTTGGGAAAACGGGAGAAGTTACTCCATTTTTTAAGCTTCCGTCGAGTGTGCAGCCTCAATGGTTAAACTTACATAGAAATCATGTGTGACGGAAATATTCTTCATAAAATTATCTAAAAAAAATCCTCAGCAGTTTATGTCTATCTTTTACGGTTGACTCACAATAACGCGTGTAATTCCTGATAGCTTAGCAGTTCGGATCATTCTGATTATATTTGTTTACTCTTACGTTTGTAAACGTCTCACTCATCTCAAATTTAAAGAAGGTAACATTATTACCTATTCAATAAAAAAAGAAGCATAGAAATCGGTAGACGAACACCGAAATTATACATAAAATAAGCCATCGCGCCCGTGATCAAAACCAAATCTTTACTAATTTACATATAACATACTAGATGGCGCGAGTAGTTGCATCCTAAATCACGTGATGATTTAGTTTTTAGATTGTTATAAATACTTCATAGCGTTTTATTTAAAAATTTGCTATTAAACGGAAATACTGAACCGTTCATCAAAGCGCATTTAAAATCACCAAACTACACTGTTTAGGGAGTGCTATAAATTTAATAAATTGAAAACATTGCGCTGAATTTCACAATGCTTGAGCAGTGACTGAAGAAAGAAACCTCAGATATTTAAAAAAACAACGCTACCCGTGCGAAGCTGGGACGATCCACTAGTTTATAAATAAAAAATGATTTCCTTAAGCAACCGTGATAGCCCAGTGGGTAGAACACTCGGTTATCGTGCAAACGACTAGTGTTCAAATCCTGGGTCGTACATCCTACACCAATTTGTCTTTTCTAAAGACATATGTATGGTTAATTTATCATGGTTGTTAACGGTGAGTGAAAACATCGTGAGGAAACCCACATGGCTGAGTTGTACTTAGTCATGTGACAGCGTATTCGTACTAAACGGCGATAGGCCTTCCCCCTATCACGTGAGTACACTGTCCATGCAAAAGGTGGGTACTCCAAACACCAGGTGACAAAGTCACGTGATGTTCAGAAGTATTAATACCTCTGCCAACCCCTTCGGGGATATTCGGCGTGAACGTTTATGTTTATGTTATATCTATTTCCTTAAAGAAATCCTTATTTATTTTGAATCTTTAAATTTAATGAATTAAGTATGCCTGATGATCTATAAGTATCAAAGTCATAAGGTTCAAATAAGTTAGCCTCTTCGTAACTTTTTTTTGCAATATATTTAATATATACCTAACTATATTTATTCGAAATTGTTAACAAATACTACCCAAACTATTCGTTACATTAAAAATCTGTTCTATCCTATAGTAAATTAAAGGTTAAATATTAAGTCGAAGTTACATTCAACTGTAGAACGTTTTCTGAACAGTATGTTCTCTGATTTACTCACTTAAAGCGAGATACATCGGATAGTTCTCAGACTAATAAGGTAAAGTGCTGGAAGCTGCTTGATATTTAAATAAAAATGTTACTTACTTTAACATACCTAATCAACCGGTTATTTCTGGATTAACTTTAACATACGCACTATAAATTAACTGGAATGAAAGCTGTGAATCTTTTATAAGGTTACGTAAATTCCTTCTTTAAACTCTCTTACCACTCTACTATTACACAAATTCATTACATTGGATACGATAGGCAAAGACTATCAATCGCCACTTTGCCCGATTCTGACAATTATTATTTAGCTTATAAATAAAGGGTAAACAAAAGAAAGAAAAATTTCGACACACATTTTGACATTTTGTTTAACCTTTGTTTATTAGTAATAATCCCTACATGAGGTTCTCATGAACAAAAACATTCAAATTTATTTAGCTTCCCACATGACATACATCATTCTTCTCTTGCATGCTCTTTTATTCTTCTCACGGCTCAGCCTACCATTTTTTTTATAAGTTTTGTGTTAACTTACTTGTTTAACCTTTCGAATAATGACACAATGTAGTCAATTGCATTTTTGATTGTCAGCGTCAGATCTTGTAATCCATAAATACGATTCTTCAACGTTTTGTCATCCTAGAAACACAAAATTTTACTTGTAGCAAGCCTATTTAATTTAATGATCGTGCAAACGTGAAAATTACTAAGCATTTTTCAGTATAAATTATATGCAATGTGGGTACCATCAAGCTTCCTCTGAACCGAATAATATGATCTTGAACTATAAAGGCTTGTTTATGATTACACTTAAGTCAAATTTAAACCCAGATACCTATAACACTTTTCAAGAACACCAAGGGAAGCGAAAGGATAGTGCTATTCAAAGCCAGCAAAACACAGCTAAAAAACAAGTGGCCTGAAATGGAAATTAACAACAATATAGCCTCTAACAAGGTAAGCTGTTGCGTAAAAGAAATTACTCCTTACAACAAAATCAATTTGACTGTATAGAGAGCAGGGAAGCTCCATTAAAAATATATTAGTAGTACACACATATGTAGATAAGAAAAGAATTACTTTTTATTGCTCATCACAATATGACAATATAAACAATACAGTTCTTCATAGACGTTCAATAGTATAGTGGACAAGGTGGTTCTACGACTTGCTGGATGCTGATGGATGGCAGAAGCACAGGACCGGTTGTTGTGAGAATCTTTGGAGGAGGCCTCTGTCCAGCAGCAGACGTCTATTGGCTGACAATGATGATGACCATAGAAAATGTTACGTAACATTTATGTACGATTTTACTTACCTTCTGGTTCTCAGCTTCATCGTCCCCACCGTCGTCATCCACCTGATATGGTGACACCGTGTATTGATGATCTGAAATTGTTACAAGATCAATTTATTGTCTGTAAACTCGATTTCTAATTGACGATGATTTTGTTTTTGAGTAATAACTGCTAGACTACACGGGAAGGGTAAACGTCGTGAATATAATTTAAAAGTTTTTGTGTTTCCTGAATATAACACAGGACTGTGTTGTACATAATCTTGTGACAGTGTATTCGTAGAAAACGGTATATATACTGTGCAAGCAATAAGTTGATACTCTGTAACCAGGAGATACGAAATTAATGTGAAGTTCAGAAGTATAATTCTAAAAGTATAACCTCTGGTACTACTTCGGAGATTTACGGTGTGATTCTAAGTTTCAGAGTGAGACAGAGTTAAGAACTACTAGAACCGCACAGTGATATCGGTTCGGCTGTCACAGATCCCGAATCAAGTAAGACATGACGCTGGAATCGTGGCTATATATAGTATAGGAGATAGTTCTAAGTTTTCGCTCGTGAAACGTGACCGTTTCATGCATTCAGCCGGCATAGATTTATTTATTAGACGTCATCAAATCGAAAATGACATTGTTTTTAACATTTTATAAAATATTTCATTATCCGGGCAGACCATCCATGCACCAACTTCTTGAAATTGTAATAATTAATATTTTTATTTGAATCCAATTAAACAAACCATATGAAATATTTAATAGCCTTTACCGCAATCGTGATACTAATTGAAAAATCAAAGTCAAAAGTCTAATGGGTCAAATCGTAATGTTTGGTTGCGTTGAAGATAATACGTTAGTTATTTTTATAACATATTTAATGTTGTTGTTAATTTCCAGTTCTATTTATAAAGCCAAATTAACACCGTTATAAGAATGGGTTTCTGATAATCATTTATTAATGGGGACATGATAGTCCAGTGGGTAGAACACCCGCCCGAAAACAGAAGGGCGTGAGTTCCAATCCTGGGTCGGGCTTACACCAATTTTGCCTTTTCTAAAATCATATGTGTGGTAAATTTATCATGGTTGTTAGCGGTGAGGAAAAACATCGTGAGAAAACCCACATGGCTGAGTTGTACTTAGTCATGTGACAGTGTATTCGTACAAAACGGCGATAGGCCTGCCCCCTATCACGTGAGTACATTGTCTACGCAAAACTAAGCAAATGTGAGTTCAGAAGTATTAGTACCTCTGCCAACCCCTTCGGGGATAAACAGCGTGAACGTTTATGTTATGTTATTTATTAATTTCATGGTTGTTACTTAAAATATAGTATTAATTAATTGGTCAAACAAAATTTAATTTACAGGACGTCCCAAATCAACAATTATAAATCGTTCAGTTCCGATTATAGTTTTACAAATATATTTCTTCATTAATGAATGCAGAATAAAAAAGTTTTTTCGAATATATTTTCGTTTTAATAGTTCATCAATTTGAAGCCTGACGAGGTTGTTGAAAACTGAAGGCCTCTACTGCAAACTAAAAATAAAAGCTTTCTTATCCGTTTCCAATCCAATCGTATATTATTGTTTTTCCTAATCACATTTTCTTTTCGTATGACACTTCTTATTTCTATTTACAATTAATCAAAAAATATAAAAGTCAAACATATTTCATAAAGAACGATATCAACGAAAATAGGTAAAGGTAAACAATAAGGTTTTTAACATCCTCCCGGCCAAAATATAGCAAAACACCTAAATAAACATATTACATTCTAGAACATTTTGCTAAAGCAAAACAAAATAGTCAAATATGATGAGTTTTTCATGTAAAACAAATCCGACATATGAAAAACAAGATAACTTAGTAAATCATTAATTATTCACATTTCCAATAAACAATAATTTTGAAACATGCCGCTTAAGTATACCACCAACCGTACGAACGTCTACAATTCTAACTAGATCGTCAGGACCTGGATATATTTTTTCGATTACTCCCTTTGGCCAAACATTACGCGGTAGAGATGGATCCACAACTATAACCAATGCTCCTACTGTAATATTAGCCCGATTGACCTGTCCGGAGCGTTTTAATGACGTCGGTAGGTATTCGCGTACCCATCGACGGCAAAAATTATCCGCGAGTCGCTGCGCATTCCTCCAACACTTTTGAGAGATGCCGTCGCAGTAACCCAACCACGGCACATCAGAAGGTCCCCCTAACAAAAAATGATTAGGAGTCAAAGCTTCCGGGTCCGCTGCATCAACTGAAACATGAGTAAGAGGACGAGAATTGAGTATATTTTCGATCTCGGCCAATAACGTTTGCAACACTTCTTCTTTAGGTGCCTGTTCTTTCAAAACTACACCTAAACAACGCTTAACGCTGCGCACGAGTCGTTCCCATGCCCCGCCAGTATGTGGTGCTGCTGGAGCGTTGAATCGCCATCCTATATGCTTATTTGTTAAGAAAATATGTACACTATCCTGATTAATATTTTGTAATACTTCTTTCAACTCTATATTAGCCCCGTGAAAATTTGTACCATTATCAGAGTACATGGTAGATGGACATCCTCTTCTAGCCATCATTCTGCGCATCGCCATAATGGCTGAATCCGTGCTTAAGTTACCGGCTAATTCAATGTGTATTGCCCTAGTTGTAAGACAAGTAAATAACGCACCATATCGTTTCTCACGTCGTCGTCCTATTGTTACTTGCATGGGGCCAAAATAATCTAACCCGCAATGAGTAAATGGACGATGATGATGGGCTAGTCGACCGAACGGTAAATCGCCACTAACTTGTTGCATGGGTTGAGCTCTGCGAATTAAGCAAAATTGACAATCATAACTTAAACGCTTAACTGATGGTCGTAAGTGAAGAATCCAGAATTTTTGTCTTAACTTAATTAACTCATTGACTACACTTTCTGTGTGACCATGAAAGGTCTTTTCATGGTAGTGTTTAATCAGTAATTGAGTGTAGTTTGAATGTTTTCCGTCGAGAACAATTGGCTCAAGTGTATCTCTGTTAACTTCTTGAATAGCATTAGCTCTGCCTTTTAATCGGATAATACCAGCTTCATCTAGAAACACATTAATTTTTTTCAATTGACTGGAATTGTCAAGTGAAATATTTGATCTCAAACGAACGATTTCCTCCGGGAAACTTTCCTGTTGGCTTGTTCTAATCCACAACTGCTCTGCTTTCTGAAGGAGTTCTACAAACGGTTTTGATCGTTTTCGAAGACATTCTACAAACCACAAAACTCGAGCAGTTGTACGTACAAGTCTTAGCCATTTCGAAAACCGTCTTATATCTGGTAGCGCTCTATCTATTTGAGTATCATCTCCAATTACTAACACTGTTCCATCTTGTAAATCTAATAAAGCCGGAGCCATCTTTGGCCATTCATCTCTTGATGATTTTAAAAAAGTAGCATTAATCCATAATGACTCTTCACTGCCGTTTGCCACGTCTTCTTTTACTTTCTTCAAACTGACATCGAAACCTAAAACATCACTACGTGGTTTCCACGTCATACCTAATGTTCGGTGAAGTTTATTAGATTCTAAAAGCTTGACTGACTCAGATTGAACACTTTCAGGTAAACACGATGG
Source organism: Bedellia somnulentella (assembly GCA_963576735.1). Classification (NCBI taxonomy): domain Eukaryota; kingdom Metazoa; phylum Arthropoda; class Insecta; order Lepidoptera; family Bedelliidae; genus Bedellia; species Bedellia somnulentella. The sequence goes on along the minus strand of OY755172.1, from coordinate 5,167,352 downwards.
TTCATTAGAAACAAACCCTCTAATCTCAAACCCTCCAGATGCGTGAATTTTGGTCACATCTGCAATCAGCTGTTTCATTTCTTCCACAGTATCGACGCTATCTGCATAGTCATCCACATAATGACGTCGTTTAATTGCCATGACAGCTCTAGGGTGTGTAGTCGAGAATTCATCAGCATTTTTTCTTAAAATGTATGTTGCGGTGCATGGTGATGATTTTGCACCAAAAATCATTGATGTCATTTTGTACGTCCTTACAGCACTATTTTTATTAGGTCGCCACAAAAACAACTGTGCTAACTGATCTTTATCAATAATTTTGAAACGTTGCATTGCAATATTTTTACTGTCGGGAAAATGAACGCTATCAGAACGCCACAGTAATCCGACTTCCCATTTTCCATTAACTTTTCGCGATGTCTTGTCTAAAATGTTAAGTGCTCTATGGTCGTCATGTGACAGCTTGTCTTCATTTTTCGTTTTGATCCCAATACTGTCTATATGAAAATATTCTTTAACAATTTCATGTAATTCTGCATCCGTTTTATGTGATTCTGAATGAACATGATAGGTAAACTCAGTTTCATTAAGTTGTGATGTGATTGATGAAACAAATCCGTGTATTACCCACCCTAATTCTGTAAGTGATGCAACTGGCTCATTCATTCGTCCCTGTCTTACTTCCCTGCTAACAATCAAATGCCAATAGTCCTGGCCAATGAGAAGTGTTGGTCGTCCATCATACGATTTAATGGGAATATCTTGTAAATGAGTATATTTGTACAAAACATTCTTATCAATTCCTTGCGTGGGCAAAATTAGTTCATCAACGGTGCGGACTCTATTGAGGATGTGTTTACCACATGACGTACGTAATGTCAAAGAAACGAGATAACCCTTTTGCTTTTGCATGCCGCCTACCGCGCCCTGTAAGTTATAATCGACACAAGAACCCTCCGCGCCTACATGTTTTGCAACTCTACTATCAATTAAAGTTACCGTAGAACCCTCATCTAGCAATGCCAAAGTTTCATAAGATCCTAACGGGCCTTCTACGTTGACAGGTAGTACTTTCAAAAACACCTTACCTTTATCATCCATGTTGGTCCACACATTCGCGGTAATCTCTGAAATATTCGACGGTGTGATGTCTTTATTACTTGTGTCTGGCTGCAACTTAATCATCTGCGGCTTAGTTGATGCTTTAGCGGATCTCCAATTTGTCCAATCATCCCTATGTAACATTGTATGATGACCACGGTTACACGTCTTACATCTATTTCGTGACTTACATTTTTCGCGTCGATGATCTGGGCTAAAACATTTAAAACATAATTTTGTGTCACAAACCCATTGCCATTTGTCGTTTAATTCAAGAGCTAAAAATGCAGAACATTTTTCAAACGAATGGTTTCCATGACAATAGACACATTTGTTTACATTCAAACTGTCATTTTTAACCATGACATTGATAGCTGATGACGTTTCACCAACCCTATTAACTGTCGTAAGAACTGGCTTTAAAGAGCTAGAGGATCTAAATAATCGCTGTGGAAGTTCTACTACACCCGCCTTACATAATCGTTCAGACTCGTGCATTAAAAATTCCGATAATGCAGATAATCGCGGTTGGTGGCTACTTAAGTTGCTATAATAATCTGTCCATCTATAAACCAAACTTTCAGTTAATTTATTTACGACTTCAGATACTAACTCAGGATTGTATAAATAATCAAAACATTGTGTAGCCTTGATTGCGGCTACACAGTTTGCTACTTTCGTCGCGAGTGTTATTAAATCTGACCTAGTACCTGTCAATTTTGCTACCTTTTTCATCTGAGATATAACCATGTGCAACACTAATTCTGGTCTTCCAAATCGCATCTCCAGGGTTTTAATGATTTCTTCGGCTGATGTTACCGTAATCAGTCGTGCGGCAACTGCTTCCCATGCGTCACCCTTGAGACATCTTTGTAAACGAGCCAGATTCTCCTCGTCCGAATACTGGCCTATGCGTGTCGTCGAGGTGAATGCTTGTTTGAATCGTAACCAATCCAGAGGGTCTCCACTAAAAATCGGTAGATCTCGCGCTGACAAGCGACCTAGCAATTTGTCACTATGTGGAATGTGGTCAAATCGCGGGTTAGGTAGCGCGAAGTCGGTTCGTCCGGGCGGCAACCAGTGGGCTGCGGCGGGGTGTGCGGCAGGTGCTGGTGGTTCCGGCGGTGTATAATCGTTCGCCTCTGGAGCATCATTGATCCATTGTTGCACGTATGATGTCGATCCACTCTTTCTGGAGCCGCGTATTGACCGTTCTTCTTCTAAACGAGCATCAATGAGAGCTTGTTGGGCTAATAATTTCTTTTCTTGCAATTGAATTCTCTGCAGTTCTAATTTTGCTTTTTCTGTCGCAGCGCGCGCCTCCATGATCTGTTTGCGAGTCACGGCGCTTATATGAGAACTGCTTCTTGTGGACTGTATAGGTTGAGTCTCCAAGGCGGACGCTGCAGCAATATTATCCTCGTGCCCAGTAGTCGTGGGCTCACGGGGATTTGCTGTCGTGCTAGTCTGTTCACCTTCTTTCATTTTTTTCACTCTTTCGCTTCTTCTGAGATCCATACGGACTATTCTAGGACCACTTTGTTGAAAACTGAAGGCCTCTACTGCAAACTAAAAATAAAAGCTTTCTTATCCGTTTCCAATCCAATCGTATATTATTGTTTTTCCTAATCACATTTTCTTTTCGTATGACACTTCTTATTTCTATTTACAATTAATCAAAAAATATAAAAGTCAAACATATTTCATAAAGAACGATATCAACGAAAATAGGTAAAGGTAAACAATAAGGTTTTTAACAGAGGTTTTGTTTCCATGTCAATCTTTGAGACAGCTTGCTTGGGTGTAGTAAGCAATAGTGTTATTAAATAAGCAAAGTAAGTTTAAATTAGCTTATACTTATAACGCTATAAGTTCACTTTCTACCATACCTTTTGTGCTGTGTCTTGAAATATTTGCTTAAATGTAGGTTGGGAAAAAACATTAACTAACTTAAGTTGATACACTCACGTAAAGAGTAGGAAAATAATGTTAACCGTCTACACGGAATTATTACAATACATATGAGTAACAAAATATATAATGAGTAATGAAATCTTACTACAACTCCGATGACCAGACCAGTAGTAGAGGAAGGGCGTGAGGAGCAGCAGTGGCACCATCCACAGCTGAATGAAGTACCAGAACACCAGCCAACCTAGCAACGCTAGGGCCGACTTCTCCCGGTTTTCCCATTCGAATAGTCGCCTGGAAAGCATTTTAATGATATTTAAATATGTATAAGATGTGTATAAGTTATTAAAATTAATTTTTATTCTGTAAGTTGTTGTTTTTAGTTAAATTGTTATAGGTGGGGATTTTTAATTGGCATTGCATTGTTTACTTTATTTTTTAGAAAATTTTATACATAAATATATATACTCACGGCTATAAATCCCTTAACGGTAGCCAGAGCTTTGGAATGAGAAATTCCTCAGCTCAGAATGAGAAATGTATATGGGGTAAATCTTTCAAATAAAATAAGTTCTTGTTGAGTTGGTGATGGCGAAATGAAGGACAAATTAAGATCAAACAGTTAATACAAAGAGCATGTATGCAAAAAAATAGCGCGAGAATTTTACTAGGATCCAAAGTGGCGATCAGTGTCAGTACTTAACGGTAATTATCTTACGCTTCCATAATCCATGGGGTCAATCGATGTTCTTCACGAATACTTCGGTCTACTTTGTCTCCAAATTTCTATTTACATTGCTAGCCGTACTAGCAATATACATTTGCAGCCACCGACTAATATAAGACAGTCACAGGTATTTTGGCGCTAGCGGGCGCTCTACGGTGTGTAATTATTATAAAGACAAGAAAATTATTGGGAAGTAATACTCACTTAAAGTGTTCATTTCCTTGTTGTAGGAAATCAAAGAGATCTTTGAGGAATTCCAAATTACTGTAGATAAGTGGAATATCAAATTTTGGCGGTTTCTGAATGTACTTTATTTCTTTCGGACTTAATACTCTGACTGAAGCTTTTATCTGTAAAAATACGTACAAAATTATTAATAAACCATTGTACTCGTAATAAATTATTTTAGATACATCTATGTATGATTTTTAAGTTTTGTTTATGTGAAGCAATAGTTTTTGATATTTTCCAAACAGAATCAAATTTTGAATTGAGATGAATTGAATACTTTTAAAAGATAGAATAAATAAAGCAGATGTCCGAAGAATACATAATAAAATACAAATATGAAAACCTTGATAGGAAAATAAAGCACTAGAGGTTGAAAGCACGGTAAACATTAGCGATCGATACTCTTTGCCTATCCCTATGGGATTAAACGCGGCGAGTGACTGTACATTTAGAATCGATTGAAATTTAAATACTGTTGATACAGAAGCCAAATTTAGCATATTTAAAAAAAATGTAGTATGTTTGCGCATCAAGTAAAAACTACTCGATAGATCTTGATATTTTTTCCGGTTTTCGTAAAGGTCGCCACAGGAGCGTCAAAAAACTGCAACTGGTAGGCAAATCTTGTTACTCTTTATCAATGGTAATTCATAAAACTGTAAACCAAAGGCTGAAAATGATTAAATTGTCTACATAATTTCGGGCGGAAATATAATACTCACAGGGTTCCAAACGACAGACATCTCTAAAAGCAGCCTGGGGCAGTTTCCTCTCGCACTTGACTTCTCTGAACGATTCTTCAGCGCATACCATCGCTTCTCATTATTATTTATCCTCAACAGAGGAATTGAAACTCGCCCAATAAACTCTCCCTTAGTCGATCTGAGGGACTCATCGTAAACTGTTATCACTAATGTTGATGTTATATCGTTCACTTTGCTGAAATAAAAAAAATGCTCATAACAATTGGTATTTATGATACACAAAATTTTCAAGATAAAAAGGTCTGAAGAGTTTGTTTTAGAAACAAGTTCTTTTTATTGAGTAAAAACTTCCTGCGCAAAAAAGGGGAAGTACTATACGCGTGAATCTTTACGTGTTTTGTATTATGATAGTGTTTCCGTCGTAAAAATCATTCAATGCTATATAAAACATTACTTGTTGGCGGAAAACCTGTTTCTGACGATTAAATTCAAAAGTTGCAATCAATATCTGCATTTTATATGAGTTGAACAGAAAGGTGCTCATTAAGAGTTCGTTGTTCTAATAAACTGATTTAATGTGCTTGTGAGCTTAAGGGAAATTATGTCAATCGTAGAATGGTAATATATTGCGGTTCTTAAAATGTATTGTATTATGGAGTATTAAAAAGTGTAAATGTATACAGCTCTAAATAGGGTTATCAAATTGCAAAAAATATCACTATTAAAAAAGTAAAAGTGTGGATTTTGCTTGTTCCTTTACTTAACTAGTTCGAAATGTTATACTTTCAGTGCGAACTTTAATGATCGGACAATTGAGTACAACAATAAAAGGACAAAAAATCGTAAAAGTTCTTTATCTATATACAAACGGACCGATCCCCGGATTTGGACAAGTTTTAAAAAAGTTACTCCCTACATCCGCTATATATGCCAGTGAAAGTCCAGTAAAAATTAGTTCACCTGTTTAGATTAGAGACAGACAGACGGACAGTTATGTATAAAAAAGTATTTTGGTGTGTGTTACATCCCTACTGGCTAAAAATCTGACCAGCGGTATTCCAATGACAACAAAATGCTGCAGTTACTTATTTGTTACTGACGTTACCAAATGTGAATGGAATCTATTTTCTAGTTGTTTGTGAATGTTTTTATTTGTTTGGTTCATAATGTGTTTGTTGGTTTATTAAAATATTCCCATATTTCGGTAGTTATCATTATATACATTCTGCCCTCAAATTCCTCATAATGCGCATACGTGCTCTTACATGCACCCCACTTTATACATTTGCTTTTCTTAAAACGTGTTCTACCTGGTCTCAAACCTACACTACGCTATATTTGTGGTATATATTTTTCTTTACTTTAATTATATCCATATGCTGTGCATCCAGCATCTATGCCGAAACCGTTATATCATATCTTTCCTTATCTCTTCCGAGACGACCCACTATTTTCAACCTCAAATATTGTATAAATCTTGTGTAATGTATAAAATCAAATAATGTATCAGTATAATAATTTGTAACAACTCACAAATTATAACTCTTCCCCCAACTCGGGTCGCTAGTACCCCGTATCGTATGCGTCTGTACCCTGGAGTTGTCCAGTTCAATCACGCAATACGCATCGGCTTTCCCGCCAATAGCCATCGTGGACAGTCCCCGCGCCGAGTACACCACCAGTGACAGCTGCCCCACCTCGCTCCAGCCACTTAGACGGTACCATGCCTGCTGCATAACACACAAGGCTTATAAATAAATTCCTGTCACAGAGACTGACAGATCAGGATCTTTCGGGGATGTTTCAGAATAAAATAGTAGTCTATTTGAATGTTAGAAGAATGAAGAATAAAAGAGCATGTATGAAAAGATTGATGGATGTAAACGAAGCCAGAGAGGTTTGCCAGGATCGTACAAAGTGGCGATCGATAGTCTCTGCCTACCCCAATGGGAACTAACGGCGTGAGAATAAGTAAGTAAGTAAGTAAGTTGAATGTTAGAAAATATGTGTGTTTCATCTTTACAAAAAACAACTTTCAATTCTGATGTAGATGTAAACTGATGATTAAGTTTACATAACGATCCTTTTTGTAAATCTCTTACAATAATCTTCATTTACGTAAGAATAATTTATCAGCTTATCACCACATGAACTAGTTTGAATCTTGAATCTTATTTAGGGCCAGTTTTTTGATCCGTAGTTAAAAATATAACCATTTGTTACATTGAAAAAGTATATACAAAGTATCTGAAATGCAAGATGATAAATCAAGGGATTTATAGCCGTGAGTATATGTATGTATGTATGTAACTGAGAGTGTGCGTTTTAGGATCATTGCCAATTTCAGTAACAATGCAGAGTACTGCTTCCTTCGATAGGTGGTAACGATGACAAAAATCTACATCATCCCAGGTTTCTAACGGCGGATGGCGTGGCCTAAATATTTTTAACCTTCTCAACAACACACATTGTAATATAATATCATTGTCTTCTTCTTCTGACGAACTTTCGACATCAAAGTATCTACAGATCCACAAACTTTTCTTGGCCGACGGCCACTACTGGTACTACATTTTGAAATTTCAGCCTGTCATTGTCTGTTAACTCTCTACTAAATAAAACTTATAGGGTGACCTACGTATATAAAATTAGTCTGTATGATTTAAAATTATTCCTCTTATAATGGTTACTTTATTTACTGGCAATACTAATATCGATGACAGCTACGCCTTTACCGGCCAAGAAAAGTTTGTGGATCTGTAACTATGTTCAAATTCATCTCAAATGTCTGACAAACAAAACAGCTGCTATTATACAAATAACCAGCGGCCATCTTGTTTAACCCTCCAATCTTGAGTAGTTAACTTTTTTAACTAATGGTTCGATATTTGACCATTAGTTACTCTAACCACGGGTCAAAAAATGTATTTTGCTGACATTTAACTAATAGTTACGATATTTAACAAATTGTTGAGTTAACCACGGATCAAAAAACTGGCCCTTAGTATCGGTCAACTATTATTAACAACATAATTTACTTTGTCATTTAGTGCCGGCTTAGAATGTCACTACCCCTTTCTACCTCGCTACGGGTGTTGTTAGGGTGACTAACGGTATCGGGCTTTTTTAAGTGTTTTTTTTTGTGGCGATTCGGTTGGAGACCCATCACGAACGATACTTTATTTCTACCATCTTATCCCCTATCAACTTCCAAATGTGGCTGAGGATTATCTAGCTCTGAAGCTCTGGCTAACGCCTTCTGGGATTTATGGCCGTGAGTATATGTATGTATGTCAACGTGCTGTGCTGAATGTAACATATACATTAACTTACTAAAAGTTAAATATTATACTAACTTATTATATACTAGCAGCCCGTCCCGGCTTCGCTCGGGCATAAATTATCATTAACTCTTGTTTTTTATTTTATTACATGTATTTTTTTTTATTTTTTTTAAGTTTTAAGCTATATGTTATATTTTTTTGCTGTGTAGTGTCGGCTTAGAATAGCACTACCCCATTTCTTCCGGTGGGTGTACGTAAGAGGCGACTAACGGTTTTGGGGCTTTTGAGGGATTTTTGGGCGATGCGGTTGGAGACCCATCACCAACAACCTTTATTTCACCATCTTTTCCCCACACAACTTCCAAAAGTGGCTGAGGAATTTCTGATTGCTTAGCTCTGGCTACCCCTTCTAGGGATTTATAGCCGTGAGTATATGTATGTATGTATGTTATATTTTTTTGTATTTATATTTAGATATATTTTTTTAATTTTCATAATGAGTAATTACATAACATAACATAAACATTCACGCCGAATATCCCCGAAGGGGTTGGCAGAGGTACTAATACTTCTGAACATCACGTGACTTTGTCACATGGTGTTCAGAGTACCCCTATCACGTGAGTACACTGTCCATGCAAAACTAGGGTACTCTGAGTAATTACATCAAAAGCCATTCAATTTATAGAGTTAGAGCTTCCCTGTAAACAATATTTGACGTTGTTGTATTTTGGGGCAGCAAAATAAATTGATGTTCAGGGGCTACCACCCGCGACAGGCCAACGTACAGTTGACCGTGAGTAAAACAATTCTTTCGCAGGTCAATTCCTACTAATTTGAAGGTTTGGCCTTGGGACTTATTAATTGTTAAAGCAAAAGATGTTTTAACCGGAAATTTTAGCCGTTTAAATGGAATTGGCAGATCAGTTGGGATCATCGGTATCCTCGGTATATGAGCTAATTGACCGGCTGCTGGGCCAGTGATAATAGTCGCTACAATCAAATTTTGCTTTTACTCTTTGATAAGCAGCCCCCCGTACCCCTTCGTGACGCCTGCAACAACTTACTATGCATAGCTAATCGAGCGGAGTTTTATCTATTTTTTTAATTCGAGATAACTTTCGAATGGAATGTTCGAATTGAATAATTCAAAAAGTAATATAAGGGTATTGAAGCAGTCTGAAATAATATATACGTTTTTTATAAGGATTAGATAGGTACAAATAAAGAGCCTTTTCTAAAGCAGGATTTTAATTTAATTTTTAAATAATTTTATATAATGACGCTTGTTGTGAGATAACTATAATAGTTAGAGACATGCTGTCTGGGCATTTTTTTTAGATAATAATGTGTTCTATAAAATTGTAGTACATAATTTTATTCTATTGTCAATAGTTTTCGCAGCGCACGCGATGTAAGGATTTTTTTTGGTATTTCTTTAACACCTTGGGTTACATTTTTGAAGTTTACGTAAGGATCCCTAATTTTTTTGAAAATGAAATATAGCCTATGTCACTCAGGAATAGTGTAGCATCAAAACAGTGAAAGAATTTTTCAAATCCGTCCAGTAGTTTTGGAGCCTATTCAATTCAAACAAACAAACAAACAAAAAATCAAACCTTTCCTCTTTATAATATTATTAGTATTAGTATAAGTATATTAGTATAGATGAAAGAATTTTTCAAATCCGTCCAGTAGTTTTGGAGCCTATTCAATTCAAACAAACAAACAAACAAAAAATCAAACCTTTCCTCTTTATAATATTAGTATAGATATACTCACGGCTATAAATCCCTTGAAGGGGTAGCCAGAGCTAGGGAATTAAAAATTCCTCAGCCACTTTTGGAAGTTGCGTGGGGAAAAGATGCTGAAATAAAGGTTGTTGGTGATGAGTCTCCAACCGCATCGCCCAAAAATCCCTTAAAAGCCCCAATACCGTCAGTCGCCACTTACGTACACCCACCGGAAGAAATGGGCTAGTGCTATTCTAAGCCGGCACTACACAGCAAACGGCGCACTACACGGCACTATTCATCTAGCCTTCAATTAGAGGTCTGCGGTTATTAAGGTCAAACTCTGGTTTGGTTATCTTAGCTGTGGTTGTGGCTTTATTGAGTATATTATTGTAACCTTTAATTGATTGAAGTTGGACATACTTAAATATTTATTTAAATATTCCATTATGAATAGAAATAGTTTTATACACATTGACATTAGCTGTGAATGGCACTACTCCGTTTCTTGCAGCGGGTATACGTAAGAGGCGCCTAAGGGTATTGGGGCTTTTTAATGGATTTTTGGGCGTAACGGTTTTAGGCCCATCACCAGCAACCATTAATTTACCATCTTTTCCCCACTTTACTTCCAAAAGTGACCGCGGAATTTCTTATTCTTTAGCTCTGCCTACCCCTTCTAGGGATTTATAGCCGTGAGTGTATGTATGTATGTTACATAAGTTATGTATGACGTATGTTATCTTTACAAAATTGAAGAAACTTACTGCTCTTTATTACTAGGAGTTTACTAGAAAAGGTTGGAATTAACTCTAGACTAGATTATTAACAAAATAATTATTGCATTTTAACAAACAACCCTATATAGATAAATATGAATCAACTAATAATGTAAAGCAACATCACTATTTACCCCAAACTTAGCATTAGATAACGGAGTGTAGTGATGATCAGAAGATATTTACTACTGCCATCCCTTTAGGAATACCCTTAATACCAACGTCATGTCTAAAACACCAGTAGGACTTGTGCCCGCTACATCCCGCCCCCTGATTACGTATCTTTTGCGACTGTCGATTGTGTCGCAAGTTGCACGATTGTCGTTGTCAATGTCATAAATTTGTATGCGATTTGACACTTTTGTCAGCGACAATATTGCAACTTGCGACACAATCGCGGTCGCTAAAGATACATAATCAGGGTGCGGCACCCTTCTTCGTAGTATATATCCGGTCCACGCCCCGGTAGCTCTGCTAACTGAGCTATGGTGCCAAGTAACTACTATTGCGAAATTTGTCTTTCCTTGTGTATGCTGTGTAGTGTCGGCTTAGAATAGCACTACCCCATTTCTTACCGTGGGTGTACGTAAGAGGCGACTAACGGTATTGGGGTTTTAAGGGATTTTTGGGCGATGCGGTTGGAGACCCATCACCAACAACCTTTATTTTACTATCTTTTCCCCACTCACATTTCCAAAGGTGGCTGGGGAATTTCTAATTCCTTAGCTCTGGCTACCCCTTCTAGAGACTTACAGTTGTGAGTATATATATGTATGTATGTCTTTCCTTGCTTCCTAACGCCTTATTGATTGGTAAAATAATCCCTACATGAGGTCTTATATAATAAAGTCTAAGTATGTCATGTCTAAAAGTGTAAGCAGTGCCACTTACGTATTGTTTTTTGACCGGCGTTGTTTGATGAGGGCTGTTGGTGAGAGTTGGCACGTTGTCCATGTGGAAATTCCTCACTGTAGCACTCAATGTTACCAGCAGGTGAACTGAACCGTACCCACACTCCAGCTCCTGCCATAGTTCATGTGTTTTTTCTCTCTCTAAACGAGAAAGGTCAATGGTACATCTAGAATCAAAAGATGTATTATCAATTTGTGTCATTTAATAGGTACTCTTAATTATACGGCCAGTGGGAAAAACATAAAATTTAAGTTATGCATACTTTTAGTGTGGTTTGATATTTCTTTCAAGCTGTGTAGTGTCGGCTTAGAATAGCAGTACCACATTTCTTCTGATGGGTGTACGTAAGAGGCGACTAACGGTATTGAGGCTATTAAGGGATTTTTTGGGCGATGTGGTTGGAGACCCATCACCAACACCCTTTATTTTACCATCTTTTCCCCACACATCTTTCCAAAAGTGGCTGAGGAATGGCTAATTCCTTAGCTCTGGCTACCCCTTCTAGGGATTTATAGCCGTGAGTATATGTATGTATGATTTTTCATAGTGTACTCGAAGCGAGATTGACTCAGTGAGTAAGTTAGTAGTTCCTAAGCAGGAAAATAAAATAAGTAAATGATTTAAAATTAATATATACTTAAATAACAAGAGTTTGTGAAAAATTACCATAGTTTTCAGTTTCTTGTCTTTTTTTTAAGTATGCAATAGTATGAAGAATTGTAGACATGGTTCTCTACGAACCAGTCTCCGTATGTGTTTTAGTTTCCGACTTTCCCATGGTAAAATATCTAAATAAGCCATCCTGTATATAAAACGAATAAGAACACATTGAAAACATTAGGTTAAAAAAATAATGACGAATATCTATTTGAGCAGTCCAAATCCAGTTTGGTCATTAATTATTTAGTATATATATGTATAAGCATGTCAAAAATCCATTAGTGTGTGTTTTATCTGAGAATAATAGATAAGTAATCTGGTAATAAATCAAAAAGAGTAAAGTAGTATACTAATGACAGTAGAGACCGAGTGGGTAGGTGACTAGCTTCTCGGTCTGGAGGTTGCGGGTTCCATCCCCGCTGAGAGTAACATTTACGTGATGAGTATAAATAATTGTTTCTTAGGCTTGGATGTTATTAATATGTGTATTATATAATATTAAATATATCATACAAGTCTTATTTAGTTTGGGGCTAACTTGATCTGTGTATAATATGTCCGTATATAATCACCTTCCCATGAAGTTTTTCTGTCTTCCTTTATGCCAAACTGTGAGCTCCAGATTGTTGTCATCGTACACGTGAAGGTTGAATCTTTCTCGCCATGTAGGTTGTATGGTTTTTGGGACCTGCTTCGTTTTATGAGACTCCGAGCCTAACCTGTAACAAAGAAAAATTAAACCTGTCGTTCTCTGTCACAACCTGGTCTGTCTCTGGTACTCGATGCTTATGACCATCAAGCAAAGTTTGATAGAGATTGGTCTAGCCGTTTAGGAGGCGTGATGTCACATGAGAGATACAAAACTCGGGGGTAAAGGGAGCTTCGCTCCAACATAGACAAACAATGGCAAAAATGATTAATAGAAAAAATACATAAGCTACAAGAAAATAGAAGATTTTTAAAAATCAAAATATTATGGACTAAGTATGGTTGGATTCATCATTAAATGCCTCGTATATGCTGACGACCAAGTCACTTACAAGAATTGCAAGAGATGTTAAATATTTCATGTGACTCTTTCGAAAAAGAAGGAATGTGGGTGAATAGGGATAAATAATAGTAAAATTTTGATTTTAGTCTAAATGGTGTTGTAATCAAGCTCAAATTTTATTTAATTTGATTATAACAATAATCAATAAGTGAGTTCTTATCCAATAATAAATAGAAGGTACCTGATTCTTACATGATTATTTTATTTTTAACGTAATGGGGATTAATGAACTTTTTAGTTCACTAATCCCCATTACACGCTTCAATTTGTGTTACCGGGAATTTGTGAACAAAAAGTTCACTTATCCCCGTTGACGGGGATTGTCAACGGGGAAAAGTGGAATAAGCCATCTAAAACAATGTCTTTTGGGAGTGCGGAGAATATGCAGGATGCGTGAGTTCAATTAATGGTAAGAAAGAGGAACAAGTGAAAGAGTTTGTGTACCTGAGAAGTTCGTTTACTTGGGTTGGAAAATGTGATGAAGACATTAAAAGAAGGGTGAAGAGGGGTAAAACGGTAAATGGAGCAATGAATGGTCTAATGCTAGTCATCATTGTCTAAAAAAGGCCCGAATGGCTATACATGATGCTGTTCTTATTCCTACGCTTATATATGGCACCGAATGTCGGGTGTGACAGAAGAAGCATGACAGTAGAGTGAAAGGTTTTGTGGTCGAGTGAGGGCGACCACGGAGGACACATTCAGATCATAAAGAGAATGTGCTTAATGTTTAAAGTTTCAAGAATAAAAAAGCATGCATGAAAATATTGATGAATGTAGACGAATCTTGAGACGTTTGCCAGGATCGTACAAATTGGTGCTCTATATAGTCCCTGCCTACCCCAATGAGAATTAACGACATAATTGTATGCATGTATGTTCTGTATGTATGATGTAATTAATTTTCTTTGGGGCCTCTTTGGGTCTAACTTTGACCACAAAAATGTTGTAAAATATGTCCGTATTCTCAGCCAGCGAAATTCACTTTATTCAAGAATAATTAAAAATGGTTATTTAATCAATTTACGACCTAAATTTACATTATTTATTTTGTTTATAATTCCAACAAATTATTCACACTTTTTAATAAATAGAATAAGTTAAAGAATAGAATAGAATAACCCTTCATTGCACACCAAGATATTAATAAAATTTATAAATGAAGTTAAATTTTCAGTCTTATCACTAAAAGCAATCTCTTCTAGACAACCTTTAGATGGTAAGATCGATAAAATTAAGGTCTACAAGGAGGATGTACAATAATATAATTTGGATTGCAAATAATTTAGATAAAATCAACACAAACCATAATTTCATATTATCATTTTCGAAAACACGCTTGTCATGATAATTAATCAAGGCGTTTATTTCTGAAAGGTTTTTATTTGTCGTTTAAAGTTTTATCAACCAGGAGTAAGAGTGCAATGAACCCTAGAAATAATATTTATTTTTAGATTAATTACCAGACATAATATCCAATGAAAGATTTTTTGGAATTTATGCACCAGTGGTTTTTTTTTAAATAATTATTAATATTCAGATGATAGCAAAATCTGTACCCCTACATTTTTATTTCATAGTGAACTTAATTGACTGAAACGGAGATCTATAATCCTATATAGGACATGCCGTGTAGTGCCGCCTAAGAATGTCACTACCCTTTTCTACCCACGGGTGTCGTAAGAGGCGACTAACGGTATGGGGTTTTGGAAAGTGGATTTTGAGCGATGCATCACCAACGATACTTTATTTCTACCATCTTCGCGCCAAATTTGGTTTAGCAGTTTTTAGCTCTGAAGGTCTGCCTACCCCTTTATGGGATGTATGGCCGTGAGTATATGTATGTATGTATAAAGGCTAATGATTAGAAATAAAACTGAACTTAGAAATAAAACTTAAAATCTCCATACCTTTTTTTGAGATTTTTAGCCTTGATTATATGTGAGTATATACTTCTTGAAATTAACTTCTAATAATACTTAACCGATAGTCATTGTTTTTTCAATGACGTTTTGAATTTAATGTCTCGGCACGTTTTAATCGTAACTATTGTCATTTTAGTTCTAAGATAAATTACAAGGATCTAAACTAATTATATCTCTACGTTATGGTTATGTAGTGTAGTAAGGATAGGTATAAGGAACTATATTTAACAAAATATTAATAAATTCTATTAAACATTTATATTCTATTTCATAATAATATTGTATAAGAACAAAGTGGCGTCTTTTAAAATATTATTATGAAATAGAACGTTCACTTAATATAATTTTTTTACCAAAGGACTTTTTTGCAAAATCTCTTAAAGTCATATTGCAACTAATACGGATATTGATCGAATTTTTATGTGAACTATTATTGGAACAAGGTTTTAACTCATTTCGCAAAGTCGTTTTGTTCTGACTTGATTCTTTGAACCAAGGTTTAACTGAATTTATATTTATAGAAATTACGCGACCAGTATTGTTCATACAATGTGTTTATTGTATTGAATAATGTCGTCAAAGTATCACATCAATCTTAGGTTTATTTCCTCTTATATTAGCAAAAAACAATAACTCGTATTTTATTTTTGTTTACCGCACATATTGTTATTTGCTATAAGATGTACATGATTTACAAAGTTCAAGGTTCCTTTTTATATCTTTGTTTCCGAGTAAAGTATTATTGAAAAATAACGAGGAAATAATGAGTTACAAACATTGGAATTTAGATCTTTTGCTGTGTAAAGCCTCGACTTGAACATCGGGTGACAATGTCACGTGATGTTCAGAAGTATTAGTACCTCTGCCAACCCCTTTGGGGATATGCGGCGTTAACGTTTGAGTTGTCTCAGCTTAGAAAAGCATTAACCCGTTTCTTTCCGGGGATGTCTAAAGATGCAAGTTAAGATTTTGGGGCTTCTTGATTGATTTTTGGGCCTTAGGCTTGTGACCAATCACAAACTATATCCTTTATTTTACCATATTTTTAACACGCTTTTATTAGGTCGACCTGTATGTATGTAACTATGTAATCAAATCTAAGAAAACTAATTTAACCATCTTCTAAAGGTCATAGCGTTATGAAAATTGGCAGTTGTATGTGATTTCGATGACAATACAATAATATGGTACTGTCGAGCTGATCTGATGATGGAGCCGGAAGATATGAACTGGAACTTCATGATGGATGATCGTATCATAGCCGTGTTTGGACTTGTTAAAAAGGTCTTGTAATGAACGTTGACCATGATTAGGTTTCAAGGTCTGATGATGAAGCCGGAATATTATAATTAAAAGCACATAGTTTACACTTCAGCCCAGAAATAGAGACAACTTGATCGACCCGTAATTTATTTTTGACTTTTAAGTGCACTTATAAAAGCGTGTTTTTTAGTGTTTTTTAAACTAATAATTCCCACTTAACTTCAAAAAATAGCTGAGGCGTTTTTTCTTCACTTTCCCGAGTTACCTTTTTCGAATTTGTAGCCATCATGAGTAGTTTGTATAGTTTCTAATATTTATGTAAAAGATATTATGTTTTATACGAACCTAAATTTACAGTAAACACAATTATTTCCGGTTTCTGGTCCATCGGGTAACTCTTTGGCTTCCACTAGGACTACATTAACTATGGACTTCCAAGATTTCTTGATCACCTCGAACTTCCGATGCTTCCAAATGTACTGCAATAAAAAAAAGATTCGCTGAAGAACCGAAACTTGATAGTCATTTTACGGATCTTCATAACCTTGAAATTTCAAACCTCACAAAAATTAGACACTTGAAAAAAATGCTGACGTTAACCATTCTCACATGTAGAAAACATCAGTGTGTTTTTCGACATAATGCATCATTAGGTTTCATTGAGGTACTCATATTGGTTGCGACTTTTAGGACTGGTTTTTAGAACATAGGAACATCTCATACATATATTTTACAATCTTTTCTTCACTTAATTTCCAAAAGTGGCTGAGGAATTTTTAGATTCTGAAGCTATTCCTTTTAGCGATTTATAGACGTGAGTATATGTGTATGTTGATTGAAGTGATATAGACGACGTGATAGCTCAATGGGTAGAACACCGGTTAACGTGCAAGCGACTAGTGTTCAAATCCAGGGTCGGGCCTACACCAATTTGTCTTTTCTAAAGACATATGTGTGGTTAATTTTTCATGGTTGTTAACGGTGAGGGAAAACATCGTGAGAAAACCCACATGGCAGAGTTGTACTTAGTCATGTGACAGTGTATTCGTACAAAACGGCGATAGGCCTGCCCCCTATCACGTGAGTACACTGTCCATGCAAAACGTGGGTACTCTGAACACCAGGTGACAAAATCACGTCATGTTCAGAAGCATTAGTACCTCTGCCAACCCCTTCGGGGATATTCGGCGTAAACGTTTATGTTTATGTTTTATTATGTATTATGTTATGATTGAAGTGAAAAAACCCAGAAAGTAGATTAGCTTGAGATTGATAATTAATAATTACACTTTTAGAAGTTAAGAATGTGAAACGATGTTTAATGTCTCTATTATATATAATACACGGTAATGTGCTTATATTTAAGTCATTGACCTCCTTTTTGGTGGACAAACATTTATGCATCCTTTCTCGCAAAAGAAAATATCCCTGAAGAAAATATTGTAAAATAAATGTTTTTGGTCAAATATTATCACTTTAACAAAGTAGATAAGTAAAAAATAATAAGGAAAGTTACCTTTTGCACTTTCTTGCCGTGATCTCTCAGCAAGGTCAGGCCGCTCCCGATTCGTTCCATGAACTCTGAGGAGACAGCCAGTGCAGTGGGGGCCAGGGGGTCCATTCCCACCCCGTCGGGAATTGCGAATGACCTGACAAACAGACAACATTTAATATTACAGCTGTGTCGGTTAAGTATAGGATTTACCCATTTGTACCCGAGGGTGTTCGTAAGAGGCGACTAGGTATTTGGGTAAGTGATTTTTAGTGCGATGCGGCTGGATAGACCCATCACCAAAAATTTTTACATTTCAATCTTTTCCCCACTCAACTTCCAAAAGTGGCTGAGGAATTTATTATTCCTAGGCTCTGGCTACCTCATCAAGGGATTTATAGCCATCAGTATCTGGATGTTAATATTACATTGCGTACGTCAGTCTTCAATTAACACTGAGATTACACAAACATGTATGCATACTAAAAAGCAATTGACACCTCTGCGGAAATAATTAAATATTATTTTATATTGTTTATTGCACAGATATGATGTTCAGAGATGTATTTTTTAGTTTAGGGAGACTAACATTGTATAAATTTAAAAAATAGAAATTGTACATAAAACTATGTAGATTAAATATTGTGGTAATTTATTATTATGTTTTCTTTGAAATTGCATACCCGCATTACAGTTAAGGTGGCAGTATGTTTAAGACTAGGATAGAAAGTAAGAAGAAAGAAAGAAAATACGTTTATTCGCCGTTGTAGGCACAAGAAACACAATTGTATTACAAATACAACACAAAAAAAAACAATAAAAATACAAAAACACATGTATAACACTGCTATGTATGTATGAATGGATAGGTATCAAATTATTGTTAAACTTTTCGATCAAAACTTCAAGTATTTTAATTATACAAATGAGGCGTTAGTCATATTTTTCCGCTCTACTAATCAGTACATTATTGTTATGGAAGAGTTAAGAATTATGGTAATAATTAACCATTAATCGTGCAATTGATTTAAGACAGTTTATTAAATAAACTGACCATCTTTTATTGCAAAGAAGTTAACGGTCTTTAGTCATTTAATATAACTTACCTCTTAAATACAACATAACGAATACAATATTTACAAGCACTCAAATTAGTTTTATACAAAGAGAACTTATCAAATTACATACATTTTTCACAGCAACACAATCACATTTTCTTCAAAGATTTTTCGAAGAAAGAAATGTTCCACAATACACTAAATTCACAACATTTTGCTAATATCCTATAAGAAATACTGATGGAGCGAGCTGTATCGCTTAGTATAGAAGTTTATCTTATAAGCAGAGCGAATTAATTTAGTTATAATGTTTTAGTAATATATATTCCGTGGCGAGAGCAAAGTTCGCTCATGAACTTGATCTTGGCTAAACTGGATTTAGAAGGTTGTGTTTATGTTATTGATGTGGCTATATGGCAGTTTATACCCATGTTGAGTTACTAAGGGCTAACTTACAAACTTTATTTACAAAAGTTAAAACTTTTACTATTTGTATAATACTCGTATTTGTAATAAAAACGACATGATAGTCCAGTGGGTAGAACACCCGCCCGAAAAACAGAAGGGCGTGAGTTCCAATCCTGGGACGGGCCTACACCAATTTGTCTTTTCTAACGGTGCTAACGGTGAGGGAAAACATCGTGAGGAAACCCACATGGCTGAGTTGTACTTAGTCATGTGACAGTGTATTCGTACAAAACGGCGATAGGCCTGCCCCCTATCACGTGAGTACACTGTCTAAGCAAAACGTGGGTACCTTCTCTGGAAACTAGATGGCGCTTGCCATGTGAGTTCAGGAGTATTGGTACCTCTGCCAACCCCTTCGGGGATAAACGGCGTGAACGTTTATGTTATGTTATGTTATGTTATAAAAAAATACAGATAAAAATGACCTCCTGATATAAATTAAAAAAGAACCCATTTTTATATAATTAATATAGAAACCCTTCACTTTGTATATCACTTCGTTATACTTCTTTTTTAACCATAATCTATCAGAATCTTATATATCTGAGTTACAATTTTTAAATGATATTCAATATTTATTAATAAATAAAGAATAAATAAAGGAAAGAAAAATTTCGACACAGGCGGGGATCGAACCCGCGACCTCGGGTAAACGCCCCGACGCTCTGCCAACTGAGCTACCGTGTCAATTGGCTGCCAGTGCGAAATTCTTCTATCCTTTATTTCTTTTACACGTTTAAGTAGTGTTTGCGTTTCCTACCTCCGAATTATTACTAATTCGAAAGGCCACTTGTCTACCTTTTCAGATAGAATGCAAATGTTGAAAACGCCTAACTATCACATAATTTAAATCTTTTTGTTCATGAAAACCTCATGTGGGGATTATTACTAATAAATAAAGGAAAGAAAAATTTCGACACAGGCGGGGATCGAACCCGCAACCTCGGGTAAACGCCCCGACGCTCTGCCAACTGAGCTACCGTGTCAATTGGCTGCCAGTGCGAAATTCTTGTATCCCTTATTTCTTTTACACGTTTAAGTAGTGTTTAACATTTGATTTCTATCTGAAAAGGTAGACAAGTGGCCTTTCGAATTAGTAATAATTCGGAGGTAGGAAACGCAAAAACTACTTAAACGTGTAAAAGAAATAAAGGATAGAAGAATTTCGCACTGGCAGCCAATTGACACGGTAGCTCAGTTGGCAGAGCGTCGGGGCGTTTACCCGAGGTCGCGGGTTCGATCCCCGCCTGTGTCGAAATTTTTCTTTCCTTTATTTATTCTTTATTTATTAGTAACTAGTGGATCGGCCCAGCTTCGCACGGGTAGAGTGGTTTTTTAAATATCTGAGGTTACTTTCTTCAGTCACTGCTCAAGCATTGTGAAATTTAGCGCAATGTTTTCAATTTATTAAATTTATAGCACTCCCTGAACAGTGTATTTTGTTGATTTTGAATGCGCTTTTATGAACGGTTCAGTATTTCCGTTTAATAGCAAATTTTGTAAAAAAACGTTATGAAGTATTTATAACAATCTAGAAAAGGAATCATTACCACAAACTATATATCATTACGCGATGAGCATGCAACTACTGGCGCCATCTAGTATGTTATATGTAACTTAGATTTGGTCACGGGCGCGATGGCTTATTTTATGTATAATTTCGGTGTTTCTCTACCGATTTCTATGATTCTTTTTTTATTGAATAGGTAATAATGTTACCTTTTTTAAATAAGGGATAAGTGAGAGTTTTACAAACGTAAGAGTAAACAAATATAACCAGAATGCTCCGAACTGCTAAGCTATCAGGAATTACACGTGTTATTGTGAGTCAACCATAAAAGATAGACATATACTGTTGCGTATTTTTTTTAGATAATTTTATGAAGAATATTTTCGTCATACATGATTTCTATGTAAGTTTAACCATTAAGGCTGCATACTCGACGGAAGCTTAAAAAAATTGAGTAACTCTTCCCGTTTTCCCAAAATTTCCCCAAATTCCCCTTTACTACTCTGCTGAAAAGTATACTATAACCTGCCTAGGAGTATGGAGAATAATTGTGCCAAGTTTCGTTAAAATCCGTCGAGTAGTTTTTGTTTCCATAAGGAACATACAAACCGACAGACAGACAGACAGACAAAAATTTTACTGATTGCATTTTTGGCATCAGTATCGATCCCTAATCACCCCCTGATAGTTATTTTGGAAATATATTTCATGTACAGAATTGACCTCTCTACAGATTTATTATAAGTATAGATAATCCCCACATGAGGTTTTCATAAACAAAAAGATTTAAATTATTCAATACTAGTGGATCGTCCCAGCTTCGCACGGGTAGCGTTGTTTTTTTAAATATCTGAGGTTTCTTTCTTCATTCACTGCTCAAGCATTGTGAAATTCAGCGCAATGTTTTCAATTTATTAAATTTATAGCACTCCCTAAACACTGTAGTTTGGTGATTTTGAATGCGCTTTAGTGAACGGTTCAGTATTTCCGTTTAATAGCAAATTTTGGAATAAAACGCTATGAAGTACTTATACTAAACAATAAATCATTACGTGATGTAGGATGCAACTACTGGCGCCATCTAGTATGTTATATGTAAATTAGTAAAGATTTGGTTTCCACGGGCGCGATGGCTTATTTTATGTATAATTTCGGTGTTTCTCTACCGATATATATACATACATACATATACTCACGGCTATAATTCCCTAGAAGGGGTAGCCAGAGCTAAGGAATTATAAATTCCTCAGCCACTTTTGGAAGTTGAGTGGGGAAAAGATCGTAAAATAAAGGTTTTTGGTGATGGGTCTCCAACCGCATCGCCCAAAAATCCAATAAAAAGCCCCAATACCCTTAGTCGCCTCTTACGACACCCGTGGGTAGAAAGGGGTAGCGACATTCTAAGCCGGCACTACACGGCAAAACGGTTTTTTAATAACCCGAAATATCGCCTAAACTCGTATCAGAATTAGGTGAGGTCCAGTGGCAGACACTGAGGCTTCTATGTTGTTCTAGTAACAGGTTCCGTAGGTTTCCCGTGGAGCCGGGATGGGTAGGAAGCGGGTCGACGCCCCCGAGCGGCCTTCATCCGTCCGCAACACTGCCCGCAAGGACGCCTTGCATAATGCTGGATAGTGTAACTTCATTGGGCTGCTCTTCCGACTTTGATTTTATTTGCGTTTAGGTGAGTAGGTGTTTGAATTATTTTTATATAGTGGAATAAGTCAGTTATTTGCATTGAGGGGAACAAAAGTGTAATGGATTTAAAATATTTAGTTTTGTCATAAACGGGTATTAATCAAACATTAAGTAAGTTAGCAAGAGCCAGGTTTGCCATAGAATCGAACCACAACTACTACGAGGATAAAATCCGCGACCTCCAGGACTAGATAGCTATCCTTCTGTCAAAAAAAACTGGAGTCATCCGTTAGATTTAAAAAAATATGACTATTTAACACGTGTTATTGTGAGTCAACCGTAAAAGATAGACATAATTTTATTAAGAATATTTCCGTCATACATGATTTCTATGTAAGTTTAACCATTAAAGCTGCACACCCGACGGAAGCTTAAAAAATTGAGTAACTTCTCCCGTTTTCCCAAAATTTCCCAAAATTTCCCAAAATTCCCCTCTACTACTCAGTTGGAAAGTATACAAAAACCTGCGCAGGAGTATGAAGAATAATTTTACCAAGTTTCGTTAAAATCCGTCGAGTAGTTTTCGTTTCCATAAGGAACATACAAACCGACAGACAGACAGACAGACAGACAGACAAAAATTTTACTGATTGCATTTTCGGCATCAGTATCGATCCCTAATCACCACCTGATAGTTATTTTGAAAATATATTTCATGTACAGAATTGACCTCTCTACAGATTTATTATAAGTATAGATTTATTTTAAGATAAAATTTATATTTATATATATAGGAGACTAGCAGCCCGTCCCGGCTTCGCTCGGGCATGAATTATCATTAACATTTTGTTTTTCATTTTATTACATGTATTATTATTTTAATATATTTTTTTTAAGTTTTATGCTATGTTATATTTTTTTGCTGTGTAGTGTCGGCTTAGAATAGCACTACCCCATTTCTTCCGGTGGGTGTACGTAACAGGCGACTAATGGTTTTGGGGCTTTTGAGGGATTTTTGGGCGATGCGGTTGGTGACCCATCACCGACAACCTTTATTTCACCATCTTTTCCCCACACAACTTCCAAAAGTGGCTGAGGAATTTCGGGTTCCTTAGCTCTGGCTACGCCTTCTAGGGATTTATAGCCGTGAGTATATGTATGTTATATTTTTTTATTTTTTTTAATGAGTAATTACATCAAAAGCCATTCAATTTATAGAGTTAGAGCTTCCCTGTAAACAATATTTGACGTTGTTGTATTTTGGGGCAGCAAAATAAATTGATGTTCAGGGGCTCCCATCCTCGACAGGCCAACGTACAGTTGACCGTGAGTAAAACAATTCTTTCGCAGGTCAATCCCTACTAATTTGAAGGTTTGGCCTTGGGACTTATTAATTGTTAAAGCAAAAGATGTTTTAACCGGAAATTGTAGCCGTTTAAATGGAATTGGCAGATCAGTTGGGATCATCGGTATCCTCGGTATATGAGCTAATTGACCGGCTGCTGGGCCAGTGATAATAGTCGCTACAATCAAATTTTGCTTTTACTCTTTGATAAGCAGCCTCCCGTACCCCTTCGTGACGCCTGCAACAACTTACTATGCATAGCTAATCGAGCGGAGTTTTATCTATTTTTTCATGTTCGAATTGAATAATTCAAAAAGTAATATAAGGGTATTGAAGTAGTCTAAAATAATATATACGTTTTTTATAAGGATTAGATAGGTACAAATAAAGAGCCTTTTCTAAAGCAGGATTTTAATTTAATTTTTAAATAATTTTATATAATGACGCTTGTTGTGAGATAACTATAATAGTTAGAGACATGCTGTCTGGGCATTTTTTTAGATAATAATGTGTTCTATAAAATTGTAGTCCATAATTTTATTCTATTGTCAATAGTTTTCGCAGCGCACGCGATGTAAGGTTTTTTTTTGGTATTTCTTTAACACCTTGGGTTACATTTTTGAAGTTTACGTAAGGATCCCTAATTTTTTGAAAATGAAATATAGCCTATGTCACTCGGGAATAGTGTAGCATTAAAACAGTGAAAGAATTTTTCAAATCCGTCCAGTAGTTTTGGAGCCTATTCAATTCAAACAAACAAACAAACAAACAAACAAAAAATCAAACCTTTCCTCTTTATAATATTAGTATAGATAAAACCCTTTATATATATAAGAATAAGAATAATAACATAAAAGAATATACAATATAATATTATATAATAATATTATATTCTTGTATATTCTTTCATGTTCAACTTATGGGGTGCGCCTACTACTCTTAGGCTTTACTTAGGATTGCTGGAAAACCCGGAAAATACTTTTTATAGCAATTTATACAGTGTGAAATATTATAATTTTGTGATAGTTAATTTTCATTAATATAGTATTACTAACGGTATTGGGGCTCTTTAGGGATTTTTGGGCGATGCGGTTGGAGACCCATCACCAACAACCTTCATTTTTACCATCTTTTCCCCACTCACACTTCCAAAAGTGGCAGAGGAATTTCTCATTCCAAAGCTCTGGCTACCCCGTTAAGGGATTTATAGCCGTGAGTATATGTATGTATGTTTGTATAAATAATGGATACTAGAAGAATGTCACTATATTAGCATCCAAGACTGAGAATAAATTCTTATCTTAAATTTATCACATAAATGTTAAATTTTAATATTCACGTCGAAATATTATTAGTATGAAAACGATACTGGCTCTGAAACGTGTATACCTGTGAGAGGTTCAAACGTTTAACAAATAAAAACAAAGCGACGTATTTCCCAAATGGCACATATTGAAGTAAAACATCTAATGTAACTGTGGCAATTGAAACTTTTTGTAAATATGGGTTTATATGTAAATGTGGAAAAAGAGGGAAAAAATATATGCATCTTTTAGGGCTTCTGTTGTTTGTTTTGACGCGGTGATCTTAGGATTAGGAACCACTAAATCAAATTGATAAAATCTTTTTGCATCGCCATGTCTATTTGTCATGGAATACTTAAAGCTACCATAATTTCGGAGCGATTTTGTTTCCTTGAAAAAAAGTGCATAAGCGGGGAAAAATATTCATTTTCAAAAGTTTACACTTTGTGCGCTGCAAAAACAATTCTGGTAACCCAAAAAATATATAAATATAAATTTGTTATTTCTCAAAATCAGTTTCGGACGTCTTCTCAAAGAGGTACCGCGCACCAGTTCATGTGTGACTCCAAAAGAGCCTTCAAGGGTGTTGTGAGCCTCTCGCTTGGTCAACTTGTTAAGACTCTTTTCTCTTCTCTATTCGATATAGCTTTGCCCCGACAGGGATACTTCTGACCGGCACACATGAAGACATGGTAATCCGAACAGGCCACAGGGCCTGCAGCAACCTATCATTTCGAAAAAGAAGCGCATGCAGCGTAAAATAAGACGCTGCGGGCAAGGGGGAGACGGTACATTCCGTAAATGAACGTTTGCTCTAAAAAAATATTGATAACATGAGCCAACAATTCAAGTTTTTGTTAAAGATATTTGTTTAACCCTTATTGTGTTGTATACTGAGTTAAATAATATTTATCTTGTACTGAGCAAAAATCCTGGAATTTTGAGGAGTTTCATTCAGAAAAATACATTTTTTATTTGTTTTTTTCTTCTATAAGTTTTTAAGTGGTAAAGTCGGAAAAGATGCTCTAAAAGTCTCTATTTTGGATTACAGGCGTGAGGAGTTTTTATAAGTAATTAGCTTGGAGGTAATAGCTGGTATAAGATCAAAAAGTTATAATATTTATATGAGTTAGATGTCGCGGGGTCAAAACCTCCTTATTAATCACGAGGCATGGCATGCTTATGAACTATTGTACATATTGTCTTTATTAATGTTTAATAATCAATTTGCATGGCATACACACTGAAATATGTGCGATATCTGTATCTCATAAACCGTGATAGCTAGAAGGCTACAATTTGACGCATTTCCCTTGCCGTCCATTATAATATTTTTAAAAAAAATATTTAACCACGCCAATAAAAACATTTTATAAAAATTAAATGGGACCAATGAAACTGTAAGTAAGATAGAAAAAGGAATTTTGAGATGTTTTGGGCACATCGAGAGGATGGATGATAGGAAATTGGTAAAAGGTATCTATAGAGCTAAGGTGGAAAGTAATGTTAGTAGAGGACGGCCTCGGAGGACACACTTAGACCAAATTGAGAGTGTGCTCAAAAAGGCAGGCGTCCGAAGTATGAAGAATAAAAGGGCATGTATGAAAAGATTGATGGATGTAGACGAAGCAAGAGAGGTGTGCCAGGATCGTACGAAGTGGCGATCGATAGTCTCTGCCTACCCCAATGGGAATTAACGGCGTGAGTATATGTATGTATGTAATAGTTGATCAAATGGCCTTATTATTTAATTAAAGTTAGCCAAGACATTTCAGTTCATTCTTGCGAGTTTACTAGAAAGGGTTTTAAGTTTAACATCGGAATGAAAACACTATATATTCTATTCTCTTTTACTCCTAAGTATTAGCTAACTTTAACGTAAAGTAAACGAGTCGCTGAAACTCGCACTAAGCCTACATTACAGAGTTTCAATTAAAAAATACCTCATTTGTTGACGTAGTTTGTGCGACAAAGAAACAATGGCGTCACAAATGACTATATCAATGATTTTTCTGCAAAAAACCAACAATAGTTTGATTGATCATATTAACTGAAGAAAAAAGTGGTTTTAAACTGGTAATACCCGTATCACGACTATTTTGCGTTTTGACATAGGCATTTTTAAGTCAGGAAGACAACCAATAAATAAACCCTTTGTTCATATTGCTACTTATTGTACAACTACAATAGAAGCAAAATAAATAATTGTCTAATATTCCGGTCTTATAATCATTTAATTCGGTATGCAAAGTTTTACTAAAGAGATGCTGATTACAAAACCATTTCGAGATATTATGGTTATAAGCAATATTTTCTTGAAATTATATCAATTAAAGCTAAGATGACTGTTATTTTTTCAAAAAACTGTAACAGTGTTTGACCTTCAATGTTGTTTCAAAGACATACATACGGTTTTGCAGTTTATTAATAAAATATCGAAAATCATAAGTTTGTTTAGTATAATATCGTAATAATTTCATTTGACATCACAAATTCGTGATATGTTTTACAATCAGCAACATTTTTATAAAACATTTCGCACAAAGTCACGTGATGTTCAGAAGTATTAGTACCTCTGCCAACCCCTTCGAGGATATTCGGCGTGAACGGTTATGTTATGTTATTTCGCTTCATTTGCATGTCGCTACGTGATTTTATCGATCGATGACGTCATTAAGTACAAAAGTTGAACAATCTTTAAAAAATCATAACTTTACAATTACTCATTTTAAATGGAAAATATTCAAATCAGTCTTTTATTTTCGTGTTTACTATCGAATAAAAATATTTAATAAATACCAAAAAAAAACTTTGCATACCGAATTGGCTTGAAAATTCAGCTTCTAAAGTATAACGTTGAAAGTTTACTTTTTTTATAGCTGAGCTGATACTTCTTCAAATATGAATAAATAATAAAACATTCATTGTATTCTTATCGATAAATATAAATATTTTATCAATGAAATGTTTAAACGATTAATCTACAGACACTACTGGAAGCCCACGGCCTTTTATGATTAGTTTGGAAAATGCCTTTCGTCGAAAAAACGTAGTAACTTTATTGAAGCCTTCAGCGTTAGTTCTTACTATGTACTTTGATTACATACATACATACATACATATTCTCACGCCGTTAGTTCCCATTGGGGTAGGCAGAGACTATCGATCGCCACTTTGTACGATCCTGGCAAACCTCTCTGGCTTCGTTTACATCCATCAATCTTTTCATACATGCTCTTTTATTCTTCATACTGCGGACACCTGCCTTTTTGAGCACATTTTCTATTTGATCCAAATGTGTCCTCCGAGGTCGTCCTCTACTAACATTACCTTCCACATTGGCTCTATATATCTCTTTCACCAATTTACTGTCATCCATCCTCTCTACGTGCCCAAACCATCTCAACATTCCTTTTTCTATCTTTCTTACAATATCATCTTTTACACCACACCTTTCACGAATCACATCATTCCTCACACGATCACATAACCTTACATTACACACTTTTCTGAGGGATCTCATTTCTACTGCATTCACTCTACTTTCATGCTTCTTCTGCCACACCCAACGTACTTTGATTCTACTGCATTATTACTTCCTAGAATAAGATAGATCTTAGAATAAGAATTATTGCTTTTAAACGCTCAGCCCTATAGGTTCTCTGTATTTTTTGTTGACTCATAACAATGGGAAACACAGAAACATGGAAAAAAACATAATTGAAAGCGTTTGGATATGGCTTCTCATTTTGACGAAGGTTTGGTACAGGTTCACATTAGGTACTCTAAACTCTATAGCAGTAGTTAAAATCTAGATAAACTTATGAAATCAGGTTACAAAATGACTATTAACTAAGATTATCCGATTAAAGAAAGATGTACTCTTATCAGCTGTTAACAGTAATATAAATCGTGAAAGAATCTCGACGAAAAAAAACACACTTAAATACTTCATTTTTGATGATGATATTTTAAACGTAATATAAAGAGATAATCATTACCTAATATAGTTGGATAGATTAAATACATAGAATATATTACTACGAGTATTAATCTATTATGAAATTTATACCTAAAAGACAAAGTTGAGTTGGTCACGTTTGAGATGTTACGATGAAAATGTGATGTTATGATAATAAAAATGGTAGTTAAGTAACAAGATAACTAAATAATATAATATTCAATTAAAGGATTGCTGACTTTATTTGTGGTCGAAGCATTTGCTATGCGAAGTATTTGCATGGGTCTGAATACTGAATCGATCTCATATCTCTAAATCCTTTCTAAAGTAATATATGTGATGCAGTTATCAAAACTTGGTAACGCTGATGAAAAATATACACATATCACAGCTATAATGCCCAAAAAAGGGTAGCCTGAGCTTTACAATTAAAAATTCTTCAGCCTCTTCTGAAAGTTGAGTAAGGAAAAAATTGTAAATGATGGTTATTGGTGATGGGTTCATCTGAGTGAAGAAATAGATAAACCTATTTAAGCTGACACAATTGAAATGATGGAAAACATCGTGAGAATACTTATGTATACCAAATATAATAAAATACTATACTAAGTTATACTAAAGTCATGTGACGATGTGTTCGTACAAAAGCGGTTTAGGAAAATATACCGTTAGCTTAGGTTATGTATTAGTAATAGTATTTTTTATTTACTTAACTGTTCTACGTAAATTTAAGATAGCTAACACCGAACAACAGCTATATTAATTAGCGAGTTTCCTTTAATTGTTATGTTTACATCAAGAATATGTGTTTTTGAATAAATATATTTTCTTTACCAGTAACAGAATTTTGTGTGAGTCATCGCGGTTTGTGTGGAATATTTTATAGCTTTCGTTACTAATAATAAATAATTGTCTCCAAGGGTAGTAGTTAGTTACTTTTTGAAATTAGTTCCCATAGGATAAGCAGAGGTAGGTAGGGTCGATCCTCTTAGTACGAGCCTGGCAAGTAAAGTCTAGTATTGCGGTATTAACCTAAAAACTGAAAATTTATAACTATTTCAGTATTAGGTATATCTCTTTTATTTCTTTGGCTGTGTAGTGTTGGCCTAAATAACTTCCCTTATTCTTCCCATCGTGATGACATAAGAGGCTCTAATGGATTTGTAGCTTTTCAGGGATTTCCAGTGCCAATGATCCTTTGATATACTATATTTTATGTTCTCAACTTTCAAAATGCTGAGTAATGTCGGCTTAGAATTACACTAATCTAATTTGCCCGCGACTTTCATAAGAGGTGGCTTAGTTTTGGGGTTTTTTGGTTATTGTGCCTCGACAGCTGTCTCATCACCAACTGCCCTTTATTTAATGGTTCATTCATATTTAACTTCCAAAAGTGACAGAAGTTTATTTTTTTAACAGTCTCGTTACCATTTTTAATAGCCGTGACTATATGTAGATAACTTTCAACAAAGCCGTTGAATCATTGATGGCTACCCCTTTATGGCATCAGATCTGATACGTTGAAATAAAAAGTGAAAGAAAAAAATAATGCTAGATATTAGTTGTATTATACTCAGTGCGCTATTTTTATAGCTGGGATAGTAATTTACTATTGACTAATTAATTCATTATCTAGTATATTGTTCTTTAATATCTTACTTTTGACGATATTGGAAATTTCACAGGGTAATCCCAGGACTGTCATAAAATTTACTCAATGGCACAAATCAGATGATTCACTGGTAACAGCGAGTGTATGCAGTGATTAATACATTATCTGTGGTAATACTTAGCGAGTAAGGTCGGACTGTCCACAATATGCTTGAATGAACTAATGTTGATTTCAAGAACTATGGAAAAACTCTTAAAATAGTCTTCACTGCCTTGGTCAATTGGCTGTTTGCTAACTTTCACATAGGATGTTCAAATTAAGGGCCTCCCTCGAAAATTTCACTGATTTTGGTAGTTTTCAAACTCAATGAAACCTGCTCAATGAAACAATCACACTCTAAATAAAATATATGTTCAAGTTCAATATCTTTTCTTTAATAATGACGGTTCTCATTCGTTTTCAATAATAATCGACTAAGAAAAAAAATAATTTGTGGGGGGCTTTTTTATCGTAAAGTCTGATATTGCTGTCAGAATACTGCATATATGTTATCGATTACGTAATATTTGCGTAGACAACTGAGTAGTCTATCATCTGTATGAATAATTTTTAGTCTTTTCATCCTAATTATGGAGTTATAAAGCAAAAACCCTAAATTTCAATGTCAATCTGGAGCGGGTCCCTGTGCGGACTGCGGAGAACGGGGCGGCAGATGGCTGTTAGCCTTCATGCGCAGAGCTTGTGTCGAATTTTTCTGTAATAGAGCTGCTTGCCGCTTCCCGCGCTTTTTAGATAATTTATTTTGGTTGTGCGCAACATAGTCGCTTGTTTTGCTTTACATTATAAGTTTGATAACAATCGTAATATTACACTGGCCAACACTATTTTTGGTGCCGTTGTTTTAAGACCTGATTATGAAAGTAATTTCTTCACTGATTTCAAATATGTAATCAGTTTTTCTGTATCAGCTCTAGTTTTGAAAATATAAAAAAAAAAAATTTTTCAACGAAAAAACACATTTTTTATTAGTCAGTGTACAAAAAACTCCTCTTAATAGATTTTCTTTCATGTTTATGCATTGGGTTGTCTCTCATAAGAGCCCAGCAGTAATCAGCCATCATGTGAGTATCCCATCTACCCTGGTATCGATCCTCCATGACTTTGATGTCCTGATGAAACCGCTCTCCTTGTTCCTCACTTAAGTCACCCAGGTTATGCGGGAAGCAGTCCAAATGGCTGTGTAGGTAATGAACCTTGATGCTCATATTACATCCCAACTTTTGAAAGCAAGAAAGCATTTGGTTTACAATACTTTCATAATCTTCTGCCTTATGATTACCAAGGAAATTTTTGATCACTTGCACAAATGAGTTCCACGCAGCAAGTTCCGTTTCATTCATAGATGTTGCGAAGTTATCATCTTTAATTAACTGTCTTATCTGAGGACCGTCAAATATTCCAGCCTTGAGTTTTTCTGTGCTTAAAGCTGGAAATGCCCTCGTAATGTATTGAAAGCATGAGCCCGATTTGTCTAATGCTTTTACAAATTGTTTCATGAGACCAAGTTTTATGTGTAGAGGAGGTAAAATGATCATTTCTCGGGGGACTAAAGGTGTATTTATAACATTTTGCTTTCCAACAGCTAGGCTTTCTCTGATCGGCCAATTTTTTCGTACCCAGTGATTCGGTTTATCTCTACTATCCCAAAGACACATAAAACATGGATACTTTGTATATCCACCTTGCTGTCCCAACAGAAAATTAACCATTTTGAGATCGACGCATATAAACCATTGGTGGTTATCATATTTAATCTTTTCTAAAAGCAGTGCAATTGCTTCATACTCTTCTTTCATTCGGGTAGAATGAGCAATTGGAACACAAGCGTGTTTATTACCATTATGAAGCAATACACATTTGAGACTTCTTTTGGAACTGTCTATAAAAAGACGCCACTCAGTTGAGTCGTACTTTTGTAAACCCATTCTTGTTAATAAACCACCAATATCATTGCAATAAACAAGATTGTTATCTTCAGAAAAATATGGTAGCAAATCGCGTTCTCTTTGACGGTAAAATGTAACTCTTGTGTTTGGTGAAAGCAAATTCTTCTCTTTTAATCTAGAAGCCAACAATTCAGCACGCTCCTTTGAAAGATCTAGATCCCTTATCAGATCATTAAGCTCACCTTGTGAAAAAAAACGAGAGGTTCGATTCAACTCGCCATAATCACTGTCGATCTCGGGATTTGCTTGGATTTCGTTATATTGTTCCACTTCGATATCTGGCAGCGAGTGGTACGTAGGCACAGGGACACTTTCGGAATGAGGTACAGGTCTTTTCGCTGATGGTATATCAGGATATGTCCATTTACTTCTATTCTTTCGATTTATGCCGACAATCTTAACCAAACAGAAATAACAGTCGTTGAAGTGATTTTGTTGTTCCCTCCAAATCATCGGTATCCCAAATTTCATACATCTTCTTTTGCAATTTGTCCATTGTCTCAAATGTTCTCTGCATGTTTTACACACAAAATGGGGCACCCAAGGCTTATCTTGATGCTCAATAGATAGGTTGAAGTATGCGAAATATGCATTTTTCACGAACTCTGTTATGGGTTTTCTGTTTTCCTCAAACGTATATTCACCACAAATATAACAAAATGAATTAGGATTGGTCAAACAACATCTTGATGAGCTTGCCATTATGCCAAAACAACGAAATTGATGAAAATAAAAGAATTGCGATACTTTGTTGAAGTCAAAGTGACGAAATTTTAAAATTGAGGGTAGTTATGAAATTAGAGCTGATACAAAAATGGCAGTTGTAGGTTTGTCATCAGAGACACGTTCAAAAACAATATCTAAACAAATTTTTACCGCACCAAAAAAAAAGTTTTTTTTTGTTGGCCAGTGTTATCGTTAATTTCACCCTGTTTAGATAGTACGAAATGGTCCAACGCATTAGGGGCCATGCGCTGTTGATGTGGGCGTGAGTTCAAATCTTCTATTCGGGACATGCTTTTTGTTTATTTCTTTCCTCGTAAAATTATTTTGTTTCGGTTATGATGATAAATGCATGATTAAAAATACTGCGCATAATTCTGTTTTGTGAATACGCTCGTTTTATCCTAATGTTCTGTAAATCCAGCTGAAACAATTATTATCTTTTTGCTTTAAATTTATGTGATGTTTTTACATATCTTTTTAGTAAGATTAAAAATATTGTTTACCTTATAATAACGTCGGAAAATTAAATAAAGGAAACAAACATGTGCAGAAAATCGAAAATTTCCAATTAAACAAAAAAATTTTGAGCAACATACATACTCACGGCTATAAATCCCTAAAAGGGAAAAAATATTAAAAAAAGGTTCGCTAAACAGAGGGCTCAGATAATGAATGCAAAATTGTAAGTACAAATTTTTCTACCAATAAAACACTTTAGGCATATTTTATATATTGCACGGAACATAGTCGAAAAGTTTTGCCATATATTATATTGTTCGTTCGCAATCCTAATATAATCGTCAATTTCGACTCTTAGCTCTAAGATCGAAGTGGTGTAACGCGTTAAACGTTTCACGCTCAGTGATGAAGGTACAGAGTTCGATCCTCAACCTTGCGACAGTATTTTAGTTTGTTTTTTATTCGTAAAATAAGTATTCTTTTATTTTCTCCTTCGGATCACGATGAATGCATTATTAAAAATACCTGCTGCTATTTATTCTGTTTTGTAAATATGCTTGTTACGTTTTACCCTATAGCTATGTTCCGTGAATAATCTTACCTTCTAACTTTTCTTTCAAATCTGGGTGTTTTTTTTTATTTATATGATGTGTATTACACTTCTCCACTTTAGTCATATTTCTACTTTTTAAGAAAAAATATATAATTATCTTAATATATGTATTCGAACCGTTCTTCGATCAATTATTTTGATCCATTGTATTTCATTCATGTGCTATTAATTCTGATTTAGGCTCCAAAAACGTATTGCTTTACAAGGGGATGAGAAATATGCAATAAATCAGGAACCTCAATCATCTCGCCAAGTTCAATTAACAGAGTAAGTAAAATAGACCAGGAGCTGATATTTATAAATTTTTAGTCTTTCATTGAACTTTGTATTTTGTAATAAATTGTGAAAAAGTTATCATACCCAATTGAGCCTATACTTATATATTATGAATTAATTTCAGTTCAACTGAGATGATGGAAGAAAGTGTATTTTCGTCCCACAATACCGACAGGGAGAAATCATTGGAGAACACGGCTACTGTATCTAATGCACCTGAACTAGGCTCATCAACTGTGATAATAGTGCTCTTAAACGCACTTTTACTTTTGTATTTAAAAAAAACGTAAAAGTATATTAATTTAAAGATTAACAGCACCATCACCATGCCATGCTTTTTCAACACAGTAAAACGAACGATGCATGTGCTCGAATATATTAAAGATTAGCACTGATATTAACAGACTGTTAATTTAACAATAAATAACCCTTTTAAGTCCGGTATATTCCGAACTTCTGTCTCTTTTATTATTTAAGTTATTTAGTCGCGGTGGATAAGTTATTTAATATAGCTATCTTGCACAATTTGGCGTAAAAACTATTTTATATGAGTTGAAGTATATTTTCAGCCGTAAAATTTCGGGAAATGTGAATTTAGATAATCAAGAAAACTTTTGAACAAACCTCTAATTAATTAAATGAACAAGTACAAAAGACGCACATTTATAGCCTCCTTCAAACAAGAAACTACAAACAGGTATTCATGAATCTGTGCCTACAAATACCTAGTTATAACTTAGTTTTTAATATTGAAAAGAACCTTAAGAATTGCCTTTTGCTTTCTGCACCATCTCAATAAAATGATAATTTTTATGAAAATTATTTGGGTTTTATAATTTACTTATGTTGAATCAGTAGTAAGTAAGTATTCATGAAAAAAATGCCTACTCCTGTTCTATAATTTGAGTCGATTTTTTGTTCAAGTGTGGATTTTTGACGTCGAGATATTATTATTATATAATTACACGTTACTTCATTTCTACTGCCATCCACGTACACTTTGTTGTGTCGGTTAAGAATAACATAAACCCCTTTTACTATGTCACGTGAAACGTATCATCACGACACCAACATTCTTTTCGACATGTTCCCCTGCTATATTCCAAAGGTATCAAGAAATAAGTTTTGTGGAAATAAAGTTATTGTACTGTTGAAGTATTTGTTTTATTTTTATAACAATATTCACTTAGCGAAACATAATTAACACATATATCAATACGCCGCGCCGATCGTACAACGTAGTACGAGACTGTTTTGGTAGATGGCGCTATATCTACATCTATATCGCTATAATCTATAGTTATCATAGTTGCTAATAGATGGCTTGTTTTACGAGTTCTATTAAAGGTGAGGAAACGGCAGGGGGAAGCCCAAATGCCGTTTCAAGGTTCTCACTTTTTCGTGGGACGCCCTTAAACAAATGGTATCAGAAAATGAACTTATTCGTAAATAAAAACTTGACTTTTTAAAACGAGTGTATGCAATTGATCAAGAGACGGTTTCCTTGAAAGGTCGAAAATCCAAATTAATAATGTAGAGCCCAAAATCCTACAAAGTTTAATGTTTTCATCGTTTACTTTAAATTAATTAAAGAATTAATGTTTTTTTCGGTTTTTTAAGTTCATCTAATATCAAAACCATTGTTAATTCACCTTTGTATTCAAATGATGTGCTACCACATTGAAGTGATTGCCCAATAAACTAGTAAAGACCCCCAATGTTTGAATGTATAATTACGACGCAACTTTGTGTATATAATTTTAGAATAGAATAGAAAATACTTTATCATCACAAAAGAAATATTAACAAAATTCCACTAAAAGCGTAAGGTCAATCAATAATAATCATGCTAATGAATAAGCATAATTTTCAGTATTGAAAACAATTAATTTAGGATTCGTTTCACAAAATTTGCTGATATTGGATTCAAGAGAGGCCGGATATATGTTTAGATAGAACATCTAATAAAAAAAGAAGTGGCCATCCACCATTTAATTATAAATCAAATATACCAAAATAAACTTTTTATACATATTTAAGTTATCGAATAATGAATGTAAGGGAAACCAGAAAGATTTGTCAAGATCCTGTAAAATGGCGATGATAGTCTAGTCTCTGCCTTCCCCAATGGGAATATTGAACGTAAGTATAAATAAGTCATAAAATAATAATGATCACAATAGTCCAATGAATTTGCAGACATAATTTATCTCAAAGTAAGAATTATTTCAGAATGCAAGTTTAAATGTTTTAGATTTTAATTAACAATTGATTAGGTAAACTCACGGTCCCACTTCAGTGAAAGCGATAACCTCAGCTTTTGCATCGTTGCCCGATTCGGTCACAGTCACGGCTATTATGCCGTCGAATTCTTCGGGCCCGAACATTTTCACGTCTTGCAACACTTTCCCCGGGACGGAAGAGTGATAGAATACTGTTTCGATTTCTACATTTTCCGGATCAATGGTAATATCACATTCAACGGGAAATGGTGGAACAACAACAAATTCCACTCCATCGTCATATTTGGCCCCTAACAATTCTTTTCTTCGACGGTTTTTGCTTTTAAACGAACTATAAAACTTTGACCTTAAAGACATTTTATCGAGCTACACTTAAGAAGATGCAGCTTTTTACACGAAAACGGAACAGGAAAATATACGCAATACGCAACGTTTGTCAATCAAGTTGAACCGTGCGATCACAACTAAAATAAATGATAACACCGACCCGAGCGTTTATACCTTCTTAATTACCATTAATTTTGAGAGAAGCCCTTTATCGCGTCGCTTCTTCCGCAACATTAAAATCCAATTATATGGAGATGTTAACGAGGAAGCGTAGTGTCGTAGCGCACGTATTAATACATACCGGTGGTGATCGTGTCCGAGGTGGCACAGCCGAGGCGGAGATGAGACTGAACCAGGGAGCTCGCCACCAGGCGCCGCGAGCCCAGGCTTTTCCACATTACGGTTCTTCGCATCTTTATACTTTTTTTTCCAACAACACAAAAACTTGTCCATAGTATTATTCACGCACATCAATAAACTCGTCACTAAACAAATGAGCTGTCTGTCGCTGAAGGTTCATAACTTAATAGTAACTAGTCACTGACTGAACGAACGATTATCATAAATATTCACATCTATTCAAATGTGTAGCCGACTTCACTAATCGTGCAGTGTCATTTCGATCCATTTCGTATTTGTAAGATGTATTTTGGTTATTATGTAACGAGATCACACGGTAATATTCATTAAGGTAATTATAGTCGTAAATATCGGTTCACGTGATGCATAACGAAAAATAGGTTCTTAAAGGTAAAGTCCACGTTGTGCAATTAAAATCAGTTGGTTGGTTGATAAGTTTAACAAAACAATCGATTTATTTACGGTGCTTAACTAGTCGATGAACAATTCTACCCTACAATGTATAAATTGAATATATGCTACATTCGAAATCGTAGAAAAACAGATGGCTATCCACAAGCTTGATATGATGAACAGGAAAGTTTAATCAGGAAACAATCTACAGAACCTTGACATTACAAGTTAATTACAAATGCATTGTAATGTTTCTTTACAAGTCTCGAACCGCATACAATTTATAGGGATGAGCCTTCATCAGATTACTACGCCCAAAATGATTTTATAACTTTTTGCATATAAATTGAACTTGGATTGGCTGGAATGTGTTTTATTGGCGAATGTTTTTTAAACATGGTGAAGAAAAAAATGGTGTTACATATTTATAAGCGAAGCCGGAACAGTTGGTTACAACCTAGCTCTTAAGAATATAACATAACTTTCTGACACCTGGTATTTGTACCCACTTTTATACCCATGGTTGTCGTAAGAGGCGACTAGGGGTCTGGGGCTTATTAAGTGGTTTTTGGCGATGCTGTTGGAGACCTATCACCAACGATCCTTTTTTTCTACCATCTCTTCTTTCTACCATTTCCAACCTTATAGGAATATTAACTTCCAAATATGGCTGAGGAGTTTCTAGCTCTGGAGCTCTGGATACCCCTTTTAGGGATTTATGGCCGTAAGTATATGTATGTCTGTATGTATTTGTAGCACTCTATTATTGTAAGAATATATCATAAATATACGGACAGAATAGTCACAGCCAAGCCTATTAAGGTCTCCACCGTGGGGTTCGAAACTACCCTGAATTTGGTGATTGAGCTATATATATACGTGCGATGGTCTTATACGGGTTGGCAGACTAACGACTTCTTTCGTGATAGTAGCCGGGACAGGACCGCGCGTCCGTTTAATATGCCATCCGTGGCTTGAAATTATCTTACAGATAAACAGGAGATTCAAGTCAGCCATATACCAGATTGGGTCAAACTAGCTGAGTTTAACTTTGTTATGTGACAATAAATTAATAAATGTATTCAAACAATACGGCAATTGGCCTGGCCCCTTTCATTTGCATGCACTGTCCATGTTCAACCGAAATGAAGGTACTCTGACCACCAGATGACAAAAATGATAACTGGAGTTCAGAAGAATAAATTCTATGCTATCCCTTCGGAGATGAACGGCGCGCGAACATTAATTTTGAGTTCGATTTATATTTACATACATATACTCACGGCTATAAATCCCTAGAAGGGGTAGCCAGAGCTAAGGAATGAGAAATTCCCAAGCCACTTTTGGAAGTCGCGTGGGGAAAAGATGGTAAAATAAAGGTTGTTGGTGATGGGTCTCCAACCGCATCGCCCAAAAATCCCTTTAAAGCCCCAATACCGTTACTCGCCTCTTACGTTCACCCGCCGGAAGAATTGGGGTAGTGCTATTCTAAGCCGACACTACACAGCACATTACATTTACATAACTTACTTATTATATATATATATTACTTGTTGTGTGTCTTTAAGTTTGCTTACATTACAATTGAATGGTTGACTGAGAGTGTGTTTACAAATGTGAAAGCATTCATTCAATTTATTCAAAATATGCAAGTTCGTACGCTAGTCAGAGTTCTTAGTTCTACTTATTAGATTGAACAATACGTAATTCTTTGACTATTACATACATATACTCACAAACGTAAATCCCAAAAAGGGGTAGCCAGAGCTTCAGAGCTGGAAACCCCTCCGACACATTTGGAAGTTGATAAATGACAAGATGGCAGAAATAAAGTATCGTTGGTGATGGGTCTCCAAACGCATCACCAAAAAAGATCACTTTAAAAGCCCCTTACTCTTAGTCGCCTCTTACGACACCCGTGGGAGCATTGCACGGCCATAATTATTATTGACCTGCATTTTAGGATTAATTTTTAAAATGTCGCAACTTGCACAAACATTGATGGTGTATGTTGCGAATGATATATTCGTACATAAACAACGATCTGTCTTGTCAGTAAACTAAACACTAAAAGTGGTCTAGAAATCATTGATTTTGAAGATGATATCTTGAATGGTAGTGATTCGCTTGACGATATCTATACTAATATTATAAATAGGAATGTTTTATTTGTATGTTTGTTTGTGATTAAAAGGGTCTGAAACTGGTCAACCGACTTCAAAACGTCTTCCACGAGTTGAAAAAATAGACTTTCAAGAGAAACAAAGGCCATATAACATCACGCTAAACATCGTAGGGGATCAGCAGTGATAATTTAACACTGCATGTACTCGGTGGTCAGCTGCCGAACTGTCTACTGCTCGACAATGACTCGTGTTGAGTCGAAACGCGTCGCATGTTTGTGGTTGCCTGTGGTTTTCGCTTGCGGGTGTGTGTGTGGTGCATTGTCTGCTTTTCGATTTCTTGTAAGTGGGAGGGCGGGCGGTGCACAGTGCATGTTGTATGAAGACTGCAGGTATTATTTAGCGGAATTAAGCGAAGAAATTTATTAATATTAGTATTGATAGTCAATTGGTAAAAGAGATTTATAGAGCTAATGTGGATGGTAATGTTGGACCTGTGACTAAATACTGTGAATAGTGACTGTGCTCAAAAAAGCAGGTGTCCGAAAAATTTATAATAAATGAGCATGTTTGAGAAGGTTGATGGATGTAAACGAAGCTGGAGATGTTTGTCAACATCGAATCGTTTGTTGTCAAAGTGGCAATCGATAGTCTCTGCCCACCCCAATGGGAACTAATGGCAAGAGTAAATGTATGTATGTATCTGGAATTGGTTTCTTCAGTTCCTCACAGCCTATATGAGGGTCCCCATCAAGGGGCTACAGCCTACCCTATATAAGGCGATTTGGCCTTAGTCCACCACGCTGGCCAATTGAATTATTGAGTAATATTAATAATACATCACGCTTCCCTATGATTATATTTCTATGGTATACACTTATGGACATCTTCTAGTGATTACATACATACATATATTCACGGCCATAAATCCCGTAAAGGGGTAGCTAGAGGCTCAGAGCTAGAAACTCTTCAGCCACATTTGGAAGTTGATAGGATACAAGATGTTATAAATAAGGTATCATTGGTGGTGGGTCTCCAACCGCATCGGCCAAAAACAACTTTATAAAACACATTACCCTTAGTCGCCTCTTACGACACCCGTGGGTAGAAAGTGGTAGTGATATTCTAAGCTGGCACTACACAGCTTCCTTCACACAGGCCGGTCACGTTCTGGTGATTTTCACTGTTAATGGACGCCGAAGATATGTATGAAAATGAATAAATTGCTAGTATGCGCAGTTTTTCTGTGAATTTTTAATTTGACCCTGTTCGGATACAAAAAGAGGTGAACACAAAAAAGGCTAGTTTCTGCGAAAAATAACAGTAATCTTGAATTTCTGCTTGAATGTAAAACTTTCCTAGCAATTAGTTAAATTTGATATCCTTTGAATTTTTAAAATATTATCATACCGGTTCAGTAAAAATTATACTGATAGCATCGTAGACAACACTCACATGGTAAATTTCAAATCCAGTTATGTTCTTTTGGGTTTCTTCGCTGTGTGGAAATGGCAATCTTATCTAACTAACCTAACCTAACCGAAGCCTTATATGCCCGCAAGTGATTTGGAGCTCTTAAGTTGCTTCTTGGCCATTTAGCATCACCGATCAACTTTTATTTTATAAGCTTTTCCTTTCCCCACTAAAAATCAAGTTACTGCTCAGGAATTTCCAATGCTGAAGCTCTGGCTGACCCTTTCTTGACATTTATAGTCATGAGTATATAAATTTATGTGCTGTGTAGTGTCGGCTTAGAATAGCACTACCCCATTTCTTCCGGTGGGTGTACGTGAGAGGCGACTAACGGTATTGGGGCTTTTAAGAGATTTTTGGGCGATGCGGTTGGAGGACCCATCACCAACGATACTTTATTTTTTCCATCTTCTCCCCTATTCATTTCCAAATGTGGCTGAGGAGTTTCTAGCTCTGAAGCTCTGGCTACCCCTTTTTGGGATTTACGGCCGTGAGTATATGTATGTAGGTATGTATATAAATATATAGATTGCAGGACTTAGTGACTTTGCACAAAGTAATAAATGGTTTAATCTGCACATCCACCCTCGAGTGCATTTGTTTCCATGTTCCACAACGAACATATGGAATTCGCGACCATTTTTGGTTCCCATAATGAAAACAAATGTCACCACCAACAACCTAGTCCATAGAATGTGCCAGTTGTATAACTTTATGTGTGCTAGCCAAGAAGATGTCAATAGAGCCCCTGACGTCTATCACGATAAGTGTCGCAAAACAAAATTGAATTTATGTGTTTCACTATTATCATCTATTCACATATTAATCAATTATTATTTTTTGTCATTATAATAATTTTTTTTATTATTTTAGACATTTATTTTCGCATCGAAAATGACTTCATCAATTGTTATTTCATTACATTGTTACGTTACTTTATTTCATTATTTTATACAATTTTATAGATTTTAAATATTTTTTTATTAAGTTTTTATAAATCTCACAAAGCGAGCCATGCTGTGTACACAGTTAAGGTACTTTTATTGAGATGT
Source organism: Bedellia somnulentella (assembly GCA_963576735.1). Taxonomy (NCBI): domain Eukaryota; kingdom Metazoa; phylum Arthropoda; class Insecta; order Lepidoptera; family Bedelliidae; genus Bedellia; species Bedellia somnulentella. The sequence goes on along the minus strand of OY755172.1, from coordinate 5,124,632 downwards.
TATGTTATCCAATACCATTATGTACGAGTATATGAACGTAATTGTATTGTTCGTGTGCCTTAAAGTTAAATAAACAAGTATGTAAGATTCTCTGGCTATTTTTTTAAGCAACAAAAAACTTCTTATTAGAGGACAACAGATGTTCAGATCTGAGATTAGTATCTTCCTTCACATTCTAAATGAAACAAGGGTAATTCATAGCATTCTGCAAGAAATTTGTCCCAGATATTCGTACTGCTTTGCCGTGTATTGCTGGCTTAGAATGTCGCTACCCTTTTCTACCCACGGGTGTCGTAAGAGGCGACTAAGGGTATTGGGGCTTGGAGACCCATCACCAAAAACCTTTATTTTACGATCTTTTCCCCACTCAACTTCCAAAAGTGGCTGAGGAATTTATAATTCCTTAGCTCTGGCTACCCCTTCTAGGGAATTATAGCCGTGAGTATATGTATGTATGTACTCGTACTGCTTTATTTATTAGAAAAATCGTTCAGGGTCTTAATTATATTAACGTCCCGAAGTTTCCGGTTTACTATGCTTTTGATAGTAGGTACATCATGATAGTATACAAAATACAACATTGATCGCTCAGGGGAACACCAACAATTTTTATTCAGGAGACGTGAGTAATACATCTGATTGGGGTCTTAAATCATATGTGTAGTCAATTTGTCAAATTTGTTAAAGGTTACTAAAACATCGGGAAGAAACCCACATAGCTGAGTTGTACTTGAGATTGTATATTCGTACGAAGTAGAGAGAGATGGGCTTGTCAAATATCTAAAACGTGGGTACTTCAAACACCATATAACAAATTAGTATTTGTTAAACATAAATTTAGATAAAAGTAACTCCTCTATATATATATATAGCTGACCCCACAGACTTCGTACTGTCAAAAGTGTAGACTTTCACGTCGTCAAACTGAAATATTTAACTGACCTGTTGAGGGTGGGTCTCTGTCATGCGATGAGAAAAAATGTGTTTTTCAAAATGTCCTCACATTTTTTTCACTTTATAAATTTTAAGTTTATAAGTGTAGTAGTTTCGGCTGAGCATTGATTTTAAGTCAGTTAGTCAGTTTGGCCATTTTTTAAGAAACTTTATTGATCTCTTAATTTTTCTGGGATAAAAAGTGTCCTATTGTGTTAATTAGGATCATTATCTGGCTTCCTGTAAATTTTATTTTAAATACGTTCTGTGAATTAGTCTTCAATTAGCTACAATCACACAAACATCTAAACTTTCACATTTATAATATTAATAGGATAAGGCTTAAACATAAGCTTCTCGCGCAGCTTTATATTTTTCATTTTATTATAAATTTTATCTCATTTCTATAAAATATTTATTATATTTTATTCACATGTATCTTTTTCCTATTTTTGAATTGGAACAGAGTTTGGTTTTGTTTTATTTGGTCGATGTAAGGGTGTCGTTGGTGCGGAGCGGAGATATTGCTGAGTTATAAAACTTAACAATTGTGTTTTTATGTTTAATATTTGAACTAATTTCAATTTCACAATTTTTTTTTTGTCTTAATGTATTTAGACTGTATAAATTCTAACGGTAATAGTTTTATTATAGAGAACATATAAAAGAGTTGTTTTGTTGATATAAGTATATACTCGTGCTGGCTGAAAACCAGCGTGCAGCAGCTGACGTGTCCTGCGAGACACGCGGCTGAGGCACATATGCTGAGCCAGAACAAATTTGGCAATATGATATATGTTTTTAATTTGTTGTTACTCAAACATTGTAATATTTTTTTTTGCCAAATAAATTATTTTTCTTTCTTTCCTTCTTTCAGGTGACCTCGCTCGCCGGCCAGCGCAGCGTCTTGTCTTGCGCTTCATGCTGACGTGTAAATTGTTACAGAGTAATTTTAAAATTGTATTATCTTCTAAGATGTTTATTTAAATTAAGTGATGGTAAGGACAATTTTGTTCTCAATTAAATACTCTTATTCAACAACATATTTATTTGGATAAGGATTAATATTATGTTGATAAAACATTATGGCAATAATGCATTAAATTCGACCAAATTTATTTACCAAAAAAATGGTTATTAGTAAGTGAATCTTAAAAGTTAGACATAATATATGTCGCGGTCACTTTTTTAGATCATTTAAAGAGAAATAATTCTATAATACATTTTTACGCAGCCGTTTACGCAGCGCACACAACGGAAGCCTTTAAGTATGAATAATTATCCCCGTTTTTGCAACATTATTCGCTGATAGTTTGCTCCTGTTGGTCGCAGCGTGATGATATATAGCCTAAAACCTTCCCCAATAAATGGACTATCCAACACAAAAAGAATTTTTCGATTTGATTGGGTAGTTCCTGAGATCCTAGCGTTCAAACAAACAAACTCTTCAGCTTTATAATATTAATATATGTATAGTAAAGTAATATAGTATATAGTATAGTATAGATATATTTTAACAATTTAACACGATTGGGTTGGATTCTTTTTATCATTTAGAGGTATTAAAAACGGTTCAAATTTATATTTCAGAACTATTTATTATTACACGATATTTCATAAGAATCGGTTAACCAGTTCAGGATGAGTTGGGTTCCAAATACTGAAACGCGAGATGTGTATTTACAAGAAAATTTTATGCATTTTATGGACAGTGGTAAGAAACAAAAAGAAAAGCACCTACCTTTGGCGTCCAAATTCATCTTCACTATCAGAAAAACCGAACTCAAAATTAACATTCATTTTCTCATAGATTTAGTCACTGCAAAATGTATTTCTCAAGCACAAACACACCTCGCACTTTTACCATGATAACTACACAACTAACATCTTTTCATAAAAAATATTGAGCAAGTCACCAAATAAAAGTACAAAGAAATCACTTTCAATTACAACAAAATGAACAAAAAATACACAGAGAGACTTACATAATCATCTAATCTCAATTGAACGTGGAATCGGAGTCATGTTCTTTGATTGGAACTGATGATGGCTCCATGTAGTTATAAACGATTTAGAAAAATACATGCTTAAAAGTACTTTATATTTTCAGTGAATAGTTCTTATAAGAACTGAACTGGACAAAATTTGTTGAAGTATAAATTACTGCTCTCGGAATAAGTGCTAAAAAGTACTCGACATAATCAAATTTGCTTGATCTATAAAGATCTTTGATAGCAATAAAATAAGTTTTCTCTTTCCTCTTCAAAAACTTAACCAAATGTATCTTTGCCTAAACTAGCAAAGATACTCTTGAATTATGTTCTAGCAAGGTTGTGACTAGTCTGCGATATCAAAACTCTACATTTTACGGTTGAGTTACTAAAACCACATTGATGTTTTAATTTTTTTAATTAAAATATTAATAGAAAGGGGTAGGCACTCACCGCTTGATCTTGCGTACATACCGACAACGCTGAGTGCGCAACTAATACCGCAATAATTTTAATTTAATAGATAATATGAATATGCAATTCGGTATGCAAAGTTTTACAAAAGTGGTTCTGATTACGAAACCATTTCGAGATATTATGTTTTTAAAACATATTTTCTTGAAATTAAATCAAACAAAGCTAAGATGACCGTTATTTTAGCAAAAAACTGTAACAGTATTTGACCTTCAGCGTTATGTCAAAGACATTCGTTCTTGCAGTTTATTAATAAAAGCGCGACGCACTGGATCCAACTGCGATCCACTGTAGCTCAGTTGGCAGAGCGACGGGGGCGTATACCCGAAGGTCGCGGGTTCGAACCCCGCCAGTGTCGAAATTTTTCTTTCCTTTAATAACATCTTTTATTTATGAGTAATAATCCCCACATGAGGAATTCATGTCAAAAAACATTAAATTATGTGATAGTTAGGCGTTTCCAACATTTGCATTCTATCTGAAAAGGTAGACAAGTGGCCGTCCGAATTAGTTAAAAATTCGGAGGTAGGAAACGCAAACACTACTTGAACGTGTAAAAAAAGAAACAAGAATAGAGAAAATTCGCGCTGGATGCCAACTGACACTGTAGCTCAGTTGGCAGAGCGACGGGGGCGTATACCCGAAGGTCGCGGGTTCGAACCCCGCCAGTGTCGAAATTTTTCTTTCCTTTAATAACATCTTTTATTTATGAACAATACACTTGTTTGTTGTTTCCGTCAGGTTTTTGTTTAAATTCTTGTGGGTTGAATATCAATAAGTTTATTATAGTCAGATGAACCGGCGCCGCCGTTGCACTAGTAAGAATATTGTTCAAATAATTTATGGTTTCTGCAACCTCTGCTTACCCAAAAAAATGCCAATGTTCATAAGTACGAAACAAACCCCGTTAATAAATATTAAGTTGCCAGACATAGTAATTCTTAAAAGTTTTATACATAGTTTCAATTCAACCCCTTCTTTGCACCTTTAATGAATTCTAATCAACCATGAATAAATTTAGTGTTTTATAAAAAAAAACTGTTACTATTCTATAAAAATGTTCAACCCCTAAACCACTTTTTTATTTTTTCAAAAACCCCTTTAGTTAATGTTTGAATTATGAAAATATACATACATACATACATATACTCACGGCTATAAATCCCTAGAAGGGGCAGCCAGAGCTAAGGAATTAGAAATTCCTCAGCCACTTTTGGAAAGTTGGGTGGGGAAAAGATGTTAAAATAAAGGTTGTTGGTGATGGGTCTCACACCGCATCGCCCAAAAATCCCTTAATAGCCCCAATACCGTTAGTCGCCTCTTACGTACACCCACCTGAAGAAATGGGGTAGTGCTATTCTAAGCCGACACTACACAGCAAATAATAATCATATTTCCAAATAACACGTTTCTGCCGTCATTGATCTGTTACAGCTGTGCATGGGTGTATATTTAACTTAGAGGGAACTTTTGATGTATGTATAATAATCATATATGATAATTACTATATGACCACCCAAAACGGTTGAGAGAAAAAATTCAGATAATTTTGTAAAAACATTTTATTATCACGAAAGTATTTCCAATTTTCAAATACGTATTTTACAATTTAATTTTACAGTAGGTGTATAGAAAAGTCATAAAAAAGTAGGCCTAAATATTAATCTACAAATACTGCGATGCTTGACAATCAATAGGCCATTATTACTCTTATAAAAGATTATAGGGAAGTATTCAGGAAGGTGAAGGTATAAGCTTCAAGACATGAGCAAGGTCACTTTATGTTTATAAACTAATAGTACTCAAACGTGACTTAATGACTGGACCAATAGAACCTGCAACTCCTGAACTTATGGCCTTGTTTGTGTATACCACCAAGATCTTTTTTTTTGCATAAGCTGTAAGCTTTTAACTGATTTTACAGTTACCCAAATATAGTGATAGAATATTAGTCATTTATAAATGGAAACCTGAAAACTTATAACATATTAATCTCTTCGGTATTGATAATTTGATTATTTTTTTTACATCTTAATGAACCTTGACTTATATGAACTATACTGTATGAAGATAAGCCTTTTACATCGACCTTAGGAAAATTTTGGGCAATATCGTTGTATAAAATTTGTGTTTTTACAAACAAAACAGCTTATTTCATAATTTTACTAGTATGTTTTCTGACACATAAGACCATTTTCAATATACACCCTAACATCAAATACTGGCTAGCACAAGTACAAGAATAATACTTTCAATCAAGGATGGGATGATATATAATTCAGCAGTTATTTAAAAACATACAATAAATTGGATTACTTACTCTAAACAACTATAAAAGAAAAACAATTCAAAGAATAAGTGCACTTAACATATATCCTTAATTATTTGTGTATAGTTTAATAAAAGGAATGTTATAGAACTGGACGTAAAAAGGTTATATAAAATATGTTAATACTAAGAAAATTACAGTATATGTGTATAATTGGATAAAGTTAAGCAGAAAGGACTCAACCCACATTTGGACCAAAATTGAGTTCAGTATGCCCAATGTATTATGAAGTAGTGAAAACTCTACTTACAAAAAGTGCAAGCAAATTATTTATTTTAAATAACCAACTAACCCACAGTATGAAACGAGCACTTTATTTCAAACTATTAACACTCATCTCAAAATCAACTTTTTGTGGTTTAAGTCTTTTCTGCTTAACTATATCCAATAAGCTCCAAGTCAAGTTAAATGCACATGAACTTGAAGATGAATTATACTTTGTGTGCAAGGATTTAAGCCCCAAGTTTATTTTAATAAATTTTTAGTTATTTATTATTATATTAAAAAGCAAATTATTTGAATTATGAAACTATCTCTTAAAATGACAAGAGTTTTCACTCCTGAAGAGCTTAAAGATTTATCATCAATGGAAATTTACTTCCTAAATCACTAAGCATGACACTTTCAACCTCTGAGTTGTGAAACTCAATATAGCAAATTAATACTGGTTAAGAGGAAGTTTTTTGTGTATTGAAATTGCAATTTCTGTTCTCTAGAAGTAAATATAATTTATATTAAATATGAAGTTGGTAAAAACATCCCAAATAGGAGTGCACTTAAAGGTAGATTAGCTAAAGAAAGGGTATAAAACAATGCTTAGATAAGACCACTTTTGTAAATTATTTGTTTGAGTGAGTTCATTGATAGGGGTTATTAATGATCTTTTGTTTTTCTTTCATTTCAAGTTGCTAAGATATAATTTTATGCAGTTTTGGAGTCAATTTATTGTATTTTTAATTCTTATTCATTTAAGTCAGGCGTAATATCTTAAATTTAACTGGGTTTATTTAGTTTTGGTGATTTTTAAACACCAATCTAAATTTGACTCCTGAACTATGGCTTGAAAACCATACTATTAAGGTCAGTCTTTTTTGTAACAAAATATATTCCTAAATTGAACACAAATCTACTTAAAATCCAACTAATTCATCAATTTACATCTAAAATTGATGTCTTTAAAAATTACAGCTGCATAAAGATAATTGACTTAACATTGTCACATTTTAGTAGTGGATTCTAGTGAGCGCAGCAGCGGTGCGCGTGCCATATACTAGAAGCGATCTTTTGAGGCATGCATGTCAGGGTTTGTCAGATACTGCAACTCTTGTAACTCCTGGAACTTCTCATGATCTCTAATGTGGGCATAGTTAGCTGACAAACACATCAGATAGTGCACCAGGCTAAGAATAACTAGCAGGCATGACACCATAGCCAAAATAAACATAAATTCAGCTTTTTCTACATAGTCAATACAAAAGATTTTCATTTCCTGTTCTCCACAGACTTTCATATCTTCCTGTTTCACTGTTGATGGGAACATGAAATCAAACTGAGTAAAATCTATGCATGTATCATTGCTAATGTTCTTCGGTTTTGAACACAGTTTCCAGAATAAAGTAAACAGGAATGTTGTTATCACCAAAAAGCCCAATAGTATAATCCAAACAAATGTTAAGATGTAGGTGATTATCATGAAAATAGCACAAGAAATGCGACCACCAACTCGAGCTCGCCAGGCTCTGTACACTTTTTGTCTAGTAGCTCCAGTAGTGAGGCAGCCAAGGCACAATAGCATAAGACCCAGGGCAGCCATACACGCACTTCCAACGATGAATATCATTTGTACTGCTTCAATCCACATCAAACGAAAGTGGAATACTTCATTAAACATCAGTATAGATAAGGTGGATCCTCTATACATGGTACCGCAAAAGACCCCCACGCCCAAGGAACACATAATGGTTGCGATTAGAGTCGCATGAGGAACTCTTGCGAGGCAGGCTTGACAACCATCCCCCATGGTTGCTTTTTATAATGAATTATTAATGAAAGATAAAGCTATCGCTATTTGCACCAAATTATAATACTTTCACTTTAAATAACACAACACAATGTAACGACAAAATTCGTCATCCAAACCGAACCGAGGAGACAAACAAAGATCAATTAAATGTCAAATGTCAAAAATTAAGTAAATGTCACTTGTCATGAAAAAAATATACTTAGTTTTATGAAAGTGCAACTGCTTTGGATACTAAGTTTTAAGCACTTGCATTGCAGCACAAAAGAATAAAGAATTTGTATATAATACTAGCTGACCCGACAGACTTCGTACTTTAAATTTGCTTATGCCAAACTTTAGGCGTTTTTTCCGGTACTCTGAGTTCAATCAGGCGTGAATATTATATAAGTATTTTTTTTCCGGGATAAAAAGTGTCCTATGTTATAATTGGCCTAGACCTCGCTTTTTTAACATACCCTTTTTATATTATAAATCGATAAAGGACATCAAACTTAACAACTTTGCCTATGTATATTTTCCAGTTCAATCGCTCGCTTACCGGTTTATTTTCATGATATTATTTTTCAACGACGATCAATACAACTGGCCTAGACCTCGCTTTTATAACATACCCTTTTAATATTATAAATCGATAAAGGACATCAAACTAAACAACTTTGCCCATGGAATCCCTATCTAAAATATTGTAATTTTCAAAATAAAATAATAATAAAAAATTGTCGTACCTAGTTCAAACTGAGAATGTATAGAATGAGATTCCTTGCTTCAGTGAAAATAAGAAATAAAAAAAAACATTTGATCTATGCTATTCGCTCTGTAAACAAAAATATTACTTCTTTCGGTATTTTCCAGTTCTATTGATCGTCGTTGAAAAATAATATCATGAAAATAAACCGGTAAGCGAGCGATTGAACTGGAAAATACCGAAAGAAGTAATATTTTTGTTTACAGAGCGAAAAGCATAGATCAAAAGTTTTTTTTTATTTCTTATTTTCACTGAAGCAAGGAATCTCGTTCTATACATTCTCAGTTTGAACTAGGTACGAAAATTTTTAATTATTATTTTATTTTGAAAATTACAATATTTTAGATAGGCATTCCATGGGCAAAGTTGTTTAGTTTGGTGTCCTTTATCGATTTATAATATAAAAAGGGTATGTTATAAAAGCGAGGTCTAGGCCAACTGGAAAATACCGAAAGAAGTTATATTTTTGTTTACAGAGCGAAAAGCATAGATCAAATGTTTTTTTTTTAATTTCTTATTTTCACTGAAGCAAGGAATCTCATTCTATACATTCTCAGTTTCAACTAGGTACGACAATTTTTAATTTTTATTATTTTTTTAAAATTACAATATTTTAGATAGGCATTCCATGGGCAAAGTTGTTTAGTTTGATGTCCTTTATCGATTTATAATATAAAAAGGGTATGTTATAAAAGCGAGGTCTAGGCCAATTTGGGTCATGATCTAGCATTCTGCTTAGTTTCATTCATACACATTATCTTGAGGAGCCTTTTTACCTCAAACATACAAACGTCCAAACATCTAAACTTTCATATATATAATATTAATAGGATTGTATTATGTGCAAAGTTTGAATGAAATTTGGGGTAATCTAATACGATGTCAGTTTTTAGCTTGCAAATTCAGCTTTTTCAGATCGGAGTGAAAACAGGTGAATTAGCTTAAGTATTAAAAATCAAACAAAATAAATACAAGAAATATAAAAAAATGAGGTTTTCATGAACAAAAAGATTTAAATTATGTGATAGTTAGGCGTTTTCACCATTTGCATTCTATCTGAAAAGATAGACAAGTGGCCTTCCGAATTAGTAAAAAATTCGGAGGTAGGAAACGCAAACACTACTAGAACGTGTAAAAAAAATAAAGGATAGAAGAATTTCGCGCTGGCAGCCATTGACACGGTAGCTCAATTGGCAAGAGCGACGGGGGCGTATACCCGAGGTCGCGGGTTCGAATCCCGCCTTTGTCGAAATTTTTCTTTCCTTTATTTATTAGTGATCTTATATTAACTTATTATATTAAGCAATTCCTCTGATTCCGTGTATGTAAGATTTAATAGCCACGATTGAAGTTTTTTCTTGCATTCAAAGTTGTTTAAGTTATATAATACTAGTAATCTATTAATTTTATTATATAAGTATGGTCCTAAAAATATAAAGGATCTATTTGTAATGGAAAATTTTGCACTATAAGTATTCAAACATACTATATATATCCTTTCGCCTCCTGTTTAGTGTATTAGGGTTGAAGTATAAGCTAGCATGCTGTTTTAGAACAGTGAAAAGAATAAAGAGCTGGCGCACAGTTAACACTTTGCATTGTTTATTTAGTTCGGTAGTAGGGAAATAGAAAGGGCGCGCTGTAGCTACTTTAAGTAGCGTTATAATATTATAAACAAAAAATCTGCGTCTGCCACATTTGAAGTAAAATAAATAAATAGCAAACCAAACAAATGCACTACGAAAAAAATAATTAATTATCGTTTAAAATTATACATGTAAAGAAATTAGCATTTCTTTCATAAATTTTTAATAAATACTTTTTGCAGTTAGAAGTCTATGACTTATTATGTCATTCGATATGGTGAATGACATTGACATGTTCCGAAAAATTATAATAAGATATTTTATTTTCATGTTCATTTAATTTATTTTAAAAACGTTTTATTTTAATTATATAAAAAGTAAATGGTGAAAGAATAAACTTTAAATGTCGTTTCTTTATTTACAGGTGAGAATTCTGTATTATTCTATGTTATTTATGTTTTTTTTTTGTAATTTGATGCTTGTGACTAAACTAAAAAAAATAAATTCTTTATTTACAGAGCAACACATACGTTTATTATTTCATCTTATAAAACGACATTCTTGTTTAAAACTGAGCCATGGAGAAACTCCGGTTCCAATTTTCAATATTGCCAGGAAGAGATGAAAAATCTAATGTTTGCTGTATAACGACAATATCAACAAGTGACAACACCGTTTATAGAGTTCCAGAGGAGCTACAACCAGTGAGTAATCACAAAGAAATAATTAGAACTAGCGCATACAGCAAAATCAAGAATAGTCTGACAAAGAGAAACCAAACTAGAAGAGTTTGGATAACCTTGGATGATGAACTACGTAAAATCTATATGGATGATGACAACAATATACAGTTTGGAGAACAATATCTAGAAGAGTTGGGTCAACAACAAGTTTCCACTGCTGTACAGGAAAAAGAAGCAGGTGTGTCAGAGAGTTTCTTGGAGAAAATAATGAATAATAGACCACAAAACCTGAAGCAAATAACAGACAGATTTGTAATTGAAACGTTCACTAGTAAGAACACAAATGCTGATCAATGGATTGATATGTTTGAAAAAGAATGTGATCGTTTTGAGGTGTTGGCAGATGAGACAAAGATTGAAATACTGCGACTGTTCCTAGATAAATTTTGCAAAGACTGGTACAGCTCTATGCTTATTAAATTGACATTGAAATCAGAATGGGCAGTATGGAAGAAGAAATTTTGCGAAACTTTTGCAAGGAAGGGTTGGAATCCTGTGACACACGCACTGTCATATAGATACATAGAAGGGTCATTACTAGATTATGCTATAAGAAAAGAAAAGCTTCTACTGGAAATGAGACAAAAGATTGATACAGGAACATTAGTTGATCTGATAGCAGCTGGTTTACCAGAGTTTGTAATCAATAAGATTGACAGAGAATCATTAAATGAAACGATAGATTTGTTCAACGAAATCAATAAATACGAACATATGGTAAATAAAAAAGCGTTTATACCTAAGAAAAGATATGAATTCTCAAGCAGAACATATACAAATACATATAAAAAAGAAGAAAAAAAACCATGCAAGACCTGTGAAAATTTGAATAAAGGCACGCGATACCACCCTGAAGACACATGTTGGTTTAAAAAGGAAAAAGAAACCAGAGAAAAGAATTATATTAAACACGTTAACAACATGAAAATTGAAGCAGAATTAAATGAAACTGATCAAAAAAACTAGAAGTAACACCATTAATAAAAGTCAAACTAAAAATAAACGATACATTAGAAATAGAAGGAATTTATGATTCAGGTTCAAATGTTTCGCTGATTAACTCAAATTTGTTGAAATTAAAAGAAGTCAGAAATGGCTACAATGAAGCTAATTTAATAACAATTAATGGTGTTAAAAAAACAAACGGTTTGACTAACTTAAAGATAAAGATATTTGAATTAGAAGAAAATGTGGATATTTATATCATCGATAATGAAAACTTCAAATATGATTTTTTAATAGGACTAGACTTGATAAAAAAATACAAGCTTATACAAACAGAGGATTTAAAAGTAAGTCAGAAAATAGAAAAACAAAATTTTGACATTGAAATAGAAAAAAATATATGTATAAATAATAATACAGATGAAGAGCATAAAGACGAAAAAAAAATACAAGAATACTTAATAAATTTTAATGAGCATATAAAAGAAGAGGATATTGAAATGAAAACAGAACATTTAAATAAATATGAGAAAAGAGAAATAAATAAACTAATAAATAAATATGATACAGTTTTTGCAAGAAACAAGTATGATATCGGTACAGTCAAAGGCTTTGAAGCAAGAATAGATCTGATTGTGGACACGTACTGTAGCAAAAGACCGTACCGATGCACTATGGAAGATAAAAAAGAAATGGAGGAGCAAATAGGAAAACTTCTAGAAAATCAGCTGATAGAAGAGTCTTATAGTCCATTTGCCGCTCCAGTTACAATGGCATTTAAAAAAGAAGATAATAGAAAGTCTCGATTATGCATAGATTTTAGAGATTTAAATAAAATAGTAGTGCCACAAGCGCAACCATTTCCTTTGATCGATGACTTGGTAGTGAAGACAAGAAATTGCACCATATTCACAACCGTTGACATAAATTCAGCTTTTTGGTCTATTCCGTTACGCATTGAAGATAGAAAAAAAACAGGATTTGTTACACAAGAAGGACAATACCAATGGACGGTCCTACCGTTTGGACTTAAAACTTCTCCAGCTATATTCCAAAGAGTTTTGAGCAATATACTAAGAAAGTACAAACTGACAGACTTTGCAGTTAATTTTATTGATGATATACTAATATTTTCAAAAAGTTTTGATGAGCATATAAAGCATTTAACACAATTGATGGAAGCAATAAAAACAGAAGGATTCAGACTGAAATTTACAAAGTGCAGTTTTGCATCAGATGAAGTCAAGTACCTTGGTCACATAATTCGAAACAACTGTGTAAGACCTTTAAAGGATAATCTTATAGCAATAAAAGAGTTTCCTGCACCAAAAACTCAGAAAAATGTAAGACAATTTCTAGGAAAAATCAATTTTTATCATGAATACATACCGAAAAGTGCTATCATACTAGATCCATTACACAACTTACTCAGGAAAGATCAAAAATTCATATGGACTGATGAATGCCAGAGATCATTTGATTATGTAAAGAAGCTTCTGTGCTCACAACCGGTTTTAGAGATTTACGATAAAGACTTACCTATAAATATTTATACGGATGCATCTATAGAGGGAGTTGGAGCAATCTTAAAACAAACACAAGCAGATGGAAAAGAAAAAACGGTAGCATATTTTTCAAAAAAATTGAATGCATGTCAAAAGAAGAAGAAAGCTATATATTTAGAATGTTTAGCCATAAAAGAAGCTGTTAAATATTGGCAATACTGGTTAATAGGTAAACAATTTACAGTATACTCAGACCACAAACCTCTTGAAAATATGAACATTAAATCAAGAACAGATGAAGAATTAGGAGATTTGACATATTACCTATCACAATTTGATTTCAATATAAAATATGCACCTGGAAAACAAAATGTAGAAGCAGATTGCTTAAGTAGGAATCCTGTGTTAGAGCCAGATGAAAACAAGGAAGAAATTTTGAAAGTTGTAAATTTAATAAATCTCCAAGATATTATAAGAGATCAACAAGATAATAATGATATACAGCAAAATAAAAATAAACTAATTGAAAAACAAGGAATTTTCCACAAAATAAAGAAGAACAAGGCAAAAATTATACTATCAGAAGAAATGAGCATGAAATTAATAAAAAAAGTACATGAAAACTTATGCCACATAGGTATGGGGCAAATGCAAAAGACTATTGGATCCTTATATTCGGCAAAAAACTTAACAAATAACATAAGAAAAATATGCAGAAGGTGTGAAACGTGTATAAAGAATAAAACAAGAGGATTAAATAAATATGGATTTATGTCACATCTAGGTCCAGCCAAGAGACCATTTGAAATAGTATCTATAGACACAATTGGAGGATTCGGAGGTTCTAGATCAACGAAGAGATATTTACATTTATTAGTAGATCACTTCACTAGATACGCATTTATCTTAACATCAAAAACGCAAAACGCTTCTGATTTTATAAGACTTATTTCGAAAATAACAGAAAAGGAAGATATTAAATTACTGCTAGCAGACCAATATCCAGGTATAAATTCTAAGGAATTTAAAGATTTTTTGAAAAAAGAACAAATAACAATGGTATTTACAGCAGTTAATGCGCCATTCTCAAATGGATTAAATGAGAGACTGAACCAGACTATAGTCAACAAAATAAGGTGTAAGATTAATGAAAAAAGAGTAAAGAAGGCCTGGACAACAATAGCACAAGAATGTGTTAGTAAGTATAATGAAACTTGTCACACAGTTACTGGATTTTCACCGAAATATCTTTTATATGGAACTGATGTATCAATATTGCCAAATGAGCTGAAACAACAAAAAATATATAGTGACTGGATGGAAGACAGAAACATAGCATTAAGAAATACAATTATTTCGCATGATTACAATAAAAAAAATGTAGAAAAGAAAATGACAGATTGGCGATTTGAAGTGGGAGATATGGTTTATGTGGAAAATGGAAATAAATTAAATAGAAGAAAACTTGAAGAATTAAGAATTGGACCATATAGGATAATAGAAAAGAAATCGAGTACAATATTCAAGATTGATACTGGACATAGGAAGGAGGAATCAAATCTATTCCATATAACAAAACTAATTCCAGTTAACTTTTTTGAGGACGATGATTCTATAGCCAGGGATTAAGTTATGAAGAAAATTTCCCTGAAAATTTTCTTTCCTTAGGGGGGAGATGTAAAGAAATTAGCATTTCTTTCATAAATTTTTAATAAATACTTTTTGCAGTTAGAAGTCTATGACTTATTATGTCATTCGATATGGTGAATGACATTGACATGTTCCGAAAAATTATAATAAGATATTTTATTTTCATGTTCATTTAATTTATTTTAAAAACGTTTTATTTTAATTATATAAAAAGTAAATGGTGAAAGAATAAACTTTAAATGTCGTTTCTTTATTTACAGGTGAGAATTCTGTATTATTCTATGTTATTTATGTTTTTTTTTTGTAATTTGATGCTTGTGACTAAACTAAAAAAAATAAATTCTTTATTTACAGAGCAACACATACGTTTATTATTTCATCTTATATACATATTATCTTTGAGCATATTCGCTTATTATCTTAGAACATTATATAATAAAAAGAACAAGAAAACAATAGTAGTAGTACTGTGGTGGTTCAATTATTTGGAAGTGGAACCAAAAACTTGAAGTGATAAATATTTAAAAACTTTACTAGCGGGTTGTTTCACGATACTTTTAATTAAATAAGTGGTACAAAGGTATCTTTTAAATTATTGCTGTAGAGCTGTGGACGCCTCTGCTGCATTTAAAACATTCGTAGTTCACAGCATAATTAAAAAAAAGTTGGCTTAAAGCCTGATATCCTGAGTTCAATACTTCTTTACGACTAGTATCGGATGAAATGACGTTACAACAGTACAAGACTGACGTTGACGTTTAGCGCATGACGTTGGTGACGTTGATTGAGTTGAGTTGAGTGATTAATTTGATTAAAAAAAAGTTTTGTTATGATAAGCAGTCAAGTGAATTTGTCTTATTCATAAAATATTTAATTTATCACTTACATTATCGTCGGCTTTGTATATTTATAATTGTCCCTGAAGGTTTCGATGTACAGCATCATTAAAAACTACAATGGACGCTTTGTATCATCAAACTACACAACTGCTGCAAGAAACATCACTGCTTTTTCAAAAATTAGACAGAGGCGATAGCATAGAAGTAGAAAATGCAATTCAATCACGAATCAATAGTATTAATACGTAAGTAACTACATACTTTTATCAACACTTAGTTAAGTACTGCCATAACCCTTGATATATATATATTACTTCTCTAAAGAATATCATCCTCCTAATAAATATGAAAGACGATATGCCTTTTGCTATTTATTTGTTTAAAACCACCATTAAATCAACCATTACATGTGCAATACTGGGCATAAGTTTTTCTCAAGCATAAAGGAGTGAAATATGTATATTTATTTGCATCCTTGGTAACAAAGATGTTAAACATATATTAGGAGAACATTCAGTGAAAAGTAAAACCATTAGAAGATTACCAGGAAACTTCGATCATATATACCAAAGATACACCAACAAAGCACGAAAAATGGCCCGGCCAAACTGTGCTTCTTTATATGATAAGCACAGTTTCACTGACAGTCGCTTGCTGGATCTTGCAATAAATAATAGGTCTTAAGAAAATGCGGTAAGGTCGATCATTGTAGGAAAATAAATATTTAATTGTCAAACAGTCTTGTCATTCTCCCGGTCCACTTTTGTGCGTTGAATTTGTATGGAGTGCGGCATCTTTGGTATAAATGATCGAAGCCAGGAAAGCACAATATGATCCAACCACTAATGTTTCTTAAAATCAGGCATCTGAAGTGCAAAGAATGAGAGGGCATTGTATGAACAGGTTGATAAATTTAAGTATAGCTCCTGATGGGTTTTAGTAGCATACAAAATGGAGTACAATAGATGCTTTCTATCCTAATGCACACTAATTGTGTGAGAATATGCATTTATGTAGGTATTATCTTAACACAAACTGCATTAAGCAGCTTACATAAAATGGAGATTCTGTGTTCATGGAAACTGGATATTTTATCAACATGGATTAGTAACATGATCCAACAATTTTGGTTGTAGTGTGAAAAAATTAGATGGAAATGAAACTGGATATTGAATAATAACATAACTTAAAATGTTTACGCCATCCCCCGTAGCATGAGGCGTGTGGGAGCGAGTATGTCATGTGAGAAGTGAGATACTGACAGATTTGGTATGAGCAATCTGTCAGTTTCTCACTCCTTATGTGACATAGGCGCACTCACAAGCCTCATGCTACTTGTGCATATATCCCCAAAGAGGTTGGCAGGGTATCAATCAGGGCAGGGTGTCGAGATTTTTCTTTCCTTTATTCATCCTTTATTTATTAGTAATAATCCCCCACATGAGGTTTTCATGAACAAAAACTGGTTTTGTTTAATATCTTTTATAACATTTTTATTAGCCTGTGCTAATAATAGTTAGTTAAGCAGTGTTAAAGATTATTTAATGTTTTTTGACATGAATTCCTCATGTGGGGATTATTACTCATAAATAAAAGATGTTATTAAAGGAAAGAAAGTCGAAGGTCGCGGGTTCGAACCCCGCCAGTGTCGAAATTTTTCTTTCCTTTAATAACATCTTTTATTTATGAGTGTTAAAGATTACATAAAATGTCAATCTTACTGTCCATGAAAACATAATATTTCTAAATTACATAACAATTATGTTTTATTCTTTCAGAAACTGTGAAAAATTGGATTTATATGTTTTCAAAACACCAATGAATCAGAGGCCCATGGCGAAAATGAAAGTTGACCAGATAAAATATGATAACAGACATATACAGGTACCAGTACTACTTCCCCTCATAGGAAAAGGGTCGATTTTGATTAATTTTGATTATGATTGAAAATAAAAAGCTTTCTATGCTCCTCAAAGTCAAAGATTATGAAACATCAAATGAAAAAAGGATAAAATATGCATAAAATATCAATCACAAATTAAAATATGAAAATGGCATAGTGTGACTTTATCAAGTCATCAGGGAAAGGAAGAAAGATAAGTTTTGAGAAGTGATTGAATTTATATCAATTTGAGAAAATGCTTGTAATTTAATTCAGGCTAGTTTAAATTACTATTAATGTCATGTCTATTGGACATATAATATACACAACCTAAGAGTGAATAGCCAGTGCTTAATAATTATTAATTCAGAATCATAATAGTTCATTAATTAAAATACAACTAAGCTATATCCACAATATTTATTTTTAAAGATATGGTAGAGTTACCAGAAATACCACAAGCCAATGTGGTATTTTGGGGCTAATGCATTCTTTGTACAATGTCTGTATAATATATAAATAATAGTATCAGGTTTTTTTTAGAGCTATGTCTATTGTATATTGTCAATCTTAATTAGTATACTACTATTATAGTAAAAGATAATCCTTAATACATTTTGCATCAATTGTGTTTTTTATCTTCTACCCATGGGTGTCGTAAGAGGCAACTTAGGGTATGGGGCTTTTTAATGTTGGAAACCCATCAACAACAATACTTTAACTCTACCATATTGTCCCGTATCAAATTCCAAATGTGGATGAGTATATATATGTATGTTAACATAGTATTTAACAACCATTTATTTTAAAACTAGAAAATACACTATCAGACACACATTTCCAACGATCATTACTATGTTACCTTTACCTTGTTCATAAAATCTAGCCTAATTCTGTTAAAACCAATACCGTCTATCGTTGTTTCTGCAATTTATATTCTCATAAATAACTATACAATTCTAAAACAAATATTAAATCCCCCCCCCCATTCAGGCCTCACTAACTAATCACCAAAACCGGCGCATGCGTCGCGAGCAAGAGAAGGCGGAGAGAGAGCAACTGCTGAGCCGCAGGTTCGGCCACGACCACACCGAGATCACGGTGGACTATCTTGGACAGGAGGCCAACTCGCTGCAGAACTCGCATCGGAATGTTGATGAGATGCTTAATACAGGTTATTTTACTTAATACTTTGATACGATACAGTTTTTTTATATATAGCTGCAGTGTCGGCTTACAATAGCACCAACGCATTTTATCTGCAGGTGTCCTTAGATGCGATTTAGGATTTTTTTAAGTTATTTTATCCCATTTTTTCCTGCAAGTGTCGCAAGATGCGACGAAGGCTCTTAGGGCCTTTGTAAGTGGTACTGGTTTATCCTGGTTACCCCATTCTGTGATCACTAACAAACCAAGCTCACAAGAGAAGGTGGAGATAGAACAGCTGCTGAGTCGCAGGTTCGGCCACGACCACACCGAGATCACGGTGGACTATCTCGTACAGGAGGCCAACTCGCTGAAGAACTCTCATCGGAATGTCGATGAGATGCTGAATACAGGTTATTTTACTTTTACTTAATAATACGTGGATTTGATACAGTTTTGGTGCTACAAAGCTGTGTAGTGTCGGCTAAGAGTAACACTAAGTTATTTCTTCATTGGTGTCCAAAGCTACGACTTAGGCTTTTTAAGTGATTTGTGACCGATGAGCGAAATTATTTCTACAGGTAACTTTACTTTTAAGTAATATAATACCTTGATTGGATACATGTTTAGCTGTGTAGGGCCGGCTTAGAATAGCGCTACCCCATTTCTACCGGCGGGTGTACGTCAGAGGCGACTAACGGTATTGGGGCTTTTAAGGGAACATTGGGCGATGCGGTTGGAGACCCATCACCAACAACCTTATTATACCATCTTTTCCCCACTCAACTTTCCAAAAGTGGCTGAAGAATTTCTAATTCCTTAGCTCTGGCTACCCCTTCCAGGGAATTATAGCTTTGAGTATATGTATGTATGTATGTTTAGTGAAATATAGAATTGGTTTAGATCACCATCCCATTTTTTCCTGCGAGTGTCGCAAGATGCGACGAAGGTATGGGGAAGGTAAATGGTTCTGGTTTTTCCTGGTTACCCCGTTTCAATAACAAACCACGCTGACAAGAGAAGGCGGAGATCACGGTGGACTATCTCGGACAGGAAGCCAACTCGCATCGGAACGTCGATGAAATGCTGAATACAGGTTATTTTAATTTGCTTGAAATATATATACTCACTGCTATAAATCCCTAGAAGGGGTGGCCAGAAGAGCCTAAAAGAGCCTAAGACTAAGAATTCCTGAGGATTTTTTGGAAGTTCAGTAAGGAAAAGATTGTAAAATAAGGTTTTTTGTAATGGGTTTCCAACCGCATGACATTATAAAACACTTAACATTCTGGGACTTGGACAACTGGGACATTCCCAATACCCCTAGTCGCCTCTTACGAACTATTCTAAGTCGACACTACACAGCTATCTTTATAAAAACTCGACTGGATGCAGATTTATTGATTACCTATTTACTTTTTTATATTTTAATCTTTAATTTTTGTATGGCTATTACTTAGTGGCTATACGTAAATTCCCTAAATTTACGGCTATACACATACAAGAGGGAACAGGAGCTTCAGAATTCAATTATCTCAGCCATTTATGTCAGTTTGACAAGAAAATTATTGTAAAATCGTGTTTGTTGATCATGGGGTCTCCAACCACATCGCCCATAATCCATTATAATGCTCAAAATTTTTAACTCGACTCTTACGACATATACGAGGAAAATGGGAAAGTGTTATTCTAAGCCAACTCATCTCAGCATTTTTCATGCATGATGAAACAGCATATTTATAGTCTGACCCGCTTTTGCCAAGTTTCGAGGTCACACATGAGGATTATTTATCTTAATTGCTTATATTTATCATTATAAGGAGGTACTCACTATTCACATGAAAAAATATCAAAATTATATACCAGTAATAACTAAAAAACACTATATAAAACATATACAGTATGACAAAATTTGCCGCACAACGCAGGCTGTAGCAACAAATTTGGTGTTTGACTCAGAATTGTCGTTGTTAGGAGATTCTTACCTAACAAAACTGTTTTCTGTCAGAACCAAAACAGAAAACGTCAACAAAAATTTAAAATATAAGTAATATGAATCATATAGGCTATTTCCTACTAATCATTGTTCTAATACTTCATCCTCACATACATACATATATAATAAATAATATACTCACGGCTATATATCCTTAGAACGGGTAGCTAGACCTTCAGAATTTATGGTTAAAAGAACTTACTTAAGTAAATTTCTACGAGAATTACATGAACTGTTACATCCGAAGAGATTTAATTTACCTCAACCACGTTTCGAAATTGAGTGGGGAAAAGAAAGTTAAATAAAATATTATTAATGGCCTCTTAAACGTTGGGGATCAAGTCGCACTCTCAGAACAATCATAGAGACATAAAAAAGTATGTTCTATCCGACGAATAGTAAAACAAAGGCAGTTATTGTTAAAGAAACAGGATAGCGAATTTTCCGTCCCTATAACAATAAGTGCCTTTGAAGAGAACATACTATTTTATGCCCCTCTATGGTTGCTACTCAATATCACTATTTTTGACATGAGCCTCTTTCGTTCTGAGAGTGCGAAGTGTTATTTACATTACCGGTGCAGGGCTGTACTCAATGGTGAATATTGCAAGTGCTTCTCTAAAAAGCAAGAGAATGGGGGTGAATGTGGATAAACCAAGACTATAGTTTTGAAGAGAGAGGAAATTGCGACAAAATCCGCGAATGTCTGTGACAAAATCTGTGAAGTTTTTTTAACTAGGGATGAAAAGTGGAAAAGGGAACTGCGATAAATGGAGCTTTGTATAGCTTAATGTTAAGTCAGTTGGGTACCAAATCCCGAATGGCAGTGCATGGTGCTGTTCTAGTAGGTACCTAGGCTTATATATGGCAGTGAATTTCAGTTGAGGCAGAAGAAGCATGAGAGCAAATTAAAAGAGTAGAGACAAGTCCCACATAAAAATATCAATACAATTTTGTGTTTCCCTAGTCACTATGAATTTGTGAACAAATGGAAATAATTATTTATGGCGATAATACTTATAAACCTCAGTCATTTGTTTATGTAAGTAGCCAAATACCGGTTAGAGTTCAGTTGTCTTGAAATTATATTCTCAGTTTCTTTACTTTGCATAAAAATATCTTATAACTTTGTTTCCTATATACCCAATAGAGCTCTTTACTATAACTATGAAAACATAGTAAGATTAAAAATAATAGATGACGTTAAATCATTAAACAAAATAGAAGAAGAATTCAGTAATAGAATAATCAGACATCATTTAGTAATGTATTGTTACAAAAACATTGGTTCGTCAGAATAACCAAAATAGCAATGCTAATGAACAATACAAACTTATTTATCAATAGACGTTTTGTCTTCGACTGCAAAAAATACTGATACGTAAAGAATAAAAAAAGTGACCTTGACTTTGCAAAATTATGCAATTAAAACCTAATGAAACCATCGTCACTCCTTCAACCAACTTCAGTCCGTTTACTTCGTGCTCGTAAGGAAACGGAAGCACACGTCTAAGATATATTATTGTTTACACTTAATAAATTTAGATCTAGATTCGTATAAAACTTACCACATCCTCAATTGCAATTCAATCCTCGAGCAGACACTTAAACTTCACCACTTTTAATATAAAATATTATTGTTTATTCACAACAAAGTAGATGGCTCGGCGCAAGCGCGGCCCGTGCAACGAACACTGGAAAAAAATGATCCATGATATTTTCTGCTCGTGTTTGCGACGGTTCAGTGTATCGAGTCAAGAATTAATCAGAGATAATTACCCCGCTCATTATAACCATACGACGACTGTGAAGGCAAACTATAAACTGTCCTACTGCATCCAACTATTACAATAACTAGATGTAAAGTTTATACTGGCGTTCATATTTAGATTGATTCAGTTAAAATGTATCTGATACGGTTGACCTTGCGATGTGTTTCCTGTTCACAATTTAAGAGCGAATTTTGGAGCCGGTTCCGCTTGGCAGTCCGATGACGCTGCTGCCAAGGTAACAAAAGTCAAAGTCAAGGCATTATAGTAATAAATGTTTGTTGAACGATTGTTTCTTATGTCGATAATGTTTAATGAAACTACGTGATGTTGCATTAATTATAGTTGTGTTGCAACTTCTTGCCGGATATTTCCCGAACAATGACATTTAAGATGGTACTGATAGTATAGTGTCGAATTAGCAAATCAAATCAGTTTATTACGACTTGTTTTGCAAACTCAAAATTAATTTATTGGCAGTTCATTGACCTGTGAATATCGCATCCAGCCTTAATCTTTGCGTTGAAGCTTTTGCTTTTCTTTATTATACAAAAAATATATGCAAGGTTTAATGTAAATTTTACGTTTTGCGGTTTAAAATCTTTTTTATTTACTAGCTTCCGGCCCGAGACTACGTCCGCAAAAACAATATTTTTATAAAAGTATTTTTGGATGTGGATATGAATAAATAAGTGTACATCCAACGTTACTTGAAATAACTCCAACACTAAGTGTAAAAAAATCATGATGACTGGTTATGTAGTTTTTGCGTGAAAACGTAACAAACAACTTAAATTCGCATTTATAGTATCAAGTAGAGATTAACAGCACGGTAAGTTGTTTTTTTATAAGCACAATAAAATATATTAGGATATGTTGCTAATATGTTCTTGACGTCAACATAAGAAAAAACTTAGGTTGAAAAATAAAATAAAAATCCTGGGCTTAGATTCGAAAAAAAACGACTCTTGACGTATTACGAATTACTAGGAAATTTTGTGTTGCCTTCTTATCTGGCATATATGATTATTTACATACATATACCTGCGGACGTAAATCTCTAAAAGCAGTATAATATTTAGAATTAGAAATTCCTCAGTCACTTTTGGTAGTCGAGTTTGGAAAAAACATAAAAATAATGCGATGGGTCTCTGACCACGTCATCTAAAAATCACATTAAAAAACCCAATACCCTAACGCCCGATTTCTGAATTGAGTATTCCAGCTGAGAACAACTTAAGTATCGTTCTGTCGCATTGAAATCTTTACAACTGAATGAGACAAAACGATACTTAAGTCGTTCCCAGCTGGAATACTCAATTCAGAAATCGGGCGTAAGTCAATACACTACCCCCAATACACTACATTGCGATTTGCATTTTAATTTCACGTATATACGAATAACTCAAAAGCCTAATAGTTTGGGGGTTCTGCTCATAACTAGTAGGTCTAGGAATCTATTCCCGACAGGTCCATACACCAATAAATTCAATTTGTTAGATATCACATTTTCGTTAAGTTATTGGCTTTGATGATTTCGTGCTTCAGAGGGACACAAAGTCGTCGGTCTGGGGTACAATCACGACGTATAAAGCTGCTAACCCACCCTTATCACCAAATTCAGGGAGCTTACCGCTACGATAGGAAAAAATAGTAACGTAATTTTTTTAACGACGTAATAACAAAAATTAAAAAAATATATTAAAAAATTTGCTGGGTAGTGTCGGCTTAGAATAGCACTACCCCATTTCTTCCGGTGGGTGTACGTAAGAGGCGACTAACGGTATTGGAGTGTTTAAGGGATTTTTGGGCGATGCGGTTGGAGACCCATCACCAACAACCTTTATTTCACCATCTTTCCCCCACGCAACTTCCAAAAGTGGCTGAAGAATTTCTTATTCCCTAGCTCTGGCTACCCCTCTAAGGGATCTATAGCCGTGAGTATATGTATGTATGTATAACAAAAAAATACCAATATAACCAATCTGTTTCCAAATTGTATAAAAAGGCGATCAATAGGCTGAGCAAATAGAATAAAATTGCGTGAGCATAAGTATTTAATTATATTACACTAGCAGCCCGTCCCGGCTTCGCTCGGGCATGAATTATCATTAACATTTTGTTTTTTATTTTATTACATGTATTATTTTTTTAAACATATTTTTTTTAAGTTTTAAGCTATGTTTTATTTTTTTGCTGTGTAGTGTCGGCTTAGAATAGCACTACCCCATTTCTTCCGGTGAGTGTACGTAACAGGCGACTAATGGTTTTGGGGCTTTTGAGGGATTTTTGGGCGATGCGGTTGGTGACTCATCACCGACAACCTTTATTTCACCATCTTTTCCCCACACAACTTCCAAAAGTGGCTGAGGAATTTCGGATTCCTTAGCTCTGGCTACGCCTTCTAGGGATTTATAGCCGTGAGTATATGTATGTATGTATGTTATATTTTTTTGTATTTATATTTAGATATATTTTTTTATTTTTTTTATTTTTTATAATGAGTAATTACATCAAAAGCCATTCAATTTATAGAGTTAGAGCTTCCCTGTAAACAATATTTGACGTTGTTGTATTTTGGGGCAGCAAAATAAATTGATGTTCAGGGGCTCCCACCCGCGACAGGCCAACGTACAGTTGACCGTGAGTAAAACAATTCTTTCGCAGGTCAATCCCTACTAATTTGAAGGTTTGGCCTTGGGACTTATTAATTGTTAAAGCAAAAGATGTTTTAACCGGAAATTGTAGCCGTTTAAATGGAATTGGCAGACCAGTTGGGATCATCGGTATCCTCGGTATATGAGCTAATTGACCGGCTGCTGGGCCAGTGATAATAGTCGCTACAATCAAATTTTGCTTTTACTCTTTGATAAGCAGCCTCCCGTACCCCTTCGTGACGCCTGCAACAACTTACTATGCATAGCTAATCGAGCGGAGTTTTATCTATTTTTTTAATTCGAGATAACTTTCGAATGGAATGTTCGAATTGAATAATTCAAAAAGTAATATAAGGGTATTGAAGTAGTCTAAAATAATATATACGTTTTTTATAAGGATTAGATAGGTACAAATAAAGAGCCTTTTCTAAAGCAGGATTTTAATTTAATTTTTAAATAATTTTATATAATGACGCTTGTTGTGAGATTACTATAATAGTTAGAGACATGCTGTCTAGGCATTTTTTTTAGATAATAATGTGTTCTATAAAATTGTAGCACATAATTTTATTCTATTGTCAATAGTTTTCGCAGCGCACGCGATGTAAGGTTTTTTTTTGGTATTTCTTTAACACCTTGGGTTACATTTTTGAAGTTTACGTAAGGATCCCTAATTTTTTGAAAATGAAATATAGCCTATGTCACTCAGGAATAGTGTAGCATTAAAACAGTGAAAGAATTTTTCAAATCCGTCCAGTAGTTTTGGAGCCTATTCAATTCAAACAAACAAACAAACAAACAAACAAAAAATCAAACCTTTCCTCTTTATAATATTAGTATAGATGAAATGACATTGTCTTGATGTATAGTTATTACTTATTTATCTACGTATTGAGAGCTGATTATCGTTTCTCGCAATCGTAAACATTAATTATGTGATGATTAGCCTTACAGTAGCAGTTTAATACGAAAGTAATTTTATTTCAGAGTCTTTCAAATTGATACTTATTAATCGAATCACTTAACCATAATTCTCATTTTATTGCAGAGTCATTACTTAGTCGGTATTTTTACGGTTTATACAGATTTGTGGTTAAGGGTCATAAGAAAATGGTTTTCTTTATTGATTTTTGGATGTGTAGTGTCGACTCAGAATAGCTAGAAGCTACAATATTTAAAATATATCACTAAAGATCATTTCCTTTCCTTTTTTCGACTTCTAAACTTTCTTTCCGTAAATGTCTTCTTCATTTTCTTTATAAGGCTAAATCAGGATAGTTACTGTGTAATTCCGTTTTAGGTTATATTATAACTTTTATTAAAAGTTGAATTTTATAATTGGATGAGGATATTAATAATAATAATTTTGGTGACGCTTACGCAAATAAGATTTAATGTAATTATTAATTTTATTCACCGCTGACAATCCCAAAGTGGAGTAACCACTAGTTGAGTGAAGAATACATTGGAAAATAGTGGACGGTTGGATGGATGGGTCTCTAGCCACAACGCCGAATAATCACTAAACAACAATCTTCAAACCGCAAAACCGCCTTTACCATACCCACGGGTAGAAATTGGTTTGTGCTATTTCAAGCTTTGCAGTCTAATACTATGAAAATAAAAAAGCGCATACATACATATGCTCACGTCCATATTTACGACACCCGTGGGTAGAAAGGTGTAGAGACATTCTAAGCCGACTATATGGATAAATAAAAAAATGAATACTGGCATAACTCATAACGACTACGTGATTTTCTGCATGTATGACTTATATTTTTACGATCGCATTACTTGCAGAGTGGTAAATACATTTCTAACTTTTATATAGGCAGGCGAGCAAACCAGTTTGTCTGCCTTGACCTAGAGGTCTACATAGACTGCTTCACCTAACATGGTGATTTGTTGTTTAGTGTCATTACTTGCGTTTCTACATTTGAACGCCATTCACAATAATGAAAAAAATAAAAGAAATATTCTCCTTGAAAACAGGACATACGTACATTCATAATTTCACCCCATTAATTTCTACTAGGGTAGGCATAGACATTATTGCAACTTTCAAACTACCAAATTTCGCGCGTTAAGTTTACGTTCTTCACACGTAGCCCATTTTAAACGAAAAACGCTTTCTATTTGCGCCTACCATTGTCATCCTCTTCTTAAATTGCCACCCATAGCTGCTGTATAAACGTTTGTCACAATTTAATTGCTTCGTCCTCCCCTCGAGTCAGATCGTTTTTACAATAAAACGTTTCCGATCACCACCGCCGTCTACAGTCTAGCCATAACATATGGATGCAAATCATGCTTTCAAAAGCACTGGGGGAGCGAGGCGGCGGTCAGTCCGTATAAAAAAAAGCCAAAAAAAAGTCAAAAAGTTTATTCTTCAAAATAAGTTAAAAACTAACATTTTTTGAACGTCAAAATTTTTTTAATTTATCATTAGTACGTTGCTTCGGAAGGTGTTCGTAAAGAGAAGAAGCAACAAAGAAACTCTTTACATTCACATTTTTTAATTTTTTCAAAATATGGTTTGTACAATTTTGGGTCATATTTTTACTTTATAAAAGATTTTCTATGCGACCAAACCAAACGCTAGTTTGACATAATTAAACTAAATTGTCCATCACAAAAACCAATCACATAACGTGAGAAGAAAAATCCTCACCAGACAATTATTCCTGGGAATAACGAGGGAAGATTTATAGCTTTACGGACACGGTCATGTGCGCGTTGGGTTCTTGTCGTTTAAAAAATCTTGAACACTGTAATAAGATTTCTTTAAAAGCATGGCTTTAATTGCCTTTTTAAAAGATGCCACAGGCAATTCCAATATCTCAGAAGGAAGTTTGTTGAACATTTTGAGGGATAGTCCCATAAAGGAGTTACTTACTTTATTAAGTCTCCACTTCGGTACGTTAAGTTTGTCCTTATTTCGAGTGTTAACAGTATGCCTATCACTAACTTTACTAAATTGTCCAATATGCTTTTTGGCATACATTAAATTCTCAATACTACCGATATAACTACCGACAGCTAAAAAAATCACAAATGCCCACACCCTTGTATCGCTATATGTAAATACATTGATACATATTCGCACGGCTATAAATCGCAAAAAGGGGTAGCAAGAGCTTAAGAATAAAAAAATAACTATCCATTTTTGAAAGTTAAGTGTGGGAAAGATTGTAAAAAAGAAAGGTTTGTGTCTCCAACCGCATCGCCCGACGATCAATACGCCAATACCAATACGCTGAGTTTTTCTGACTACTATAACTAAAAATAACACGGCAACATTTAATGACCACTATTAGATAAGTCAACTACTAAGCGGTTATATCCTTACTGACAAAATGTAAATGGATACAGCCGGGTGGTGGTGTGATATCTGAACGTATTGCTGGACAGGCGGCGGCGTCATTTACCTAGCAAGGGTGACGAAAAGTGACGGTGTTATCTTTCATCTTTAACTAGCTTAAGAAATAATATACATATATAATTTCTGATTCGATATGAATCCACGCACCTCTGGTGTTTTCCTGAATGAGTTTCTATCGTTATTAAAAATATAATTATTTCTATTCCAGGCTCGAACATATTGGAAACGCTGAAGTACAACCGTGAAACACTGAAAGGGGCCCACAAAAGACTGATCGACTTGGCCAACACCCTTGGCCTATCCAACGCCACGATATCCTTGATAGAGCGCCGCGTTACCCAGGATAAACATATATTGTTTGGAGGCATGTTTGTGACACTGGCTGTTATTGCACTTGTTATTGTGTATCTCACATAGGTTTATTAGCTAGTTTTGAAGTATTTAAATAGCAGGCATGTATTTATTCTTCTTTAAAGTCGAATTACCCTCTGTTTATTGTTGTTTGAAGTTTGCAGTTTATAGTTCTTAAAACTTCTTAAATTTTGTAGAATAACAAATTTTGTATAAAATATATACAGTGTATCGTTGCGTTATTAAAGCTTCGGAAATTTCTATTGAAATTTTATAATGACGGGTAAAGATGAGATCATTTAAAATCTCTCTGAATTTGACTTTATATTAAACGTTATTAATCTTCTTAAAATAAAATTGTTGGCTTTGTTACTTTCCTATGCCACTTCATTAATGCATAGGTTGAGTAAATATTTTGAAAATACAGAGACGGTTTAACCTTTACAAGGCCGTGGCCAAATAGTTGCCACCATAATTTCAACTCTACCTACCTTCAAATAGAAGTGAAATACAATGAATTTTTCATCAGAAAAGAGTTAACCTTACATCTTTATATTTGAATTAAGAACAAGATTAAAAATAATATTTATGATGATGATATGATATTTAAAAGATTTGCTCAAGCGACAAATACAAGCTAGGGTTGTTTACATTAAAAATAAATTAAATTGTTTAAATATTTTTGTTCATGAAAACCTCATGTGGGGATTATTACTAAAAAATAAAGAATAAATAAAGGAAAGAAAAATTTTTTGTCGAAACTTTTCTTTCCTTTATTTATTCTTTAAATAAAATTTACTAAGCGATACTGTGATCCAAATTCAATGAACTGAGCTTCAAACAACAATAATCAAGCCTCCTTCCGGCTTCTTGAACACTGAAAGACTCGAAAACTATATCCTAAATAAGTAAGCTGTACAGTGCAGACTACCAGTTTTGTTTATATTTTGTGATGTTTAATTATTTATTCACCTTTTTGTATATTTCTCATCGGTGATATTTTAATTGTCTTGTCATAATAATATAATTGATTTTATATGCTTGACACTGAAGTTTATTTATATAGTTGACTACACATAATGAAATAGTATTATGATTATGAATCTGTGAATGAGTATTTAAAATAAAGTGATAGTATGTTATATGTGTTTTGAAGAATATCTTTTTGTGTATGTGTGTCACAACTATCTAGTTAAATCAGCTAGCCGCTATTTATTTTACAATGCATATTTAAATAACATAAATGCTTACACATAACAAGTACACGAAGTCAAATGATCAGGTATCATCTGACGAACGAAGGATATTCTGTCAAAAAAAATAAAAAATTAAGACACCCTAATTACAAGAGGGCTAAACTAATAATTAGGTAATTTATAAAAGTTGTATTCAACTACATGACTGACTGAAGATTAGCTCTTTATTAGAAGGTGAGGTTTAGATAGGCGGCTAGCCGTTTTATCAGGTGGCTGTGACTTATATAGTAATGACTAAGTGATCTACTAAGTAAATGAGATATATATTTATATGCTGCTAACGTGTATTCTATCACCAAATTACTCATTATAAAATCAAGTGGGTAACGTAATGATGTTGCGTTATTTGAATGCTTAGAATGTACGGTAACCCTTGATTATTAAAAGGGTTTAATTTAAAAAAATATTTACTGAGAAGCCATCTTTTTTTTTACATTCACCCCACTACATCCGACTATGCAAAATTGTATACTTGCAAAATAAAACTGGCCCGTTAATATGAATTCAAGAATTTTCTTCAATCCTGTACGATCCATCGCCTCGATTCGCTCAATTGATCCTAAAATCCTCCAGTAGCAATTTTAATCCTGTAGGTCTGTTTTAAGGGTGGATCAACCAATTATCTGAAGGTATTGAAGGATCCATCTCTAGATCATAATTGATAAATGTAAATGAAACTCGAGAAACTTGCCACGATCTTACAAAGTGGGGATCGATAACCCCTGCCTAACCCAATTGAACTGAAATTGTCACTAATATTTTAGTTTTTTAGCGTAAAGAAGTTTTATAGCATGTAAAACTATCATTAACAATTTAACTGTCCTATGGTTATTTTTTTACTTTTCCAGCACTAGATGTCTCATAATCATTCATCAGAATCTCGATAGATACTCTGGTGCATTATTTGTCATGCACGGACGCATCAAGCTAATGCATGGACTGTTTGTTAAGGAGTTATAAATCATAGAAATCTATAACAGTCAATGACAAACGCTCGCTCTGTATAATTTGGATAATCATAAACTATCTGAGTGCTGTTTAATCCACACTAGAACGATCCCAACGGTGGGGGGTTGTAGGTAATGGTGTATTTAAGAGAATTCTAGAGGTCAATCTATATCATCTATAGTATATATGGTGTATCTAGCATGGGTCGTACGGGACTGAGGGGGGAAAAATCAGTTAATTTATCAGTCAGTTTTATATTTATATGCCATTAATTTATTTATTTAGCTTCTTTTTAATTGCATAAGACTTCAAAAAATCCAGCGGTTCTGTTTAATGTATTTTTAGACTTACTCGTATTTTGTTTAATGTTATTTAATATATTAAATATTGCGGATATAAAAATATTTCCTATACTATTGTAAAAATGATTGACAAAAATCTGTTTGTAAAGGTTGTTAATAAATGAAAACACAAAACATGTTTTGTTTTTTATTTGTCATTATAATCAAATAAAACATGCATATCAAGAAGAGTTTAAATATTTTAAATTAAATAATGTTAAATACCTAGCTGGTCTCAAATCACACTGGAATTGGCCAACTCGGTGAAACAAATTTAATTTACGCCCTTATTCAACTCCGTTCTCGATATGCCTCAAAATTTATAAGTCTAAATTTGGTTTGATCGCATCACGCATCAGCAGCATTCTAAACAGTCTTCATCTCCAGTCATTATAAATAAGAAAAAAAGTCAAGACGTGTGACGCCATCTACTGATCTCTAGAATAGGGGTCACAACATGGTAGTCCTGGTTCCAATCGAGGACACGCAAAGCTGACATTCTCTCTCCTCGGCACGCAAGGGTCAGGCCGCTCCAATGGCGGACCGATACAGTCTTCTAAACGAGGCTTTTCTCCAGCAGGCAGTTGCTGCAGACGTCCTACTTCCGGTGAAACTTCTGGCTGATCAGTCCGCAGTGCCTTCACCCTTGTGTAGTCCTCCGGCGTTATCCTCATGTAGTCCGGTACCTGAAAAAGTTAGAAGGTCTTGTAAAACCGTGATGCAAGTGATATTTTGGAACCATATTTGTGCCGTAAATATAAAAATTGTCGCTGATGAAACGAAAAGTATGAGTATGCAACTTACGACTCAACTTAATACGTTAGGAAAAGATAAGTAATTGTGGGAAGAGGGACCGAGCTCTCTGCTTTATTTTGATCGAAACTGGCATTAAAGACGACAATGATAATTTCGTCCGTACTCCTTCTAACTCCTCGTAACATATAGTGTTTGATTGTGTGACTCGCCACCTTGAAGATCAAACAAGTCAACATTTTCAATCTCTAATTACGTATTTAATTAAATATGACGATACCGTCACTTTAGAGGTGGCTATATATGAGCAGGGTTTCATTGCTGGAATCGACAACGAGAAAACTCGATACACACCAATAAAAGTTTTAATAAGGCAGCACTCGTTGCAATCCAAATAAATAGCCGGTGGGGCTGTTCTGGAGTGCCAGCCACTTATCTTACGAGCGCAGTATAGTTTCGCATCCCAAAAGGTAGAGTGAGTGGTTGGTAGAAGTCGTAAGAACCGATAGATTAGGGCAGCGCATATAATGCCGTTGCCATGCCTTTGGGGGAAGCCAATGTCCAGCACCGGTATATATTGACTCTTAAACATGACAATGATGATGATAATAGTGTTGTGCTGATCGCAAATCGCGAGTGCTGTTAATGGCGATCAAATACAGCTAAGTTAGTCATTGCACCATTCCCATTGTAGTCAGCTGTACTAGCTGCTTATCCAGTTACCTCCCGGCTGTCGTTGGAGAAATCCTGAAAGCCAAGCGACCACGTTGTTGAGACAGCACCAAGATGACAACGTTACCTCCTTGCAGTCTATCCCGTGACTTTCCAAGTGTCCAACCACTCGGTCAGCTTCCTTAGCTTCATCCATTTTCTTGGCATCGGCGGCGCTCGGTACTAAGTCATACGGGCATATGTCTTTAGCCCGCATCTCTGCTCGTTCTGTGGCACCCTGCGAATAGACTATAGATTCAGGACTGGTTTTAATAGAGTAATGTTTTGTGTAGGCTGGTGCCTACACTTCCGTAGCATAAAAATACTCACATGTTTGAAATTAAAGATGTGTTTAATAGTTTTCTCAGTTGCCCGTTTAAAATGGCTACATGGCTTCCCCAACATAGTGGTTGTAATAAATAAAGAATAAATAAAGGAAAGAAAAATTTCGAATCGAACCCGCGAAATCGGGTAAACGCCCCGTCGCTCTGCCAATTGAGCTACCGTGTCAATATGGCTGGCTGCAATTCTTCTATCCTTCATTTCTTTTAGACGTTTAAGTAGTGTTTGCGTTTCCTACCTCCGAATTTTTGCTAATTCGGAAGGCCACATTTCTACCTTTTCAGATAGAATGCAAATGTTGAAAACGCCTTACTATCACATAATTTAAATCTCTTTTCTTTCCTTTATTTATTAGTAACTAGTGGATCGTCCCAGCTTCGCACGGGTAGCGTTGTTTTTTTAAATATCTGAGGTTTCTTTCTTCAGTCACTGCTCAAGCATTGTGAAATTCAGCGCAATGTTTTCAATTTATTAAATTTTAGCACTCCCTAAACAGTGTAGTTTGGTGATTTTAAATGCGCTTTTATGAAAGGTTCAGTATTTCCGTTTAATAGCAAATTTTTAAATAAAACGCTATGAAGTATTTATAACAATCTAAAAAATAAATCATTTCATTACGTGATGTAGGATGCAACTACTGGCGCCATCTATGTTATATGTAAATAAGTAAAGATTGATCACGGGCGCGGTGGCTTATTTTATGTATAATTTCGGTGTTTGTCTACCGATTTCTATGATTCTTTCTTTTATTGAATAGGTAATAATGTTACCTTTTTTAAATTAGGGATGAGTGAGAGGTTTACAAACGTAAGAGTAAAGAAATATAATAAAAATGTTCCGAACTGCTAAGCTATCAGGAATTACACGTGTTATTGTGAGTCAACCGTAAAAGATAGACATAACCTGTTCAGGCTTTTTTTTTAGATAATTTTATGAAGAATATTTCCGTCACACATGATTTCTATGTAAGTTTAACCATTGAGGCTGCACACGCGACGGAAGCTTAAAAAATGGAGTAACTTCTCCCGTTTTCCCAACATTTCCCAAAATTCCCCTTTACTACTCTGCTGGAAAGTATACAAAAACCTGCGCAGGTGTATGAAGAATAATTGTACCAAGTTTCGTTAAAATCCGTCGAGTAGTTTTTGTTTCCATAAGGAACATACAAACCGACAGACAGACAGACAGACAGACAGACAGACAGACAGACAAAAATTTTACTGATTGCATTTTTAGCATCAGTATCGACCCCTAATCACCACCTGATGGTTATTTTGAAAATATATTTCATGTACAGAATTGACCTCTCTACAGATTTATTATAAGTATAGATAATCCCCACATGACGTTTTCATGAACAAAAAGATTTAAATTATAGTGGTTGTACCCAACAAAATTTTGCTATGGCGTATAATAATATAATCTCTGCCATATAGTATCTACCTATGTACAAGTATAAATATTTGTTTGTGTATATTCAGTCTTATTTCAGCAACATCTACTACAGATCATATTTACTTAAATTTATTCTACATATGTATATCAGAGTAATTACTTTTATTGGTTTAAAGTGAAGTAAGATACATTTGTTTGAAACAAATGAGCCAAATACACATAAAAAGAGTAGATAAAAAGGACAAACATAAAAATTACAGAAACATATATTGCCGAAAGGGTTGTCGTCTCAGTCAGCATGTGTGCCTGAATCGATTTTTAATTATTGGCCTTCAGAAACAAAAGGGAGTTGAAACTCAGTTTGAATAATGTGTTTTTCATATTTTGGATATTTGTGAGGTTTTCTTTTATCCGAGCGTAGATCTGGTAATAGAGCTAGGAAATAAATAGTTGCCTGCAGTTTTATCTTTGATCACACATCTTTGGCATATATAGCCGTGAGTAGTGGTTGTTTTAAAAAGATATACTCATACTTACCCGATCCTTAAATCTGTCGCAATAGTCCTCTTCCGTGTTGTAAAGAGGTTGCTGCCCGGCCGCATATTCAATCTTTGGCTCCTGCGGTCGGCATGCGGTCACCTCCGGGCCGGCGAAACAAACAACCTTTTGGTGATCACCCTTCGTTTCACCGGACTTTAGAATACCTTTGAGTGGCTGTACACCGTCACATACGGGCTTGCTGGATTTAACAAGAGGAAATAGTTAAAAACAAACATGATATATCTGTAGTGCTAACCAAAAACTTTAACGAGCCGCAATATACACGGATACATACAAAAAATATACACGGATTTTTCATAAAAATTACTGTGGGTCATGAAAGTAAATGAATTTCACTTATGCTAAGTTTTCTTTAAAATATTGATTTTTAAATAAATCAATTTTCAAAAATTTCTATAACTTTGTAGTTGCTTTGCATGATTTGCAAAGCAGCTTTGATATTATTATATTAAGTGAGTGCAGAATAAAACATAGGTTACCCACACAAACATTACCAGGTTACACAATGGTACACACTAATATAAACCCTATTCAAAACGATGGAGTAGCTGTTTTTATTAAAGAGGGTTATGATTACTCTTACGAGGAATTAGACGTTTTGGGAGCTAATTGTCTACTGATCAACTTGCCTAACTTATCCGTTCTATGTATGTATAGGTCACCTTCATCCAATAATATAGATTTATTTTTAGAATCTTTAGAAAATGCCTTAAATAAAATAAGAAATGTGAAAAATCTATTTTTAATTGGTGACGTCAACATTGATATCTTACCAAATGGACATTGTCAAGCTGATGATTATCTAAACGTTTTAGCAATAAATCGGCTTAAAATAGGCATCGACAAACCTACGCATGATAAATCATGTATTGATCACATTATGTACAGAGTTGTAAATCTAGATACAAAATTTTTAATTTATGACACTTCTACTACAGACCATAGTGTAACAATGTGTAGAATTAGTCATCTTGATATTCGGTTCAATAAGGGTTCGGATAATGCATTCCATAAAAAATTGATCTTTCAAAACTATATGAGTGTATCAAAGCGGAAACCTGGGAAGATGTTCTCACTGCGCAGGATGTCAATGTTGCCGTAGAGTGTCTTATTAATAAAATATCATATCATATTAAAATAAATACAACTATTATTAAAGCCATTAGTCCTCACAGGAAAAAAGCTCTTAAGCCTTGGATCACTGAAAAATTGATTTTTTGTATAAGAAAACGTGATAGACTACATAAATTACATAAAAAATATCCACATGATGAGCTTCTTAAAGATGATTACATTAATTACAGAAGAATATGTAACCTTGTTATTAAAAAAGCTAGATTAAGGTACTACAAAGGTAAATTCAAAGATGCAAATGGTGATCCTAAAAAGAATTGGTCAATTATAAATGAAGTAGCTGGTAGAAAAACAAATAAAAACCACAGTGTGTCAGAAATTGAATTGAATGGTACTGTTATTAAAGCACAAACTAATCTCTCAATAGTTGCAAACGAATTCAATAATTTCTTTACCGATGTTGGCAAACAATTAGCAACTAAGCATATGAATAGGTTAAAAATTTCCGAAGAAGAACTAGCTAATATAACTCTGATTAAAACACCTGACTCCTGTTTATACTTGAAACCTGCGGATGATGTAGAAATAGAAAGAATAATAAATGGCTTAAAAAGTAACTCATCCAGCGGGGTCGATGAAATATCTGGTAGAATTATTCAAACTTGTAAATCTGTCTTAATCCCATACATTACTCATATAGTGAATCTTAGTCTAAAAACAAACAAATTTCCAGATATGTTAAAAAAAGCTGTTGTAGTTCCACTCTATAAAAAAGGTGAAAAAAAAATAATCTCAAATTACAGGCCTATTTCTTTGTTATCCACACTGTCAAAAATTATAGAGAAAGTTGTTAAATTTAGATTATGCCTGTTCTTGGAAAGTAAACAGCTACTATCTAAACACCAATATGGTTTCAGACATGGAAAAAATACTAGTGATGCTATTGCGGAATTATCTAATTATATAATGGGAAATTTAGATAATAAAGTAAAAACCATCTCTATTTTTATCGATCTGGCTAAAGCGTTCGACACGATATCTCACAAAATATTAATTAGGAAAATGCAGAACTTCGGTATAGTTGGTAAAACCCTTAACTGGTTTATTAGTCACCTTTCCGACAGACATCAGATGGTTCGAATTTCTGAAGTCTTCAGTGATCCCAGGAAAATTAGCTTTGGCGTTCCACAGGGAAGTGTTTTGGGCCCAATTCTTTTTATCATGTATATCAATGACCTTTGCGAACTTCTACCAAACGCTCAAACCATATGCTTCGCTGACGATACTGTAATAAGTTTTAAAGGGAATTCTTGGGATATTGTGTTGAAAAATAGTATTAATGGCCTAAATATAGTAAAGAAATGGTTTGACGGTAATCTTCTATCTCTCAACGAAGAAAAGACCACGTATATGTGCCTTTCACTAACTAAAGCAGGGCTTCCTAAAAATAAACTCAGCCTCAAAATACATTCCTGTCATAACCAGGAACACGATTGCAACTGCAAGGAAATTTCTAAATCATCCTCTGTACGGTATTTAGGTATTGTAATTGATGAGCACCTAAGATGGGATTTACATGTGAACTTGCTTGCTGATAGAATCAGGAGACTATCTTACGTTTATGTTGAGCTTCGAAATATAGTAGATAAAAACACATTAATGTCTGTTTACTTTGCTCTAACACAGTCGCTTCTTCTATATGCGGTTGTAAGTTGGGGAAGTTGCGGATACACTTTGGTGAAGAAATTAGAAATTGCTCAAAAAAATAATTTAAAAATTATGAATAGAAAGCCTAGACTTTACCCTACAGAAAAAATCTACAAAATATCAAAAGCACTAACGCCAAGGCAAATATTTATTCATCAATGTATTATGTACTTAGTCCAACATCCGGATAAATTTCCTCTAAATGACTAACCTTCTACCCTCCGACAAACCATTAGGAAAACATTTGTAATTCCTTTTAGACACACGACTTCAGCACGTAAACACTTTTCCCAAATCGCACCACGCATGTATGAATTGTTGCCTACTGAAATAAGGAATTTTATAATTTACAGCAGAGAAGAACTAGATATAAGAAAAACAAAACTTAACCTAAATAACATAAAATCAAGATCAAAATTATTTTTACTAGATGTGAATTATAAAGAGTTTCAAAATATGTATGACATTTTGATAAAAACTACATAGGTATACTATATAACAAATAAAATAAATAAATTTATATATAAGTTTATATAACCTTACTTCTCGTAATTTGCTATTTATTTCTTATTGTAAATTTAATGCATGTATAGTTATATATATATATATATATGTATTTATATATTCCCTCTTTTTACTTGAAAAATTTTCGTTGTGGAAAATTCTCTTGTACAGACTACTCGAGTACTTAAAATGGATGGTTGGTCCTGGCACAGACTCCGGTCTATTTGGACTGCCTCGGTAACACCTAACTAAGCAAGAGATAACTGTTTTACTTGGTTCTATAGGTTTGGTGTATAAAAAAGTATTTTTAAATATGTATAAATAAATAAAATAAAAAAATAAAAAAAAATAACGCAATACCCACAATTATTAAAAATTTCAGCTATTTTCGATAGTTTTCACTGTGTTGTAGAGACTTGGCCAGAGAGTACAGCTGGCATTTTAGGAAATATCTGCCATACAAGACACACTTTGCAATTCTGCTGTGTATTTACATAAATTTAAGTTGAAGACTGTATTTCACTATGGTTCCAGCCACAGATATCTGTGGTTCCAGCGTATGCAAAAATTAGTAACATTGAATATTTATTATTTGATTGCGGCACTTAACTTCAATCTGACAGAATTAATCTGAATTTAAGTTTTAATTTGTTTCTAATAAATAAAGAATAAATAAAGGAAAGAAAAATTTTCGACACAGGCGGGAATCGAACCCGCGACCTCGGGTATACGGGTTCGATTCCCGCCAGTGTCGAAAATTTTTCTTTCCTTTATTTATTCTTTATTTATTAGTAATAATCCCCACATGAGGTTGTTATGAACAAAAAGATTTAAATTTTAATTTGTTTGCTGATTTAATTCAATGTCAGCAAACAAATTATAACCGACATAATGTTTAAGGGTTCTTTTTGTATAGTAAGAACGTCCCATTTTTATACATAATTAGCTGAGTTTTATTTATCGAAGGGTCTTTTATGTAGACGTGGGTAATAGGAATATAATCTACACTACACCCATTACCCGTCTCTAGACACTTATATTAAGTCAGATTTCACACGTTCGCACAGTGTTTTGTCTAGTACTAATTAGCGGGACAATATTATCGACATTTTCATTATATATTTTTTTCGTTAATTTCTGTATAATTAAGTATTTTAAGTGTATTATACTCAAGAATATGAAAAATTAAACACAATTTTAATCGTACCAATATATTTATTGAGTAAGTCATTAACAGTCACCATCATTAGACGATCCATGGTCATCACTATCTAATTCGGTAGAGTCTGACTCTAAATAATCCTCTGCATCAGTCCTATTATGTTGATTAATTGATTGCCGTGGGATTAGTTTTGGAGGAACTATTAATTCTAAGACTTCTGGTGGCAATGAAGTAGATTTTTTGCGAGGTACTTCCCTAAATGAGTTAATTAGAGAATCAGATGTAATTAAAAGCATTCTCAAAAGATCTGTATTTGTTGTTGTTAAGTGGTATATAAAATGATTTAGACTTACATAAACTGTAGAATGATGGAAACACATTATGACTAGTCTTTATTGACCATTTTCTCGTCTGTTTATAGGAATGTCTGATCATGTTTCATCTGGTGTTAATTGTCGACTTTGCTCACTACACTTATTATAGCTTTCCTTTTTAACTATATCTACACTTACTACACTTTTGATTTTATTAGCAATAAGTATATGGCCTTCTTTTCGAGAAGACAACTCAGCAGCAGTTGCTAGCTCTGCTGCAGACCAAGTTTCCAACAAATCAGCGACTCTTCTTCTTTTTGTTTTTAAAGACGAATCCTCAAA
The DNA here is from genome assembly GCA_963576735.1 of Bedellia somnulentella. Classification (NCBI taxonomy): domain Eukaryota; kingdom Metazoa; phylum Arthropoda; class Insecta; order Lepidoptera; family Bedelliidae; genus Bedellia; species Bedellia somnulentella. The sequence goes on along the minus strand of OY755172.1, from coordinate 5,084,273 downwards.
ACTCTTCTTAGGGCGTCCTACATTCACATCTGACGATGTGGATGGCCCCAACTCCTTATTGACAAGCACTTTAACCACCATATCGGGCCCATTTAACCAATCTTGGTGCTTGTTGATGAAAGCATCTTTGGTCATATTAGATTTGTACCATTTTTCTTGCAATCTCGTGCAAATACTCTAAATTTTTATCTTTAATTCCCTGTCTGATTCCATAGTTAAATGGGTCAAGCTATGTTTATTACAAATAAACTCAAAAATACCTTTGATCCGGTCACTTTTGGTGTGTTTATACCATTCTTCGAAAATCTTCATTTTAAACCATTTTTCCAAACAATAAAAAAATAATACTTCCAGTCCATTTCGGGGTCTAATTATTTTAAAAATATATACTTCAATGTTCTAAATACACGATGAAAAAAGATTCAGCGTGAATACAAGTGAATACATTAAAGTAATGTTCCTGAAAAGTTCTTGTTTCCAAAATTTTAGCATTAATTTAATGCTATTCATTGGAACCCTTACAATTTTTTTTTACAACAGTAAAATACAAATAAATGGTTATAAATAATTGTACACACCTTCAGTAAGATATTCCATTATAAATATCACTTTTAACTTTGATAATAATTTCAAGAGAGGTTAGTATAAGTATAGAAAAAATGCCAATGATTTAACAATTGCAATTACACTTGATTTTATACTTACTTTCAACTATGTTCATAAGCTGAAATGAGAGTATACCTAAATGATTTTTTTGAATAATCTACTTACAGGTTTCTGACATCACATTTTTGAAGGTTTTTCTTAGAAATCATAACATGAATATTGTCTCGCCAATTAGTACTAGACAAGACACCGTGGTTCGGTTGCCGAGCAGCTTGTGCCGAACACTCGGCGCCGAATATAATAGATAGTCTTGCCGGCCAAATCACGCAGGTACGTGTGAAATAAAGTTATAGTATAAACCACCTTCCCACTTTTGATCCAGCGCGACAGTAAAAACGTGTAAAAAGGACAAAAAATTTACTATGTATTTTTAAAAAAAAGACTTACTGATTAACCGTTTTGAGTTAATTGAACTTTAAGCGGTATCTCTATAGTGACATTACTTAATAGTCTAAGACAACTGATTTTTAAACTAATAATTATATGGAATTCAATTAACCTCTGTGAGCTATTCTGTAAATACAATATCGCTTCTTATCGTCATATGGCTCAGTATTGAAAGTCTATTATCAATTGAACATTTATGTTATTATATTTGGAACTATAATACAACCATTCACTAATTTAATTGATCAGTTATGCGTATAAATTAAATATGAAAGCGCTGTATTTTGTATAGAGTAAAATGTTTAATATCAAGCATATACTAAAATTGTGACAACACAGCGGTAATTAATTTAAAATTGATTTAAAACAATGGTTTGCCATATGTTTCTATGAATAAAGTCAACCACTTTCAGAGATGGCCAGTTACTATAAAAACTTAGAACACTTACCTAGCTCGAATTTCCCTCAGCGCATCGTCATAGCTGAGGTTAGAGATATTATCCTTGGGCGGCGAGGGCGGGCGGGTGGTGGCCGCCCCCTCGTCCACGTCGAGCGCCTGCAGACACTTCTCCATCGGCGTGGGCACCAGCACGGCTTCCTGGCCTATCCTGTCGATTTCTGCTCGACGCTCGGCTATTTGGTCTTCTCTCAGAGCATCCTATAATAGTCAATCATTATAGTTAGTCTATGTATGCTCTTCTTGGCCTTCCCCTTCATCGCTTTTCTTTTATCTTTCATACATAGATCGAATTAAAGAAAAGGTGGACGTCGTGTCTTACCAAGAGATCAAGGAGTTGGCATTGAATGGATACGACTGGAAAATGTTACACCGACAAGAGCATCGCTCTTAAGTTTATGATGATTTGGTTAGTCATTATACATTAAGGTAAAGTCTAAGCTCGAATAATTATTAATGAGGATAAAGTAATGGAGGCTCTGAGTCAACCAAAGGGTATTGGAGAAGACAATGTTTGTAAATGCTTCCCAAAAGTTATCCGAGAATAAAATGTACAGCAGCTGAGAAATTTTTGGGTTATTGCTGTGAGCCTCGGAGTCGTATGATGCGACTAAGGGTATTGACACTAATTAAGTCGTTCTTTGGACGATGTGGCTAGAGACCCATCAAGAAACACACTTTTATTATAATAAACTTACCCCTCTCAACTTTCAAAAGTGGCTGAGAAACACTAGTATAGTGGCTAAGTATGATTGTATGTTTATATCTTCAAAAGTGACAGCTGTTATATAACACAAGCTAATAAAATAAATTGTCGAGCTAGAAATCAGCTCACCTCAATTTCGTGTTTAATATTCCCTTCCCGGAGATGGTAGTTGCGCACATTGTCGATGCACTCCTGCGGGAACTTCTCCGGGTTGGCGCACATGTAGCGGTACACGAACAGGTCGCAGCCGACTATCTTGAAACGATGCTTTAGCACGTAGACCAGGCCACCTGTAATTTATCAGTTTGTGCATTCATAGACTCAGTCATTCATATTTCGCAGCGTAAGTCGCAACAGCAACAGGTAGCCGCTCAAAATATTTGCAGTATTTTAAGATTTACTGTTTACCCTGTGTTTAAATAATACTACTAAAATAAACAAATTATTTAGGTGGTGTTTGATACATAAACACATATATTTTTTGCCTTTTTTAAAGGTTACGGCAGACTACGAAAAAGATACACATTTTTCCGAAAAATCTTTTGTGCAATATACAAAAAACCTCATCACTTACACATAACAATGCAATATTACGAAAGATAAAAGGTTTACCTATATAAAATCTATCTGGAGTGTAATATGTAGGAAAATTAGGATCAGATTCCGGTGTCTGCAGCAGCATTGGCCTCAGAAACTTCCCCTCAACGATTCCGGAGTTCCGGCGACGGATCTCATTGATGCCGATGGTGCCATCGCCGAGGTTGTAGGACATCACAAACCTGCGTCCCCTGTCCTCCGGGTGGACCCAGTCCAACTCGCATAGGTAGCGGAGGTTCTGAAATATAAATTTAGTTACAATCGAAGTAGTCCAAAAAAATTCCCTAAAAGTGGTAAACTTTTGTAAATTTGGACGTTATTTTTTTATTTGGAACTAGTGGATCGTCCCAGCTTCGCACGGGCAGCGTTGTTTTTTTAAATATCTAAGGTTTCTTTCTTCAGTCACTGCTCAAGCATTGTGAAATTCAGCGTAATGTTTTTAATTTATTAAATTTATAGCACTCCCTTAACAGTGTAGTTTGGTAATTTTGATTGCGCTTTAATGAACGGTTCAGTATTTCCGTTTAATAGCAAATTTTGGAATAAAACGCCATGAAGTATTTATAACAATCTAAAAAATAAATCATTACGTTATGTAGAATGCAACTACTGGCGCCATCTAGTATGTTATATGTAAATTAATATAGATTTGGTTTCGATCACGGGCGCGATGGCTTATTTTATGTATAATTTCGGTGTTTGTCTACCGATTTCTATGATTCTTTTTTTATTGAATAGGTAATAATGTAACCTTTTTTAAATTAGGGATGAGTGAGAGGTTTACAAACGTAAGAGTAAACAAATATAATCAGGATGTTCCGAACTGCTAAGCTATCAGGAATTACACGTGTTATTGTGAGTCAACCATAAAAGATAGACATATACTGTTGAAGAATTTTTTTAGATAATTTTATGAAGAATATTTCCGCCATACATGATTTCTATGTAAGTTTAACCATTAAGGCTGCACACGCGACGGAAGCTTAAAAAATGGAGTAACTTCTCCCGTTTTCCCCAAATTTTTCCAAAATTCCCCTTTACTTCTCTGCTGGAAAGTATACAAAAACCTGCGCAGGAGTATGAAAAATAATTGTACCAAGTTTCGTTAAAATCCGTCGAGTAGTTTTTGTTTCCATAAGGAACATACAAACCGACAGACAGACAGACAGACAAAAATTTTACTGATTGCATTTTTGGCATCAGTATCGATCCCTAATCACCACCTGATAGTTATTTTGAAAAAATATTTCATGTACAGAATTGACCTCTCTACAGATTTATTATAAGTATAGATGATGGTAAGTTTGTTTATTTTACAAAACATATCGCTTCTAGTAACATAACTGCATACCTAATGTAAAAAATTGAGGTTCAGCAGCACCGACCTCCATTGACCTCTTTGGCATATTATATTGGGCCTTTTCATTAAAAGGAACCAGTGATTGAGAACTTTTCAGTTTAGCATCCAGTGCTCACGCTAAATGCAAAGTTTTTGATTGTTCCTTACAACAAACGTTATTATATTCTAATTTTTGCTCAATATTTATAACGGCAACAGACAGGCTTGACCATAGTAATCACGGATTTACGGCTTAGATACTAATGTATTTCCGTATAATTTTATTGATTTCAAGGCGCGACTCCGACTAGCAGTGAGTCAGTTTAGAAAGATTTTTTCAAAAATTTTACCAACAAAAACTTTTGTTTTAATCTTCTACAATTTAAACAGATTTATCATAGAAATAAATAAATATAAGCCACCCAGGAGCTTAGCCGTAAACATAGAAAAATAAATCTTACCACGGCAACCCACGCTCCGGCGTGGCATTAAAACAATAACTGAAAGCGGTTAGCGCATTTTAGCACCCGCTATGTAATTCATGTGTATATAAAGTGAAAATTTGCTTGCATTCACAGCTGTTGAATAATTTAGAAAAACCGTTACGTCAGTCGTCTAACTAGAAGCTGTGCAAAGGCTGAAGTAGTCTTTGTAGGGGTAAAACGTTTATGTAATGCAAATAAATAAAGGAGTTGGCTTCAACTTCGTTTGTAAAGCTTTGTGACGCAGCAGGCAGTCTTTGTTTAGTATTCTGCTGCAAGTTTAATTAAGTATATCCCTCAGAGAATTCTGTGTTGCGTACTTCATGTGAGTATTCACCTTTAACTTTGGAACTTTATGTGTTAATACTTCATAATTAGTTACGTGATGGTTAGTGTGCGTAAATGTATGTGTATGTTTGACGTATAAATATAAGACTGATTATATGAACGAGTGTAAAAATAGTTAAATGTTGCAGTATGCATCACTTGATTAGTTTTCTTCGGCAGTGTTTTACGTAGTCGGGTTTAAGTTTTTCGACTTAATTTTTCATACTTTTCGTTTTCCAATCAAGCATACGTCTATTAGAGAATGAGATACACGCAGATTGTTCTTACATACTCGTTCTCAACCGCCATAGGGTATCGTAAAATGAAATTAATCAAACAAGTATTTAAAATGCTCTAACTTAATTTGCTTCGTTTGCTTTCATATCAACCATATATTTAGGCTTGGTATACAATATAAGAGAAAACTCTTACTTAATACTGTTTAACAAACAAATTGGTAGTCTTATCACGAAAAGCGATCTCCTCCAGACAACCTTTGGATGGAAAGATAAATAAATTTATTGACATATTATGTGGGAGATTTCCAAAAACGTGGTGAAACAAATAATTAATTTTCAAACTAAATTAATCTATAGAAACCAATTTCTAGTATAATTTCAATTTGATGTTAATTAAGATGCTGTGTAGTGTCGGCTTAGAATAGCACTACCCCATTTCTTCCGGTGGGTGTACGTAAGAGGCGACTAACGGTATTAGGGCTTTTAAGGGATTTTTGGGCGCTGCGGTTGGAGACCCATTACCAACAACCTTTATTTCACCATCTTATCCCTAGGCAACTTCCAAAAGTGGCTGAGGAATTTCTGATACCTTAGCTCTGGCTACCCCTTATTGGGATTTATAGCCGTGAGTATATGTATGTATCTATGTGAAGTTAATCACTGTATCTTCCCGTAATAGGTGGAAGAAGTACTTATACTTCTTAACATAACATGCGATTTTTGTGTACGATTATTCAGAGTACCCTCTTTTTGCTTGTGCTCCCGCCAAAAATATTTCTATCTGTTTTTTATTCTCTCTGGTTGTTAGACATCCACAAAGAACGAAACATGTTATCCAATTAAAAGCATAATGAATCAAAATGTCACGTTAACTGGCGCGCTAAAATGTGATTTCCCAAGATGAAACACAATATAATTATGTCCAACTAAAATTTAACGAGCACCGAGTACGAGAGGGTCGCTCTATTTGCCGTAACTAAGCAGTACGAATGCTCTATTAAAACGTGGTCTTCTCTCCCTGTAAGTGGACACTTTAGTACATCATCAAAATTTTACCGCCATTTGTAATTTAATTAATGATTGTTGTAGTTATGGCTGATAGATAAAGTTTGCAAATGTCATCTATGTGGCCATCCCTAACGTGATAAAGTCTGATAAATTGGTGAATCCCGGTTTTATTGCACGAAATAATTTCACGTTCCACAAACGAGAGAGCATGCGGTCAATTGAGATCGAAGCTGCCATGCAAAAACTAAACGTAGTTTTCAATGATTATTCTATATGGCGCGATGTGTTGTCCCAATAAGCAAGTGCAAACTAATTAAAAATATAAAAAAAACATTAGATTCTATGTATCCTATGCATTATACAAAAGGTTGATAATTTAGGGCATATATTATTTTGGTAAATACATCTATTTTATCACATATAAACCAACTTTGCCGAGAAATAATCTTCCCAGAATAGAAGGCGTAAAATACAATTTTATTATTGCATATATACTTACTTTGCTAGCATTCAAACAGAATTTGATGACGTCTTTATGAGGCGGCCGCGGTATTAGGTGGTAGCATGACGACAGCGAGTCCTCCGGAGAGCCGATGTTAATGTGGGGAGGCAGTTTCTGAAAAACAGATTAATTTAAAATATTATTAACTGACTGTAAAAAAAAGCAGGAGGCTATCATTTGCCATTCCTTTCCGCGGGTGAATTATGAGGTACTCATAACTATGGGTTCACGACTTTATAAGTTTTTGCAATGATCTTTTATTAGAGCATATTTTCCATAAGTCAAACTGGCTGAGAAATTTTTGATATAAAAATTTAGTGCCCTACCTTTTTTTAAAAAATTCACCTTAAGTATAGGTATTAAAGTAAAAATCGATTTATTCCAAACTCAGTGACGTTGGTTTTAATAATAATAAAATATTAAATAATGATTTGCGCCAACTTTCTTAATTAGGCAAAGATTAAGTAGACACATGTTAATGTATTGATCCAGCACTGATTCAACGTCTGAGCAACCGTAATAGCTCAGTGGGTAGAACACCGCTTATCACGCTGACGGCGAGGGCTCAAATTCCGGGTCAGTCCTACACTAAATTGTCTTTTCTAAAGTCATATGTGTGGTTAATTTATCAGGGTTGCTAACAGTGAGGGAAAACATCGTGAGAAAACCTTCATGCCTAAGTTCTACTTAATCATGTGATAGTGTATTCATACAAAACGGCGATAGGCCTGCCCCCTATCTCTGTCACGTGAGTACACTGTCTAAGTGAAACGTGGGAAATTTGAACACTAGGTGACAATGTAACGTGACGTGATGTTGAGAATTATTAGTTACTCTGACAACCCCTTCGAGGATACACAGCGTGAATGTTTAAGTTTGAGTTGATTCAACCTGGAGCTTTTGCGATCAAGTTTTTTGCTGTGTAGTGTCGGCTTAGAATAGCACTACCCCATTTCTTCCAGTAAGTGTACGTAAAGGGCAACTAACGGTATTGGGGCTTTTAAGGGATTTTTGGACGATGCGGCTGGAGACCTATCACCAACAACCTTTATTTCACCATCTTTTCCCCACGCAACTTCCAAAAGTGGCTAAGGAATTTCAAATTCCGTAGCTCTGGCTACCCTTTCTAGGGATTCATAGCCGTGAGTATCTGTATGTTTTTTTTGCATAATACGCACATGCTACAAAACCGAGCACTATAAAACGGCAAAAGGCACGTAATGTACATTTAATTCTTGTTGGAAAAGAAACAATAAATAGATAATAACGTAACGTTTTCCAAATTTATAACAGTAATTTCAACATTAAAATATATCAAATTAACATTAAGTATCAAAGCTAAATAGAGTTAAATTACTTTATATCGGCGAATAAAACATGATATCAAAACTTGGAAATAATATAGTCATACTTTGGGCAATCTCTGTATTTAAAATCCCTTAAAAGCCCCAATACCGTTAGTCGCCCTTTACGTACACTTACTCGAAGAAATGGGGTAGTGTTATTCTAAGCCGACACTACAAGGCTTATAAAACGTATTATAAAATCAATACAATATTGAATCGGCAAACCGTTTTGTTCGTTATACCTAACATACATACATACATATTCTCACGCCGTTAGTTCCCATTGGGGTAGGCAGAGACTATCGATCGCCACTTTGTACGATCCTGGCAAACCTCTCTGGCTTCGTTTACATCCATCAATCTTTTCATACATGCTCTTTTATTCTTCATACTGCGGACACCTGCCTTTTTAAACACATTTTCTATTTGATCCAAATGTGTCCTCCGAGGTCGTCCTCTACTAACATTACCTTCCACATTGGCTCTATATATCTCTTTCACCAATTTACTGTCATTCATCCTCTCTATGTGCCCAAACCATCTCAACATTCCTTTTTCTATCTTTCTTACAATATCATCTTTTACACCACACCTTTCACGAATCACATCATTCCTCACACGATCACATAACCTTAAATTACACACTTTTCTGAGGGATCTCATTTCTACTGCATTCATTCTACTTTCATGCTTCTTCTGCCACACCCAACATTCACTGCCATACATAAGCGTAGGAACGAGAGGTAATAATATAACATTTTCCTTAATTTTCTACCTAAAAGCTTAGATTATCATACAATAACATATACTTATGCTATTAGTTCTCATTGGGGTAGGAAGAGACTATCGATCGCCACATTGTATGATCCTTGCAAACCCTCTACCTTCGTTTATAGAATAGAATAGAATAGAGAACTCTTTATTGCACATCAAAAGGGAGAAATATTTACAAATAAACAGAATTAAATTTAAAAAAGTACAATTGGCGGTCTTATCACTAAAAGCGATCTCTTCCAGACAACCTTTTAATGGAGAGGTCAATAAATTAAAGTCATGTGAGATAGATGTCCAACAACATGGTGTAACTGATAACTATGCGTTAATCTACACAATAAATTCATAATAATTTTCTAGTTATCAAATTAAAAATAATAAACTATTAACAAACATATACATACATACATATGATACAATAAATTAATATCTTCTAATAATACATATCAATATTATAATATATACTTTTTATTTATATACGTAATATATGTATATATATTTTAATTTGCAACAGTATTATAGCGTTTCAGTGAGGTAGTGTTTTTTACCATATCCTTGAAAATAGATTGGGATTTAGCCTGACGAATCTCTACCGTCTCTTTATATCTCTTTATATCCATCAATCTTCTCAATCATGCTCTTTTTTTATTCTTCAGACTTCGCTATTTGGTCCAAATGTGTCCCCCGAGGTCATCCATATAAATCTCTTATACTAATTTACTATCCTATGCCTTAACCATCTTAACATTCCTTTTTTTCATCATCTACATGCATGTATTTAAAAATATGTATTTATGCTCACGGCCATAAAATACCTAGAAGGGGTAGCCAGAGCTTCAGAATAAGAAATTCCTCAGCCACTTTTGGAGGTTGAGCGGTGATTGGTAAAAGGTTTCGAACCGCATTGCCCAAAAATCACTTTCATAGCCCTAACACTCTTAGTCGCCTCTTACGAACATCACGGGAAGAATATGCTATAATCACAGATCTGTATTTGAATAGATAACGCAAGTGTCATTTCTTGTATAGAAACCAAGCGTGCCATTATTTTTCCACCTACTGTGACGTCACATGAGCAATTTAGTGATGGCAACTCCCCGTCAGCGCGTAAACGATTCAATCGATTATATTCGAGTGCATCGACAGACGTATGATAAATTGACAGAAGAATGATAAATCTAGAATTATACCTGTTTTTAACCGACTTCAAAAAAGGAGTGTTCTCAATTCGACCGTATATTTTTTTTTATGTTTGTTCGCCGATTACTTCGCCATTTATGAACTGATTTTGATTATTATTTTTTCGTTGGAAAGAAGATACTTCCAGATTGGTACCATTATGAGGATATCAGGGTCTGATGATGGGATCCTGGAGAAATCGAGGGGAACCCTCGAATTTTATAGGCAAATGTACCACGTTTTACATATTTTCTGAACTTATATTGGCATTTGCTTCTGAAAATCGGGGATATTCAGCGTGAACGATTGAGTCTTTTTTGAAATGTAGAATTGTAGACCATCGCCTTTTGAGGGATTTCAAAAACAATGTAAAGTTACATGGTTGAGCCTATTTAATATCGTACAATAATAGAAATCTCGGAAATGCAAAGAATAATACAGTAACCGTCGCTTCCTCATCCGAGAGGCATCTTTGCCAGGTCTACCCATCTCTAAAACTCGTAAAATAAAATAATTTTTAACAAAAAGAAAACCGACTTCGTAGTTGGGAAAACAACCGAAAATAAACAATCTAGTACTAAAAAGTACGAAATAAGTATTTTAGTTGAATATGAGTACTGTGATTAATACCATAGCAATTTTTTATTCCACACGCGTCAGTTCAACCTACCTAAATATTAAAATTCTCTTAAAGTCAGAGTCAGAAAATAAAATTGCAGATAACTAAATTTAAAAGAGTATAGTTCCCTAATTGATTATAATTACTGTAGTACTTAAGAAGCTTTGAACTTATGTAAGGAGGCGTGTTCGTGTATATATGTACATTTATATTGGCAACACTGAGTGAAGGAAGGAAGTAAACAAAGACTGACACATACCACACGTTAAGAAATGTAGCTTAGAGAAAAACTTGTAACTAAAATTAAACTGTTCTTTTATTAAATAAAAACAAAGTTAAAACAAGAGTATTCCAATTAATTATTTAACAGAAACATTGTAGTAATAAAAATATTTTAGATACATGGAACATTCATCGTGAATATTATCATTTCTCTGTTCCCAAAATCGATTAGAATTAGAATCGAATACAACTATCTGTGTAGGTACAACACATTTTGCTTAAAATGACAGAAATATGACAATAATTTTATTACCGTACCATGTAGCTGATTGACAGGTGAAAATATCGTTCATTTTGATGTTCATTGCGTGTTTTAATAGACAAGCCATACTAGATAGCTTTGTAACTAAAAGCGGCAATGTATTATAAATTAAGCGATACACATTCGTTTAAAAGTTTTTCAGTGTAAAACCACAACGAACACGAAATAATTGATTTTGCAATAAAAACCACATAATCTAATAATAAAGTGACCTACCGATGAAAGGAAATCTTTCTATTAATTAGTCCCGCTTTATTTAGATAGTTTTTTCAACTCAATACGGCACAATTAGGCATTTTTTATATTTATCTTGACATCTGTCACCGAGAACGTTCGAGCACGGACTCAATCAAATGGCGATAAACTAAGATAATTTTACTCAGTTTTTACACGCGAAGTACATGCACTTGCGGCATCTATTCAAATGCCTGTCATGTCTGTGGCTATAATACTAAAACTATGTACAGTAAATTTTTATTATATATTTTTTTAAAATTATCTCTCTCTATAATAAAACACATAATGAACCTTCACCCAAAAGAAATAAGTTCGAAAACAGCTTACCAACTTGAAGTCTTGTTTGGTCTCCTTCTTCCACTCGACGCGCGGCGGCTGATCGATGTCCAGCATAGATCTGAACAAACAGATTAACTATTTCACAGCCAGTTTGTAATTAACCCGAGATTAATGCATCTAAAGACGTATAAACTTTTAGAACTCTGCGCTCGTTTCCTTTATAGCTGATGGGTTCTTTTACGTTTTTATGGAACTTATTAGGTGGGTTATAAAGAATGGTGTATATGGTTGGGGTTTATTGTATGGAGGTTTGGATAGAACTTTTTAGAGATGTTATAATCTTTCACTGCTGCGGCACTAATTGGAGATGGTAAACTTAGAGACCGGTACAAGTGGCTTATTACATCACCGAAGTGACAAACGCAAATTTACGAGGTCATTTTTTGGAGTCTGATGTTATCACTAAGAGCCATATTTTAAACCAACTTGAATCTACGTTTGTTTCCAAGACTAAAATTACTCATAATTCCTGACCTTATAGTGCGTAAATTTTCAAACATCAAAATCAAGCCACTTCTAAACATAGGTACATCATATTTTACAGACTAAATGGACACGTTGCTCTTTCACTATAATATCTCGCTAGTACAATGTCAGACTATTGTGTAAACAGTTCATGGGAATGTCGTGACTGCAGTCTATTACGTATTATCTTTTTTCAATACTTATAACTAGTTGTTAGCTGGTCTATAGATGCACTTACAGGAAATTCAAAAAACGTACTTTTTATAAAATTACTTGAAGCACGCGTTTTATTACTAATTGGAGAAAGAATTTATTATTTGACCAATCTAGGAGGCCTACTCTCAAAATGGATATCGATAATTATTCATCGTATTAACACCAATTTCTTCTGTGCTCGTACGGAACTAACACTCGACGAATATTACAACAATTTAATTTAAGTTCGTATTGTGACAGTAGTCAAATAGTTATAAGTAAGGAAGAATTAGTCCTTCATGAAGGACTAGTACGATTGGTTATGAATATAATCAATCGTACTACTTAAGAAAAGGCTCGAACCCAGGCTGATATCAAACCTATTTTGAGCTCTTAACTAATGATCATTAATCGGGCAGGAAGAATGAATCTAGCCGTATTGTTGAAATTGGTCTAGTATATTTTGATCCTATTAATTACAAACGTACAAAATAAACTAATACTAGTAAAGATTATTGTTAATATTTTCAAATACGATAGTCAATATCATGCCTCACTTACTACATGCACGAACTAAATGGCTGTGTCTACACTTTATTATTCATCACATCTACCTCTATTGTATAGTCAATTAGTATTTATAGTTACAAAAATCATCTTTTTTCAAGAATAACGTATATTTCCTTAGTTTTAATTAAATAAAGTATTTCATCATGGTTGGTACAGAATTCATAATAAATAGACAGAACATATTCAGAATAATGGAATAAGGGTGAGCTAGTTATGTACCTTCTACCTAGCATATAACAACTACTGATAGTTTCTGAAGCAAAACAAACTGCCCATGCTGTGACGAATATCGCTGAAGCTACCTCCTCGTGTCGTTTCATTGTATCTACCTGAGGCTGTTCTAAATCGAATGTACCAGAAGTTTCCATCATTTTTGCAAAATTTTAAATTTCTGCGGTAGTCAAAACTACCGTGGAATCAGCCTACTCAGTGTTATCGGTAAATTGTATGCAAAGGTACTGATTGAAAGAGTGATGAATAAAACTGAAAGAAAGGAATGGGATGTATGGATCAAATCTTCTCTCTAAAGAGCATCACTGACAAGTTCTTGGCCAAGAACCGAAAGATGTATTGCTCCTTCATAGATTTAGAGAAGGCGTATGATAGGGTGGTAAGGAAGTATTTGTGGGAGGTGTTATCCAAGTTCGGTTTGGGGAGTCAACTTATACGTGCGTTGGTATCACTCTATGAGGATTCTAGTGCATGTGTAAGAATAAACGAAGAAAACACAGACTAGTTCGGTATCTCTAGGGGTGTCCGACAGGGATGTGTCTCTTCAGTTTGTTCATGGATGACTGTCTGATAGAGTTGCGTGAAAGTGATTAAGGACTGAGAATGGGTGGATTCGTCATCAAATGCCTCTTATTTGCTGATGATCAAGTGTTACTTGCATCGTCGGCGAAGAGTTGCAAGAGATGATGAATATTGCATGTGCGTCGTTTGAAAGAAAAGGAATGAGAGTGAATGTGGATAAAACCAAAACCATGGTTTTTGAGAGAGAGGAGAATATGACTGAATGCGTGATTGAGATCAATGGTAAGAAAGTGGAACAAGTGAAAGAGTTTGTATATTTGGGAAGTTTGTTTACTAGGGATGGAAAGTGTGATAAAGACATTGAAAGAAGAGTAAAAAAGGGTAATGCGGTAAATGGAGCACTGGATAGTCTCATGTCTAGTCAATGGGTGTCCGAAAAGGCCCGGCTGCCTGTGCATGTTGCTGTTTTTGTTCCTACGCTTAGGTATAGCAGTGTATGTTGGGTGTGGCAGAAGAAGCATGAAAGCAGAGTGAATGCAGTAGAAATGAGGTCCCTCAGAAAAGTTTGTTATGTGAGGTTATGTGATCGTGTGAGGAATGACGTGATTTTTGAAAGGTGTGGTGTAAAAGATGACATTGTAAAAAAGATAGAAAAACGAATGTTGAGATGGCTTGGGCATATGGAGAGGATGGATGACAGTAAATTGGTGAAAGAGATCAATAGAGCCAATGTGGAAGGTAATGTTAGTAGAGGACGACCTCGGAGGACACATTTGGATCAAATAGAAAATGTGCTCTAAAAGGTAGGTGTTCGAAGTACGAAGAATAAAAGAGCCTGTATGAAAAGATTGATGGATGTGAATGAAGCTAGAGAGTTTTGCCAGGATCGTATGAAGTGGCGATCGGTGTGAGAATATGTATTGTATGTTAAAATTACTAGTATTCTTTAACGCCGCCTGGGGCCGAGTGGATAGGCTTCTCGGTCCGGAGGTTGCGGGTTCGATCCCCGCTGAGAGCAATATTTATGTGATGAGAATAAATGATTGTTTCTTAGCCTGGGATGTTATTTATATGTGTATTATATTATATTAAATATATCGTCGAGTAGTATCCCATAATACAAGTCTTACTTAATTTGAGGCTAGCTTGATATGTGTATAATATATCCGTATATTTATTTATTATTGTTATAGAAGAAACATAATGGAATTAAAAAAGGAGTTTAGGATTCCATCGCGGACAGTCATCGTGACGTTTTACAGAGTAAGGTTAATTAAATAAATTTTAGATTTAATTTAGGTTTTTTGTTCAACCGGCTGTTCCATCATAATTAACTGAGATGTAATGACTTGGAGAGTTCCACTGCAAGTAATTTATAAATTACAGTCGTAAAAAGGTCGAGAAGAAGCGGGATAATGTGTCCGTCACAAAAGCGTATCTTTTGCAGTTTTTTTGAGTAATGGCGGCTGTACGTCAATGTCAAAATAATATAAAAACTCTCTCTTTATCCCGGTGACCTTTTCCATTCGTTTTCAATGAAGTTTTCAGTGAATATAATATATTTTTCTAGACGTGAAAAATAACATATAATATAAGGTACCCTACAAAAAGATGCACTATATGAGGGAATTGTTGATAAAAAAGTGTTGTAAACAAAATCTAAGCTCGATTGGACAAGAGTTGTATGTTATTTCGAATAACGGCTCTAACTCACATATTTATATTTATTTATTTATTGAAGTAAATCTATGTCCAACACTCAAGGCTATCTGTCCCTAAAAGGGGTATTCAGAGCTTAGGAATCATGGAACAAAAGGGTGTAGGTGATGAATTTCCAGTCTCATTTTCCAATAATAATCATAAAGTCCGGTACACTAAACGCCTTACAGGCGCAACCTGTCCCGTAGAATCGTTTCACGCTCGCGTGTTTTAAATTATATAGCGACCCGACAACTGACCGTCCTGAAACGCATTATCACTTGAATCACCTTCTTATCTGAAAAATACGAAAGAAAGAAGAAGAAAAAAAAACAGTAGTAAGTACCTTGATAGCAATTTCACTACGTACTTGGCCACCGTAGTGTACTAAGGCCAAATCACCCTATATAGGATAGGGCTGTGAGGAATGCATTTCAGTCGCGTGTTAGCGCTCTCAGACAAAGTTGCCTGAGCCGAATATTTCCCGCTACTCACATTTTGCAAATTACCTAGGGGGCATTTATGGTGATTACGCTGATACCGTATGGCTTGCGTTTTTTTGTCTTACAATGTACAGAACCGTAAAAACTAATAAAATAAAATCTCAAGACCTCATACCTGTAGTATGTTCTGGTAAATTTGTCGCAGTCAACAAGAAGTATTCTTCTTCCGAAGATAAAAAGCGTTTGTCCGATAATGAGGTCACTTGGAGAGTAGTACTGGGTCACTTCCTCATCCGTTACCTCCAACACACATGATGGAAATGATACTAGAAATATTACTTAATTTAATAAGAAGCCTTTTTTATTCCATTTGTTTTTGGCCAAATAAGTTATTGATAATTACAATATGATCAACGTTAAAGTGTTTTACGCCCGATTCTGAATTGAGTATTCAAGCTGAGAACGACATACACACATATACTCACGGCTATAAATCCCTTGAAGGGGTAGCCAGAGCTAGGGAATGAGACATTCCTCAGCCACCTTTGGAAGTTGCGTGGGGAAAAGATGGTGAAATAAAGGTTGTTGGCGATGGGTCTCCAACCGCATCGCCCAAAAATCCCTTAAAAGCCCCAATACCGTTAGTCGCCTCTTACGTACACCCACCGGAAGAAATGGAGTAGTGCTATTCTAAGCCGACACTACACAGCAAACTAAACTGAGAACGACTTAACGCCCGATTTCTGAATTGAGTATTTAAGCTGAGAACGACTTGAGTACCGTTTTGTCTCATTCAGTTGTTAAGATTTCAATGCGACAGAACGATACTTAAGTTGCTCAGCTGGAATACTTAATTCAGAAATCGGTCGTTAGTTCAAAGAAAATTTTGCTATACTATCTAATTACCCAAACAAAATTCTGTATCTTGTATATTTTTTTTATAAATTCCATGAACTCTTCAATCAAACATTTTATATCGAAGCAGAAAATATATAGAATAAGTTGAAGTGGCGGATAGAATAACGACCCCCGATAAAGACGCATTTAAATCTTACTCAGCTCCGGAAACTAAACCGACAAATCTCACCGGGTCGTTCTTTCCAATTCTTCGGCACCTTAACTCGTTTCAGGAGCATCGGGAATGGGTCTTTACCGCCTCTCGTGTCGTGTAGCTCCTACAATGTTTGAACATAGATATAAAACAAATTGTATAATTAAAGTAAGCAATCCCCCATTTTTTCCCATGTGTGATTGTAAGAGTATGTATGTATACATACATAAATGTCCTCACGGCTAATAATCCCTAGAAGGGGTAGTTAGAGCTTCAGCGATATAAATTCCTGAGCCAATTTTGGAATTTGGGCGGAAAAAAGATTGTAAAGTAAAGGTTGCTGGTAAAAGGTCTCCAACCGTTTCAACGAATTTTTTTTGAAAGCACAATGCTTTAAGTCGCCGTCTACGAACTTCCGCGGGAAAAATAGGCTTATAGCTAATCTAAGCCGACACTAGAGAGAAAATTTAATTTGATAAATTTAATATAACAGACCAAGGTATGGTTCCGTTTTAGGTATTGAGTTTCTTAGGTGTTTAATGTATCCTATTTATCAGTGTGCGAATTTTCATACTCCTCCGTCAGAAAATTTTATGTTAAATAGGAAGTCAATGTTTTTTGCTTTAAGTATTATTATATACTTATACGTCTCAATTTACAAGTCTCAAAGAATGAAACATATACGTTCCTTCACAGTTAACAACCATGATAAATGTATTACACATATTATTATGACATAAAAAAGACAGATCGGTGTAGGTCCGACTCGGGATTTAAACCTACGCCTCTCTTCATGATAGGCGGGTGTTCTATCGACTGAGCTATCACATACATACATACACTCACGGCTATATTTCCCTAGAAGGGGTAGCCAGAGCTAAGGAATTATAAATTCCTCAGCCACTTTTGGAAGTTGAGTGGGGAAAAGATGGTGAAAATAAAGGTTTTTAGTGATGGGTCTCCAACCGCATCGCCCAAAAATCCAATAAAAAGCACCAATACCCTTAGTCGCCTCTTACGACACCCGTGGGTAGAAAGGGGTAGCGACATTCTAAGCCAGCACTACACGGCTATCACAGTTGTTAATAACAATGAGTATGGTTGTAATAGTATTTATTTTATAAAAATAATCGATAATATCTCAATGATTATCTGCACATTTCGAGCCGTAATACTTTTCCGAGTGTTTCTCTTTGAAGTTGCCTTTTCCTTTGAGTATAGATATAAAAGGATGATTCGGAAAACACACTCCATATTTTCCCATTACTCATATTTTCTAATTTACTTTTCAAAGGATTCTACCGCGTCGGATAGCAAGAGTTTGTTAAGTAATAACCTTTAGGTATATTAATGATAATATTTACTTTTTCAAGGCTGTGGCTATTAAACGAAGATTCCTCTCAAGTTTATGTTCTCGTTTATGTTTGTAACCATTTGCTCGATCGTTAAAACATATAATTTTACAACTTTGACAAATGCACGCGGTATTCAATTGAGAATGGTTGCAATTGCAAATCATTCAAGTGTAAATAAATACAAAGTCAAGTGATATAGAAATCCCAGGTATATTCGAAAAGATTATATTTAGCTAGCTGTGTAGTGTCGGCTTAGAATAGCACTACCCCATTTCTTCCGGTGGGTGTACATAAGAGGCGACTAACGAACTTGGGGCTTTTTAAGGGATTTTTGGGCGATGCGGTTGGAGACCCATCACCAACAACCTTTATTCGTTATTGGATCTAGTGGTCTGGAGGCTAGTACTAGATTTACAGCTAAAGATATTAGAAAAGCTTTAAATGCTATGTCCCGCGGTAAGTCTCCGGGCCATGACGGTCTAAGCATTGAACACCTTAGAAATGCAGGCCCTCACCTACCTCGCGTGTTGGCGATGTTTTACACACTATGTGTTGGTCACTCTCACTTACCGGCCGACATGATGAAAACTGTAGTGGTTCCAATCGTGAAGAGTAAAACGGGTGACACAAGTGACAAGTCCAATTATAGACCAATCTCACTGGCTACCATTATTGCAAAAGTATTTGACAGCTTACTAAGTGTTCAATTAGATCAACACCTAAAATTACATGATAACCAATTTGGTTTCAGATCAGGTTTATCAACAGAGGCAGCTATCTTGTGTTTAAAACAGACTGTCAAATACTATACTAAGAGACGAACTCCCGTATATGCCTGTTTCCTTGACCTCTCTAAGGCATTTGACCTGGTTAATTACGACATCTTGTGGCAAAAATTGGAAGACATAAAGCTACCCGAAGATGTGAAAAACATCTTTAAGTTTTGGTACCAACACCAGGTTAATGTCGTGAGATGGTCAGACGCCTACTCGGAGCCGTACAGGTTGGAGTGCGGAGTGAGGCAGGGGGGTTGACCTCACCGAAGCTTTTCAACCTGTACGTGAACGCGCTGATAGAGGAGCTGAGCGGGGCCCGCGTCGGTTGTCATATTGACGGAGTCGCTGTCAATAACATTAGCTACGCTGACGACATGGCTCTGCTCAGCGCCTCTGCCTGTGGCCTATCGAAAATGTTAGGTATATGCGAAACGTATGCACGCTCACATGGTCTACAGTACAATGTTAGGAAAAGTGAATGCATGGTCTTTCAGGCCCGGGGTAGCACTTGTCCGTTGCCAATACCTGCCATCAAATTGTATGGCACTCCACTTCAGCAGGTCCATGAATTTAAATACCTAGGACACTGGGTGACCTCTGACCTGAGGGACAATGCAGACATTGAGAGGGAGCGGAGGGCACTGTCTGTGAGGGCGAATATGATTGCCCGTAGGTTTGCTCGGTGCTCGACTGAAGTAAAAATCTGCCTTTTTCGAGCCTACTGCACCAGTTTTTACACGAGCGGCCTGTGGGTTAGTTATGCGCAGAAACAGTACAGTGCCCTGCGCGTGCAGTACAATAATGCATTTAGGGTGATTGTGGGGCTGCCCCGTTTCTGTAGCGCGTCGGGGATGTTCGCCGAGGCGAGGGTTGACTGTTTCTACACCACCATGCGCAAGCGGTGCACATCCCTGGGGCGCAGGATCCGGGCCAGCCCCAACACCATACTGAGTGCATTTGCAAGTAGGTTTGACTGCGAGTATGTAAACCACTGCAGTATGATACATGCACGCGCACTACCTAAAGTAAAATAGGATTGTGCTGTGGGTCGGGGCGTTATTTAATTGTATAGTTTAAGTTTTGATTATTTTATTATTATTATTTTAATTTTTGACATTTATTGATTAAGTTTATTTTTTTATTTATTGAAATTGTGTGTTTTAAAACTATTGTAATGATCAATAATGGATTTTATTATCTGAGAAATAAATGATTTGATTTGATTTTGATTTATTCTACCATCTTTTCCCCACTCAATTTCCAAAAGTGGCTGTGGAATTTCTACTTTCTCAGCTCTGGCTACCCCTTTTAGGGATTTATAGCCGTGAGTATATGTATGTATGTATGTATTTTATTCATGAGCAAGAAAATTATTTTCCTCACATTATAATCAACGCTTAACTCCTTACATATCCAGGTGCAAAAGGCTTTTTTGCTATCAAGATGATGGTGAAAAGGTAGTTTAAGTATTAATGATTAATAATGTTTAATAATTTAAGTAAGAATAATGTTTGTCGGTATGTTTGTTATATCTGACGCAGTTTCGACAGTCATTTATATTTTATACAGATTTCAAATTAAAAAAAGAATGAGAAATTCTTAACATTCCTTTTTCTAATGGTTTTATAATGGTTTGGGCACATAGAGGGGATGTAAGAGATGATAAATTGGTGTAAGAGATTTACAAAGCCAAAGTGGAAGGTAATGTTAGTAGAGGACGACCTCGGAGGACTCATTTGGACCAAATAGGGAATGTGCTCAAAAGGTAGGTGTCCGAAGTATGAATAATAAAAGGGCATGTATGAAAACTTTGATGGATGTGAACGAAGCTAGAGAGGTTTGCCAGGATCGTACTAAGTGGCGATCGATAGTTTCTACCTACCCCAATGGAAACTAACGGCGTGAGAATATGTTTGTATTCTTTTTTATACAGATTTAAAAATGTTTGTTAAAAATACGTAAATATCACTAGCCATGAATTCAGTTTTAATTAAGAGCGCCGCAGTTAATGAAATGAATCTCACGAACAAATGGAATGAATTTAAACTCAGATATTCAGATTTGATACATATCAGAAAAAAGCTCCCGGCTAAAGAGGTTTTGAATGTTTAACATGTTTTAATATGATAGCAAACATAATTGGAAATCTAACTTTTCTGTTTTCATCAGTAAATATGATCGGCTTCATCCATTTAGTTAAATAATCATAAGTGCTTTGGCAGATTAATATATTTATTGAAAGCAGGTATTTAACTTCGGAGGAAACTTTACATCAAAAGAGAATTTGCAATAAAATATAGACGTCCAAAGTTTGAAGAAATTATATTATACATATATACAAATATTCATGCCATTATTTCCCATTGGGTAGGCAGAGACTATCGATTGCCAATTAGTGCGATCCTGGCAAACCTTTCTAGCTTCACCCGTCAATCTTTTCATACATGCTAGTTTATTCTTCACACTTCGGGCGTCGGCCTTTTTCAGACTTTCTCATATCGTTTGCAAAAATAATACTTAATATTTAATTTGTCGTTTTAGACACAACGGCCAAAGATTGGATGGAAATACAAAATATCGATCCAAAACTTTGCACACAATACGGTTTAACGGTGTCACAACTTTAACGCCATTTATCTCGACGGGGTGACAGAGGTAGAGTCTACTGTTGTCTAGAGTACATACATACATACATAATTCGTACATACTCACGACCATAAATCCCAAAATGGGGTAGCCAGAGCTGCAGAGCTAGAAATAAAGTATCGTTGGTGATGGGTCTCCAACAGCATCGCCTAAAAACTACTCAAAGAAAGCCCCATACCAGACTAAGGGAGTCGCCTCTTACGACACCCGTAGGTAGAAAGGGGTAGTGACATTCTAAGCCGGCACTACACTGCATTTTTTCGTTTTATATATTTATAGGCGGATACATCGAATTTATAGTATAAATACAATATTTAAACATAAACCAGATGCAACGTACTAAAAATAAATATTAATTGAATGCCTTTTCACGGTTTGTTTTCAATCAGTTTTTGTTGCTCTGAATGAATTACGTATGTCAATTTTAATTTAAAAGTCAAATCAATTTAACTATCGCTACCACAACACGCTCACGGAATAATTGAACTATTAAGTCTATATACTGTTTTTCTAAAATTGGGAGTTCAATACTTAAATAAATATTGATACTGTGATGTCTATTGATAGAAAAGATTTTGAATCGTGTTATATACTCTCTAGACGCTATATAATAATAATAAATCCAATTTAAAGCTACAGGGCTCATATTGTTAGTAACAAGACTTATTAACTATGTAAGACAGCTAAAAACTACTTAAACAACTTTTACCTTACTATTATGACTACAATATGCTATAATTTACTCAGACATCCCTCATGCCTGTTTGTAATCACTAGGCTTTGCGTTTTTTATACCGATAATCCAACGCATTTTTATAAGTGCAATATTATGTATCGGGGCAGTCTGAATGTTTGATTGAAAACTCTTTCTCCCTCTCCAAACACTTTGAAACGTGTCAGAGAAAGAGAAATCCCACCAAAAACATTCTGTTAAAAAACTAGCCAAGTCTCGATAGAGCTGCTTATTTATCTCTAAAAAGTCATGAAATCTCTAAAATAAGTGGAGCCAAGTCTAAGGTTGCAGAAGTCCTTACTGCAATTTATTTATTATTATTGTTAATTTTACGTGACTTGGCCGTTGACTTGTAATTAGTAGATTATGATTAAAGTTTAAGGGAAGGGAAACCAACCGTGATAGCCCAGTGGGTAGAACACTCGGTTATCGTGCAAACGACTAGTGTTCAAATCCTAGGTCGGGCCTACACCAATTTGTCTTTTCTAAAGACATATGTGTGGTTAATTTATCATGGTTGTTAACGGTGGGGGAAAACATCGTGAGGAAACCCACATGGCTGAGTTGTACTTAGTCATGTGACAGTGTATTCGTACAAAACGGCGATAGGCCTGCCCCCTATCACGTGAGTACACTGTCCATGCAAAACGTGGGTACTCTGAACACCAGGTGACAAAGTCACGTGATGTTCAGAAGTATTAGTACCTCTGCCAACCCCTTCGGGGAAATTTGGCGTGAACGTTTATGTTATGTTATGTTTATGTTTATATTTAAGGGAAACATAGAAATAATCACCAGAGTTCTTACAACTAAAGATAAAGATAGATTAGAATCACAAAAAAATAAATAAGTGGGCTCTACATAATCGGCAAAGAAGTTTAGAAGATTTGAATAAATCTGCAATTAGTAAATAAACTTGTACATACTAAACGTTAGCTTAGCTTAGCACTTAGCGACATGATAGTCCAGTGGGTAGAACACCCGCCCGAAAACAGAAGGGCGTGAGTTCCAATCCTGGGTCGGGCCTACACCAATTTGTCTTTTCTAAAGTCATATGTGTGGTTAATTTATCATGATTGTTAACGGTGGGGGAAAACATCGTGAGGAAACCCACATGGCTGAATTGTACTTAGTCATGTGACAGTGTATTCGTACAAAACGGCGATAGGCCTGCCTCCTATCACGTGAGTACACTGTCTAAGCAAAACGCGGGTACCTTCTCTGGACACTAGATGGCGCTGCCATGTGAGTTCAGAAGTATTGGTACCTCTGCCAACCCCTTCGGGGATAAACGGCGTGAACGTTTATGTTATGTTATGTTATTATACTAAACGTGTTAAGAATGTTCAACGGCCAAGTCAAGTTGCATTAGCTTAACTTCGGAATTAAGTGATCTACCGACTTGAAATTTTTGATTTTTTCAGCTTTTAAATCCTATCCAGAGGTTCTCGAATGGGGCCCTGAAAATGAGGCGAAACGGTTCCAGAAAAGGATGGTACGGCAGTGTTTGCTTCGCGCTTGACTTGGCAGATTAATGACTCGAAAAGTTTTTCTCTTACAATTTTAAGTTATATCAGTGATTGAAGGAGTAAGTTGGTATAGTGGAATAAAAACTCACCTTTATGGCAATAGTATTATCCTGCAGGAAATAAAATAGTTTAAATTCCTCCATCTCGCCGTCAGGTGCGTCCCTATTGTCCCATACACAATTGAATCTGCAACACAACAATCAGTTGATTCTTACAATTAAATTTTATAAATTAAATCTTAATAAATGTTCATATTGTTGTGGGTTTTTTAAAGTAGTTTTGGGTGATGCGGTTGGCTATCACCGACAATACTTCATTTCTAATATCTTGTCATCTATCAGCTTCCAAATGTGGCTGATGAGTTTCTTGCTCTTATGCTCTGGCAACCCCTTTTTGAGATTTATGGCCGTGAGAATATGTATGTATGTAAATTTTCATGATTCCTCACAGCCCATATTTGTCCCCACCAAGGGGCTCGAGTCTACCCTATATTTGGCCATAGTCCACCACGCTGGCCAATTGCGGGTTGGCACACTAACGACTGACAGCTTACCTACAGATTAACGTGCCCTCCGAAGCACGGAATCATCTTAATTTTCGGTTAATCAGGCGATTCAAGTCTGCAATATTCTTCCAGACTGGGTTACACCTTGCAAATTAAATTTGTAATGTTACCGCCCCCCGGGGATCGAACCCGAGACCTCCGCACTTGAAACCAAGCGCTTAACCGCGAGACAATGGAGGTAATTCATTTTCATGATACCACAAGCAATTCTCGCAAAGTCTAAAAGACGCACTTTTATACTGGATTACAAACGTAAGCAGATGCGATCATTTACTATAAAGGTACTCGCAATTATATTATATTTTGCTGGCTTTCATTTCGAACATATTCTTAATTTTCCCAATAAGTGTACGTGCTCACACTCCGTAAAGGAATTAATAAAAGGGGCGTAGTTCTTTAAATGACTATCACTGACTATTTGTAACACAACATGTTATTTATAGGATTCATATTATAGGTATGATTCCCAGCATTACTAGCACGAGCGACCTTTTAACCAAAGCAGCCATCTCTTACGCACTTACTTAGTACCGTTTACTGTCATCTCATTCTAACCGATATTTTGACGATAGAACAGTGCTCGTGCTAGGCATCCAGCCCGGCTAGTACGAGCGGTGTTTAAACTAGTTATCGCGTGGGATAAAGCAGCCATCTCTTACGCACTTCCTTAGTATCGTATACTTCCATCTCATTCTAACCGTTATCGTGTCGATAAAATAGCGCTCGTGCTTGCCCTTCAGGAGAGTTGCATAACATACATACATACATACACTCACCGCCTTAAATTCCTAAAAGGGGTAGCCAGAACTGAGGTATTAGACATTTCTCCGCCACTTTTGGAAGTTGAGTTGGGAACCGATGATAAAATAAAGGCTTTTGGTGATGGGTCTCCAACCACTTCGCCCAACAAGCCCTTAAAAAGCCCCAACACCCTAAGTCACAAAAATATATTTTTAACATTTATTTAGACGAAATGATTATATAAGCTGGCTTTCTCTAATGCTGGGCTTTCTTTCAATATTTCGTTGTTAAATTTCAGGGTAGCTGTAATGAATATAAATGCGTCTTTAAACCTAGCGACGCGTTTAGAAAAACTGGTTCGGATTTATCTTAATTATAAAACGGTTTACGTTATTTTACTTGTCAATCTACCTTTGCCAGTTTATTTGATTAAGCCTACGAAAGGTAATATCCTGTAACAATATGCTTTTTTATTAAAAATGACAGGAAATAATAGAAGACTTAGTTTAAATCTCGTTTAGAATAAAATAATTGATTAGGCTCTGTTTCTTACTGGCTCCTTGTCACTACTGAGTTTTATTTTATGATGATCAAAATTGAGTAGTGTCCAGTGCGTCAGTACATGCCCAGTCAATACCTACTAGAATATTTGTAGAGTTTCAGACGAGTAAGTTTACAGTCACAACATAGCTTTTTAAACTTTTGCACGAGCTGTCGATACAGATATAGTGAGGTGAGGCTTATTTTTAGTAATGGTCGTCTGTCGATGTTGATGATTGTGATGAAGGCCATTCTATAACTTCATCATCATCATCATCATTCAGTCAATAGGCGTCCACTGCTGGACATAGGCCTCCCCTAATGATTTCCAAAACGACCGTTCCTATAACTTATTTCATAGAATTAAATTGAAAACACGAGAAAAACAATTATTAATAAATGCAAGCATGACCTGCAAGGCAAGCACGAGCCGTGTTTGAACTAGTTATCGCGTGGGATAAAGCAGGCATTTCTTACCCACTTACTTAGTATCGTATACTGGCATCTCATTCTAACCGTTATCGTGTCGATAAAAAAGTGCTCGTGCTTGTTCTGCAGAGGGTTAGAATGAGATGGTCAGTATACGATACTAAGTAAGTGCGTAAGAAATGGCTGCTTTATCTCACGCGATAACTAGTTTAAACACGGCTCGTGCTTGCCCTTCTGAGGAAGCAAAGAATTCTTTCAATAACTGCATCTCTGGGTGCAGTTCGAAAATTCATTTGCGGCATTTTCATTTCCGCTTATTTCTGTTATAGAGATTTTTTCCAATTTATTTCATTTATAATTGGTTTTACTTAACCTATTGTTTGTCATAAAATCTTGTAAACCTAATGAGTGGAAGGTGGCCACAGTATTGTCGCTTGCCGGAGTACTCGTAAATGCGCCACATTAGTATCGGATTGAATTAATGTATTTATTCTTTATTGATGTAAATAAGTACGATTTGTTTGATAAAATTTTCCCGATTAGTTTATATTAATCTCCCCTGAATTTAATAATAGCTCTATAAAACGAAACATTGATTTTAAAATATAAAATTAATTAAACTCATTGTGGTGCTACAACTAAGCAAAATGATGAAAAAGAAACTAATTCCCTAAATTCATCGAACTATCATAAGAAGACACAGATAACTTTGTTCCGAAATCACAATACAACACCGCATACCATGTATTGCATTTATATGACCAATAACATATACCTTGCGGCAAGGAAATACACAGAAAAAGGGCCCGTGAAAGCCCTGGCTTTGTTCACGATTAGGTTTAACCAGTCTTGATGCGGCGAGGCTTCCGAAGCGGCCGTAATTCTAGGGATTTACAACACCGACGAATTTGTGCGGACTAGCGTAGTGAAATATGGTGTACTGAAAGTTTCACTTCATATAGCATGAGAGTAATTCACCTTGCCTTGAAATAAAAATGTATTATGTACTATTTTTAATTCATTCGTTTTCTTGCAGGGACTTGGTTATGTCGGATTGAGATTTGAATATATGGATAACATATGCAATTATATTGTGGAAATGAAGAGTGAAGAAACCAATTTTCATCATAATTATTTTTATTCGAATGTCTTTGGTGTAGAAGATTATTGAAAAACTCATGCAAAAATTCAAAGGCAGGCGTCCGAAGTATGAAGAATAAAAGAGCATGTATGAAAAGATTGATGGATGTAGACGAAGCAAGAGAGGTTTGCCAGGATCGTACGAAGTGGCGATCGATAGTCTCTGCCTACCCCAATGGGAATTAACGGCGTGACGTGAGTATATGTATGTATGTATGTCATGCAAAAATCTAAACACCCTTTCACATCATATCAACCCTCAATTTGATAAAAGTTCTGACTAAATCTTCGATTTTTAAGCTTCAATTAACACTTGATGCTTGTATAATAATGTTATACAAATATATTTTTATTAATAATATTAAGAGACGACTTTCATATTACATTATTGTTTTACATTTGTGTATTATTTCAACTAGATTAAAACATATGATTACGAATACAATAAATTTAAAGCATCACGATTTAATAGCAGCCCTTAGATCTACAGAAGTTATACACAGAATGAAGTCGTCCGTGGCTGAGTGGGTAGGTCACTGCTTCTCAGTACCGAGGTTGCGGATTCGATCGCCACTGAGAGCAACATTTATGTGATGAGCTTAAATGATTGTTTCTTAATCTTTGATGTTATATGTGTATAATATAATAATCAATATATCGTTGAGTTGGATGTGAACGAAGCTAGAGAGAATTGTCAAGATCGTACAAATAGGCGATCGATAGTCTCTACCTATCCCAATGGGAACTATTGGCGTGAGTATATGTATGTATGACTATTCATTTCAGACAAACAAACTTCGGAGCAATTCAACCGACTTAAATGAAATATTATTCCAAATTGAGAGTGTGCTCAAAAAGGCTGGCGTCCAAAGTATGAAGAATAAAAGAGCATGTATGAAAAGATTGATGGATGTAAACGAAGCTAGAGAGGTTTGTCAGGATCGTACGAAGTGGCGATCAACAGTCTCTGCCTACCCCAATGGGAACTAATGGCGTGAGTTTATGTATGTATGTATGTATTATTCCATAGAATCCTTCAATCTACACAAAAAAAAAACACTAGCTATATATATAACAGAGGGAGCAGCACTTGAATAATCTTTGGGATCTACAAATACTATATTGTAATACTAGTGGATCGGCCCAGCTTCGCACGGGTAGCGTTGTTTTATTAATATCTGAGGTTTCTTCAAACACTGCTCAAGATTTGTGAAATTTAGCGCAATGATTACTACTTAGAGCACTCCTGAATAGTGTAGCCATAGAGTAAAGAAATACACTGGAAATAGAGAGCCTTCTTGCTTAGTGATAACCCCTCACTCGTGAGGTACCTCGTTTGAGTTACTCGTCGCGAGAAAATGAGGGAGTTCTCGTATTTGAAATATAAACCACCTCACGTAGCTCCTCACTTTTTCGAGGCGCGAGTCGAGGCAGCACTCGAATAGACCAAAGTGAGTGAGTGAGTTACCGACTATTTAAATGTTGAGTCGATACATACATTATACTCGTGTCGCGGTTGAAGGAGTCGGGTCAGTTTGATGGAATGATTAGTCAGTTTATTTTAGCGTTTTCTTACAAATAGTACCCTTTTTAATTTTACCTTAGATTAGCTTACATACATATATGCATATACTCACGGCCATAAATCCCAAAACGGGGTAGCCAGAGCTGCAGAGCTAGAATCACCTCAGCCACATTTGGATATTGATAGGGGAGTAGATGGCAGAAATGTAGTATAGTTGGTGATGGTTTTCCAACCGCATCGCCCAAAAACCACTAAAGGCCCCATACCCTTAGTCACCTCTTACGACACCCGTGGGTAGAAAGGGGTAGCGACATTCTAAGCCGGCACTACACGGCAATCTAAGCCGGCACTACACGGCAATCTAAGTCGGCACTACACGGCAAAGCCGGCACTACACGGCAAATTAGAATAGCTTAATGATATTAATGGGCCGAAGTGAGTAAAAAAACTAATAAAGCAGTTATAGAAAGTTTGTTTCAATTTACAAATTTTAAATAATTTAATTAAGGGCGTCCCCGGAAAAATAGGTTGATATTGATTGTTTGGAAGTTCTATAAAGTCTGATTTGATGATATTGATATGACATGAATAAAATATATGTTGGTGATTAGTTCATGGTGTTAAAATTTGATGTTTAACATTTTAATAAATTGCTGAAAAATATGATGAAAAAAATTGAATTGGAACATGCTTTGTTTTCATAAAAACCGTATAGGCTCCACTGGCATAACATACATGTGTCTACATACGCGTAGCTTTAACATCTGTAACTTTTCATTTAAACATTGCAGTTATTCAATAAAACTAAATAAACTACATTTATCCTGCGCGCGCGTTTTTTCCGTCCCTGTCACTCTCAGTAAATTTGACGTAAGAGTGAGCGCAATAGCTGCAAAATGCGGGGATGCCCTTAAGTTTATTTATAAAAAAATACCAAGTATAAAACATTAGAACTCATTTTCCCTCATTCATCAGTGCAAAGCGGCAACATTACGCGTGCCTCACTGTTGACCCGTTAATAGTAGGCATGAGTTCGATATATCAAAACGTAACTAATAACGGATATCAGTTACATATCATATCATATCGATAACTATAAAGTACATATCCGATATTTCAAAACTATGCTATCAACAAAAACCTAAACCGCCCGCCAGACATCGATACGTAAAAGAAAACGATATGACAAACGAAGCGCAAACCATCGAACCGCATCCGTTTGATATTCGCTCCATCTCTTTCTAACTTTACAAAACGTTAGCGTTGTGAAAGAGATGAAGCGAATATCTTTAGTTATTACATTTTGTTGTTTAGTTTTGGCGCGCGTTTTACCTGATAACTCGGGTCATTTTGGTTATTTATTTATGTGCTTGAGTTTGTTTATTTCAATTCTGAGCTAATCATGTATCATTTTTGTTATACTATCGTTACTTTACACATGCATTAATAATAAATACACATGTTCGCATTAATAATAAATTCATACAACTTTTCTGCTAATCCTAAGCCTGTTTAAGCATGAAGGAAAATCGCCATGATTTACTATTGTAACTAATGGGACGGGACCTCTTAACTAAACTTATAAAATATAACTAACTTGTTGATTGCATGCGTTTTTGTTTCAAGGTCGTTTTGCTATTCCCACTGATATCGATATCTAAAAACGGTTTTCCATATCGATATGATAACTATATATCGGTTATGTAACCGTTTGCGTTAAATAACGAAAACGCCCATGCCTAGTTAATAGAGTATATTTCATTCTCTTTACCTCGCCTCAAATGAGGGCTACCTCATGAAGTAAAAAAAGGCTCTCACTCAATACTCATTAAAAAGAGTGAGATATACAACATACAATAAAACTTGCTGTTTACGTTGCAAATTAGCGCCATTTCGGTTCGAACTACTTCAAACTACGAAGGAATCACCCGACCGAACCGAAGCTCTAATTCCATACATAAACGCCTACATGCAATACTTACTTAATCTATAGTATCGTACGTGCGTACGTTCATCATGTCAACGATAAAATAATGTTAACATGATCCATGCCATGACATGACACATCATGACATGACACAATGACACGAAGAATTTTTTGGTTTATATACTCTAATAAAGAAGAAATCATACCGCGATGTAGCAATTACCGACAGTGCCATCTATTGGTGAATATGCAAATCACAGCGCGCTTTTGTATGAGGTTTGCGCTGTTAAAAACTACAAAGTGAGGATGGAGGGAAGTTTTTATTTCCAGCCCCTGAGTGTAGCTTTGTGATTTCTGTGAAAGCGCTCATATGAACGGTTTAGTATTTTCGAACATAAACTAATTTAATATGTACATTAGTAATTATTTGGTTTTGGTCACGGGCGCGATGGCTTATTTCATGTGTAATTTCGCTGTTTCTCTACTGATTTCTATGATATTTTTTTTATTGAATAGGTAATAATGTTACCTTTTTTAAATTAGGGATGAGTGAGAGTATTATAAACGTAAGAGTAAACAAATATAATCAGAATACTCCGAACTACTAAGCTATCAGGAGTTACACGTGATATTGTGAGTCAACCATAAAAGATAGACATATGCTGTTGAACATTTTTTTTTAGAAAATTTTATGAAGATTTTTTCCTCCATACATACATTTTATGTAACTTTAACCATTAAGGCTGCACACGCGACGGAAGTTTAAAAAATGGAGTAACTTGTCCCGTTTTTCCAAGATTTCCCAAAATTCCCCTTTACTACTCTGCTGGAAAGTATACAAAAACCTGTGCAGGAGTATGAAGAATAATTGTACCAAGTTTCGTTAAAATCCGTCGAGTAGTTTTTGTTTCCATAAGGAACATACAAACCGACAGACAGACAGACAGACAGACAGACAGACAGACAGACAGACAGACAAAAATTTTACTGATTGCATTTTTGGCATCAGTATCGATCCCTAATCATCACCTGATAGTTATTTTCAAAATATATTTCATGTACAGAATTGACCTCTCTACAGATTTATTATAAGTATAGATATAGATAATACAAAGACGTACTATCTCCTCTTGCCACTTCTGTCTCGTTTTTATAAGGCCATAAAAACCTCGCCTTAAATGCTTAAAATTTCGAAAAAATGCAAATCAAACTATTTAATGGAGAACATATTAAAATCTTGTAGACAAAACCCGTGCAACCTCTAGAAAGATTACATATTGCCAGAAAAACTTGGCAAGATACTTACATAAGTAAAATATATGTTGCAAGTAGGATGCCATTTATAAATTTCTTCTAGATATAAATGATTCAGTTTAAAATGACCAAAAATGCCGCATTTTGCGGTATCTCTATTAACTATAGTTTATTTTGAGTAGGTGAAGTCCTCACTTTTACCAACAAAAAATATTTGTCTTCCTTACCTCACATCACATATATATCCCAACCAAGAGGCTATATAGCCTATCCTATTTAGCGATTTGGCCTTAGCCCACCACGCTGGCCAATTGCGGGTTGGCAGACTAACGACTACTACCGTAATAGTAGCCGGGACCGACGGTTTAACGTGCCCTCCGAAGAACGGAATCATCTAAATTTTCGGATAATCAGGTGATTTAAGCCTGCAATATCCTTCCAGACTGGGTTAAATCTTACAAATTAAATTAGTAAAGTAACCACCCCCCGGGGATCTAATCAGAGACCTCCGTTTTTGAAACCAAGCGCTTAACCGCGAGACCACGAAGGCAGTCATTTGTATTTTTTTTAAATTGAGTAAACCAAATAAATAACACCTTTTCTTTTGAAACAACATACTTTATACGCATACAGTGGTCTTCCCTGATTATTAATTTTAAATTTGAAAAAGTGGAATAGTGAGGTTTTGTTTTTCAATACATCATTTGTTGATTTATTCCATCACGCCCTTATGTCTTGAGAAACTGCGATAGTTCCTATTCATATTGTGTTTCTTTGACCAAATATTGGTTAAGTTAAGCAGGTTTTCAGGTAGTAAAGGCAGTAACAAAACTTACTATTTCATGAAATAGCTTTAAATATTTTCTTTAACATTATGCACATCATAAATCATAACCTATATATTAACTGCTTTTATTATTTTAATATACACACTGGTACTGCTTAATCAAATACTTTCGCTTTCAATAACGACATTTTATGAAACTTCTATACGCAATGTGCATAAAATATAAATTTAATGTGTATTATTGAATGCCAAACTGGTAATAAACGCTTATTAAATAATAAGGCATGCCATTTATAAGACTCGCGAATGAGGGGCGTGATTAACCCACCCCTACTAAGCGTATTCGACGAGAATTTTATATTGTGATTCGAGTTTGATTTCTATAACTCTTGCTGAAGCTTTGGTTATATGTGCTAACTTTTATTTCTCTCTTATAAAAGATTAACGTATTTATTGTTGGCGTACAATAGCAATTACCCTTTCTTTCTGCGGATGTAGTAAAAGATAACTAACGATATTGGGGCTTTTAAAGAAGCTCACATCACCAAGAACATTCATTGTAGAACCTTTTTCCACTCAACTTACAAAAGAAGCCTTTTTTTCTGAAGCTCTGAATACGTCTTTATGGAATTTATAGTCGTGACTATAAGTGTATAATTTGTTCAGAACAAAATTAAAAATAGTCTTATAATAGTAATTTAAATTCTGAAATTCCTGTTTCAAAGAAAATCTGAGCTGTACTACACTTCACTTGATTGTTAGGCAACTGATTCTATACAATTGCAACTGTCAAGTCAGTAAACTAAGCTCCTTATCTCATTCACAACAATTGAAAGAAACTTCCTACGACAAATATAAAACGAATCCTTCGAGACGCATTCTCGGGCAACTAGAATAGAAGAGATTTAGCCGACTCATGTGCAATTTAATTAGAATTTATGCAGTGGTAACGATGCTCAGAGACGTTTGCCAAAGAATATACTGCTACCATTGCAATTATACCACAAATGAGGTAAAAACTTTGTCCAATTGTATCTGGCAACAATTCACTTAATTAAATGAATCTAGCTTTTGAATTTTGCGTTGTTCCTTAGTGCAGACAAAGCAGTCCTTTAATGGAAAATATTGGACTTCGTTTTAATCAATAATAATGAGGCGTTAGGGGCTGTCAGTAAAAGTTTATTTTATGATTAATTAGTGTTTTCCTACAAACTCCATGGTGAAGTGTATAATATACAATATTGCTATAAATTAACATACATGTATTCAAGCCATTATATCTAATTCTATAATAATATAATTCTATAATATTGATCTCACTTTACGCGATTTATACACTTCAATTACGTAAGTTTTTTTTCGAATAAGATTTTTAACGGCGAATTTTATAAAGTTTTTTAATGAAGTTAAAAAAATGTAACTATGTAATGTAAAAAGATACCATTGAAAAGTATAAAGTATTAAGAAGTAAAAAATAATAAAAGTTATAGGAAAACTTAAGATGGATTTTTTATATAAACTATCGTTGGTGGTAGGTTCAAAACCACAACATTAATTTGTCACATAAAGAGCCTCAGTACGCTTAGTCAACTTAAACGACACCCAAGGGTACCAATGACATAATATTCCAGACCACCGTTGCGTAGCAAAAAAGAATAAAAGTGTTTCGTTTTGTTATGTAAATAGGAAGAATAAACAAAAAGCTTAGTAAAGTACATACATATATATAACCACGGCTATAAATCCCTAGAAGGGGTAGCCATAGCAAACGAATTAGAAATTCCTCAGCCATTTTCGGAAAGTTGATTGAGGAAAAGATGGTGAAATAAAGGTGGTTGGTGACTCCAACCGTAACGCCCAAAAATCCCTTAAAGGCCCCAATACCGTTAGTCGCATCTTACCAGAAGAAATGGGACAGTGTTATTCTTAATATTTTAATAAATGGATGTAATTATTATGTATTTTTTAAATCAAGAATATGGAAATGGATAAATCCCCTATTTATCATATACAGCAACAAATGAGAATGGGAAACAAAAGAAAGTAAATCTCATGCCATCAGCTTGAATCAGTCTTAAAATACACGTGTGTTCATCGGACTAACTGCAATTAAGAAGTTTGCACAGCTTGCGTGAAGATTTAAAACAATACCATGGCGTTGACGTACATTAGGATATCCTCACTGATTTAACTAACCTACATCTGGGATTGGCAGTCAGAGACATCGAATATGCACTGAATACACCCATAATTGTTACATATTTTTAATGGCTTCAAGCCACTATTGCCGGATACGATCGTTCATGCAACGTTGTCACTTCCTGCGTGTGATATGTACCATCCACATCTTTTGTTAACCGACTTCAAAAAAAAGGAGTGTTCTCAATTCGACCGTATATAATTTTTTTTATTTTTTTTTATGTATGTTAGCCGATTACTTCGCCATTTGTGAACCGATTTTGATTATTATTTTTTTGTTCGAAAGAAGATACTCCCGGATTGGTACCATGGTGAGGATGTCAGGGTCTGATGATGGGATCTTGGAGAAATCGAGGGGAACCCTGAAATTTTATAGGCAAATGTACCGCGTTTTACATATTTTATGAACAAGTATTGGCATTTGCTTCTGAAAATCATATTGTTATGCTGCTGAGCTGATGATGGAAGGTGTGGGTCCTTAATCACTAGGAGTAAGGAAACAGTTCTTTCACCATTCTATAAAGATTTATGCTCCTCTTCGTAGCTTTTATGAAGATAATACAGGTTCACTCAACATTTCTTTTGTTATGTTATTGTTACCGAGAAAGTACCATAAGACCAGGATCTGATGATGGCAACCCAGGAAATCGAGGGGACTGTCGAAACTCACAATCATGTCACAGTGTATTTGTTCAAAACGCCGATAGGCCTGCTCTGTATAACGTGAGAACGTGGGTCCAAGCAAAGCGTGGGTACTCTGAACAACAGGTGACAATGTCACGTGATATTCAGAAGTATTACTACCTCTGCTAACCCCTTCGGGGATATTCGGCGTGAACGTTTGAGTCTTTCTTGAGATGTAGAATTGTAGACCATCGCCTTTCGAGGGATTTCAAGAACAATGTAAAGTTACATATAGTTGAGCCTATTTAATATCGTATAATAATAGAAATACCGCAAATACGAAGAATAATAGGTACAGTAACTGTCGCACTGCCTAATACGAGAGGCATCTTTGCCAGGTCTACCCATCTCTAAAACTCGTAAAATAAAATAACTTTTAACAAAAAGAAAACCGACTTCATAGCGGGAAAAACAAACGAAAATAAACAATCTAGTACTAAAAAGTACGAAATAAGGTTTTTAATTGAATATGAGTACTGTGATTAATACCTTAGCAATTTCTTTATTCCACACGCGTCAGTTCAATCTACCTAAATATTAAAATTCTCTTAAATTAATTTTTGAGTCGGTGCCAGTCAAACAAAAGTGAATTCACCCTACTATCTATCTCTGATTATTACAATCAAAACAATATATATCTATCGCCTAACGTTCTAAATGGTAATACGTACAAAAATAAATTTACCCTACAACTACAAGGTATCCTATATTGTACATGTGTATGAAGTGCGAAATACACACTTATTATTGTCAATCATCCCGCAGGCTGGCACCGGCTCACAAATTAATTTAAGAGAATTTTAATATTTAGGTAGGTTGAACTGACGCGTGTGGAATAAAGAAATTGCTAAGGTATTAATCACAGTACTCATATTCAATTAAAAACCTCATTTCGTACTTTTTAGTACTAGATTGTTTATTTTCGTTTGTTTTTCCCGCTATGAAGTCGGTTTTCTTTTTGTTATTTATAATGCTAGTTTTAACAAAAGAAAGTAGTATGCCCTCCAAGATCAAAATTTCCAAATCAGTCGGTGCTTCTCTGGTTAACAAGAACGGTTACTCACGTGAGCATTTTGCCATCATACTCGAGGAACCGCCGCAGAGTGTCTGTGTTGGACGCGGGTCGTCGCGGCGGCCTGACCGACTGCCAGTGCTTCTTCTTCATGTATGGATCCTCGGGAAGATCTTCCTCTTTGGATAATTCCATGCCCTGGGATGCGAGCCATTCCTGATAAAAATAGATTTATTATCAGCAAGTTTTTTTTCATCATTAATATTAACCAATAGATTTTTAATGTTGGCCTTTTAAATATTTTCGTAAGGACTGATCATATGCTCTTCTCGTCTATATACTTTTCGCGACTTTCACCAAGCATTTGCACCACCTCTAGGGTACATTCTAACGCTTCATACTCTAACAAACGCCGATTAATGTGTGCAATGTGCCGTACCCATTACGAATTCTTTGGGCTCCGTCCAAAATTACGCCGATTCTTCTAAGGATCCCCCGTTAGAAATCTATGACATAGCAAAATATCTAGCATAGCCCGCACCATTATTTTGTATGTGACTTTTGTAAGAGGTTTCGTTTCTGTGCGGTAACGTAACGTAAGTCATGAACGATATCCATGCATTGGTCACTATAATTTGGCATGATACGCTGCAGAATAGCGGACTAGAAGGTATTTTTTTGGTACAGTTATAATGTTTGCGATGAAAGGGAACTATTTTGTACAAACAAACGACTTGATATTGATTTTTTTTAAATCACAAGTTTAATAGATGATGGAAACCAAATGGCACCAATGGAAATAAATTGCGTAAGTTTATTATACATAATAATTCAATTACATTAATGGCAAGGTACGCTAATTTTGTATACTTACTATGTGCAATGCATTTCCAAATATAACAAATATTTGCAATCAAGCAAAAAAACTTTAATCCAGTCTTTAATGCCTTTATATCGTAGTCGCGTAAAAATAATAAAACAGAAAAATACACGTTGAAACAAAGATTTAAAACTAAAAATACTTCAAGAGATACTAATAAATTATTGACCTCTAAGAAAAGTTTGATCCTTAACATTCATGTTTACAATTTCAAGTTAGCGAAAAGTGTAGTCACTCTTTATCATTGTGGTGTTTGCAGATATTTTCAACTAACAGTATATACTTAGATGTTGCATTTTGTAAGTTTCACAGTGATAAACAGTCCAGCTGGTACGACCAGAACAAAATTTTATAATATTCTCTTTATCTGATCCAGACAAATGAACTAACTTGATCGCATTTGACAACATTCAGCAGTTTTAGAAACATCGCGGAGAAAATAAAAGCAAATGCATTTTTTCTTCTTACTTCATCAGCGTATTTGTTGAAGAGTATTCAAATAAAATAAATGTTGGAAACAGTTTCTTTATTACTCATGTCAGGAAGGGTTGGTTAGAAACATCATCAAGAGAGAGAAATAAAATATAGTATTTTGCATAAAATTTTTGCAGTAAGTATAATGCGGCTAAATATTGGACATAATGAAAGCATTAAAATTAAATTATTATAAGCATTAGAATTAGATTTTATTATTATTATTATTATTTTAGACATGATTTTTAGTTCCTCGCCTCTCCCATGGCCGAAAATGAAAACATAAATTTTAAATGGGAGAGGCGGTACCCCCGCAAAAGCACAGTCGGTCGGGGTCAGGGAGTCAGGTTCAAGAACCGACGGACGATCCGAGCCGTATCGAGCAGCACCGCTTTCTGCATTTGTGCTGGAACCTTATTAATTATTATTATTATTAAATACAAGGCCCTTCTGAAAAAAATATACATACTTACTTAGGCTCACGGCTATATATCCCTTAAAAAGATAACCAGAGCTTCAGAATCAGAAACTCCTCAGCCACATTTGGAAGTTGATTGTCAATGTACTTAGCAAAGCCGGAACAGTGCTGTGATTTTACTATCTATTTGTACCTTGTTTTTAAATTATTTATTCATTTATAAGAAAATTAAATTTTACAATAATTATTCAGTGGTCACTTAATCCTCTTCTAAGGTTTAATTGTGACCACTGTCCCCCGCTCTTAAATTGCGTTCTCTATTATAAACATTGCCTAGTTTTATGTTTTCTAAAACAAACATAAGAAGAAAAACATTCATTTGCGAATACTCGTTATTGGCCAAGTTTATAACTGAATTTATAAACATTAACTGTATAGTTTGCCGTTAGTATTCCAAACAAATAAAAATAATAAATAAGGAAGTGTTTCAAAGTATCACCTGGAAAATCTGGGTACCTTATACAAAAAACTGTTGAGGTTTCTAATCCCATTCCTTATTTACCTTTTGTTAATTAAGATCTTTTTGACAGATTGGATTTTGATTGAGTAAGACGTTGAAAAGGAAATTAATACAATGTTTAATTACACTGGCTTGTTTCGAAGGCCCGATTACTTGGTTACCTTCAGTTGGAAGACAATGCTTTTGTTAATTAATATTCCGTTTTCTGATACAATTTATAAATGCTATATTATATTATTCGGTTGTTGAAATATTTTGTAGACATTTTCAGTCAATAACAAAGGGATTCTTTATAGATTTATTGTTTTGCAAAGTACTATTTTTTCTCCCCTTTATTCTATGCATCATTTCAACATCATATGCCTTTTATTTACATACATACATACATACATACATATACTCACGCCGTTAATTCCCATTGGGGTAGGCAGAGACTATCGATCGCCACTTCGTA
This sequence comes from Bedellia somnulentella, assembly GCA_963576735.1. NCBI lineage: Eukaryota > Metazoa > Arthropoda > Insecta > Lepidoptera > Bedelliidae > Bedellia > Bedellia somnulentella. Next base: position 5,044,762 of record OY755172.1, on the reverse strand, counting down.
CGATCCTGGCGAACCTCTCTTGCTATACGTCTACATCCATCAATAATTTTCTACATGCTCTTTTATTCTCCATACTTCGGACGCCTGCCTTTTTGAGCACACTCTCAATTTGGTACAAGAGTGTCTTTCGTGGCCGTCCTCTACTAACATTACCTTCCACATTAGCTCTATAGATACCTTTTACCAATTTCCTAACATCCATCCTCTCGATGTGCCCAAACCATATAAACGTTCCTTTTTCTATCTTACTTACAATATCATCTTTTACACCACACCTTTCACGAATCACGTCATTCCTCGCACGATCACATAACCTTACATTACAAACTTTTCTGAACGGCCTCATTTCTACTGCATTCACTCTGCTTTCATGCTTCTTCTACCACACCCAACATTCACTGCCATACATAAGCGTAGGAACAAGAACCGCATCATGCACAGCCATTCGGGCCTTTTCGGACACCGATTGACTAGACATTAGACTATCCAGTGCCCCATTAAATGCATTATATTATCGCCTTTTGATTAGTACTAGGGAAAGTTAAGCAAGTTTTAATCTAATTATCAAAGTCTCATCAGAACATATTACCTACATGGTAGGGGACCCTACCATATTTTAGTTATATCTGAAGCGGGTCACAGTTAACATCCCCTTACAATTTTTAACTACACTTTACATACATTCATATACTCACGCACGCCATTAGTTCCCATTGATGTAGACGGAGACTATCGAACGCAACTTTCTATGATTCTTTTGTAATTACGTAGGATCAATCATAGCGGAAATAAATTGCTATAACACACGGGCATCAGCTCATAGATAGACAGATATTATGAAAAAAATATAAAAAGTTCGAATACAAAACATTAAAATCAGTCATGTAATCACTCTTCAATATTGTCACGTCGCACAACAGGTCAAGAAAATGTTATAAACACGTCTCAGATATTTAATAACTTAACATTTTTGTAGATAAAATATTAGAAGCTTCCTCGCGACCTGTTTTTTAAACGATGAAGTCAGCCGCCTCCGTGGCGCAATTGGCTAGCGCGTTCGGCTGTTAACCGAAAGGTTGGTGGTTCGAGCCCACCCGGGGGCGATGTTTTTTTTCTCTACTACTTCAACTTATATAAGGTCGAAGATTGTTTTTATTGTATACTAAAAAAAATATCTGTATCATAAATACATGCCATTGAAGTTCGTGCGGTGTGCCAGAATTTTACATAAATAGTGGCGAGCAATATTGTATTTTTGCCGTCATAGGTAGCCCTCTACTGAATCCGCCTCTATATAGTGCATTGACGTAATAGGAGAAGCATATCGTCACTTTCCATCAGATCAAAGACAAAAAAGACCGCTTTTTCTCCTGGTTGTGGTACGAGGCGATTGATGCTTTCAGGGATTTTCAATTAATGGGCGATGTGTCTGGAGACCCAACACAAATCATCAACATCTTTTTTCCCTCCATATACAAAAATAGATTAAGTTTCTAATTCTGAAACTCGAGATGCCCAAATTTCTTGTCATTAATTGACACTGCCAGAATTTGTAACTCTTACTTTACGATTTTGGATTATTGGTATTTTTTTAACAAACGCCTTCTAAAAAAAAACACTTAAAATCACAATCATTTTATAACTTCTGCCTCCTAGTCAGGCGCAGCTAATAAAAATAAATATTGCTAAAACAGCAATATATTACAACGATGCAATGATTTTTATCACTTTTTCTGAACTGTACTAACTAATAAATCCCAAAAATTGTAGGCAGGGCTTCAGAATTGGAAATTTCTTTTCCTTTTTGAGAGGTTAACTGATGATGAGATTGTTAAATAAAGGGCAGTGGTTATGAGTGTCCAGTTACTTCGCGTAATAATCATTTTAAATACCTACCCAATACAGCGTTGTCGTGCAAAGTTCCTTGTGTTTTATATGAAGATTTATATAAACAAAGTAAAGTCATGGATCATTGGTTAAATAAAAAATTTAAAAAAGAAAGTGGTTAGATTAACTGGTTTTTCTAGATCCTAAATTTTAACTAACTTTAGTCAGGTCAACAGATCATTTTAACGAGTGAAAGGAGTCGAAATCATCATTACTGTATACTTTTAATGTGAACTTCGCGCGGCATTCAGTCAGTAACATAGCAAGCGATTGCCCGCCTGTTTATAATATTACTATTTTCCTAAACCAAACGGACATAATGGCGATAATTCCTGTAGAAAATCCACTAGTAAAATCTTACATACTATATTCGGCTATACTAGCTCTCAAGTTATTGGCTTTGGGTCCTATGACGGCCGCAGTTCGTTTAACAAAAGGTATTTTCGCGAATCCAGAAGACGCAAGAATACATCCGAAAGGCAAGGTCAAGTTGGATGACAACACTATTGAAAGGATCCGCCGAGCGCATCTCAACGACTTAGAGAATATAACTCCATTCTGGGTCATAGCAGCGTTCTACATAAGCACTGGACCATCGGTTACCTTGGCAACTATATTGTTCCGTGTGTTCACCGCTACAAGGATATTGCATACTATAGTGTATGCGGTGATACCTTTGCCCCAACCAACGAGGGCCATCGCTTGCGTTGTGCCCTACCTTATCATGTGGTATATGGGACTACAAGTGTTGTTTTATTATTTCAGTGCAGTGTGAAATATGTGAACTAAAATAAATTATGTTTAATTTTTTTTTCTTTTAATCCATTAGATTGGTTGTGTTTCTACTCATTAACAATTTAATAGTGCTGTCAATATATAGAAGGAAAATAATAAGTAGACTTAATGACAGAGCTCTAGTGCAACTGGAAGTCTATAAATTAATTGCGATACTAAAAGGTTATAAAAACAAATTAAATGGTTATCGAGATTAAAATCATTACAGAAGGTTATTAGTAAGAACGTTTATATAACAACCGAGATGTTAACGTAATTCATTTCTCAATCATAACTTTTGTGACAACTTCTATACTAAATTGAATAATTAATTTCCTTCTAAGAATAAATTTCGCTTGTCAGCGTGTATTACTATCTGCCATATCATTCAATGATAATATTGTAATCAAATAAAGTCAAGTCACCTACCACGCGCTAGAGAACTCCAAAGTCTAAAGCGGCCAGTACACAATGGCGGACGATGGCCCACTGCTCGCCATCGCCACTGTGTACAGGGGGCAATGGTGCATGATGGCGGACAATTGCCGATCGTGGCGCGCAATGGCGAAGTTGTCGGTTTTTCGGGCACACTTCAAAGGAATCGTGGCGTAGCATGGCCGGTGGTGTTTCCACAATGGGCCATTGTTTAGTTCGTCACCGACCGCTCATAGATACTTATACTTTTTTGGAATATTTTATTGCAAAATGTATTTATAATCACTATATGACGTAAAAATAACATAAATAGCGCCATAAATAAAATAAATTACATACATAATAATAAATAAATAGCTGCAACCATGATTATTTCGACGTCCGTCGCAAGTGGATTGCCAGGCAGTAATGAGCAATGGGCCATTGTGTGAACACCAATTGATCGTGGCCTACAATTGCCAATTGCGAAGCGTGGCCCATCGTGGGCCATTGTGTACTGGGCACTTAAGTTTAATTGTTATCGACCGGCCAAATGCCGCCGGCGGAGTAGTGTGCTGCCGTCTGACCGAGACACTCGTGTTCACGCTCTGACCAAAACAAAAACATAACCATGTCGTACGTAATCAACGATCCGGCTATGCAATCCTACATCGCATACTCTTCAGCCTTGGCACTGAAGATGCTACTGATGTCTACACTAACTGGTAGAGAAAGGTACAAGAAGGGAGTTTTCGCGAACCCCGAGGACGCAGCCAAGAAAAAAGGTATCGTGAAGTTTGACGATCCCGATGTCGAGAGGGTGAGACGAGCGCATCTCAACGATTTGGAGAACATTCCAGCATTTTGGATCCTCGGGGCTCTTTATGTTACTACGGGCCCCGCTCCGGCGTTGGCCACAAATTTGTTCCGCGCCTATACTGCAGGGCGTTTCCTGCACTCCATAGTGTACGCCGTCAAACCATTGCCGCAGCCGGCTAGAGGCATTGCCTACGGGATCCCCTACCTAATCATGTGGTACATGGGAATCAAAGTTGTTTTACATTACAGTGGTGCATTTTAAGTGATTTCTCTTTGAGTCAGTATTTGTCTGTAGGTTCGATGTGATAACTATTTAGGATTTATTTTTTAATTGTAGATAGATAATATTATTACCATTTATGCTTGTCATTGTTACATGTTTTATCTTATACACAGCATAAGATTATGCTTTATAAATAAATAAACAACAAAGTTTATCTACTATTTCTGTTATTTTATCCTTCGCAGGTAGAAAAATCCCGGTTTGAAAAGAACCTTAATCCAGTTATCATTTAGAAAAAAATTGTTTCTAATCCGGTGGGTTTGAGACTGAGATGATTGATGCTATTAAGAAGACCTTGACTTATTTGACCTTGACTGAGGAGCGCTCGACATTATCATACGATAGTGCAAGTGTGCAAGTCACTATGCGCTTGACATTTAAATGAAATCCACTATTAAGTTAGGTTAAAAACTACAATTAGTGGAGCTAGTACATTTGAAACCTGTTTTGTTTGTTATTTGAAGAGCAAATTCAATATCGGACAAGGAAAAAAAACGTTCATTCGTTGATCGCTCGCTACAAACATATTTTTTAGCAAATGTTAATCCAAAATAGAAAATCATACCTACTTCATGACATAGCAATATATTGAAGGACATGTACTTATACTTATCAAACATCGCTGACGTCACGCACACGACGATATACACTCGTGCGGTCCGTCTCATGTTTGTTATATTAACGCCCTAAATAAAGGTTCATTCACCTTGCAAAAATATCGAATTCAGTTTAACACAGAAATTGTATTTAGCTGTCGGCTCAAACCTAAATCGGTAAGTGATATTCTGTTACTATCAGTACAGATAATATTATAGCATACTAACTTTCGATTAAACATGGGTAAATCTTTGTTGCAAATTTTTTGAGGTTATATTTAGCACGCTTGCTCACGTTAAGAAAATAATTGTGTTCATTAGACGTTTTTTTTAATAGTAAAACAGCGATTATAAAATGTGGCGATAATTATCACTTGATTGACCTAACATCGTCTTACTTGATTTGTTGTCAACTGACATCCTATCTTTCCTATTTATATTTAGCACGCTGTAAATCAAGAGCGTCTCGTTCGCTCTCGCTCGTATCTTTCAATGTCTTTGTAAACACCTAACGAAGCTGAATGACACAGTCGTGTTACCATTGTTTTTTGCTAGAAAACACTGTTATTATTTTAGTATACTGTGTTCAGTAGCTGTGTAGCGCCGGCTTAGAATACCAATACCACTACCCCATTTTTTCCGGTGGGTTTATGTAAGAGACGACTAACGGTGTTGAGACTTTTAAGGGAATTTTGGGCGATGCGGTTGTAAACCCATCACTAACAACCTTTATTTAACCATCTTTGCCCCACGCAACTTCCAAAAGTGGCTGAGGAATTTATGGGAATTTCTAATTCCCTATTTCTGGCTACCACTTTAGGGCTTTATAGCCGTGAGTATATGTATGTATACTGTGTTTATACGATATTCTCATCAATGTAAACTTAGCTTGTACTAGGTAATATTATGATATTGCCTACACTCACTTTGGCATAGGCGATAACTGCATACATATATTGACGTAATCTATTTTTAAAATCAGAGTTAAGATAACAAAGTGTCATTAATTTTAAAATTACTTTAATGTGCCTTTTATTTACCGCACCTTAATTGATGTAAAACATACAATATTCCAAGATCATAAGTTTTTTGTTGAACGTGGGTAATTAAGAGAAAAGTAAATAATCGTTGATTTCAATGAAGATGTTAATATATATTATAAATTAAATATCTATACCGGAAAACGTAAATTGGGTCCGTTGTCATTAAGGGGTAAGATTAATAGTTGACGTCCTCTTCTAAAACACATTGAATATACACAAAAAAAAATACATAACAATCGGTGAAGCTGTGTGAGGTTACCTACTTTTTACCTGGACAATGTATTCGAATGGCCTACCATTATACCCCTAGAGCAGAACTATTGCTTTTTTGTATGAATATTCCCCCGTCGAATGAATAAGCGAAGCGTAACGCATAATGAAAGTTTCCTTACGTTGTTCCCTGATAATCGTAACAAATTAATAATGTACTACTCAAAAACTTCAGTGGAAGAACAGTGATTTACGCCACGTCACTTTAAATCGAAGGCTGTGCTCTTCCTACTCAACTGTCTAATAGCTGTAGGTACAGGCAACAAATAGTTGCTTTGTTAAAAACAATCGAACTGAGAATCTCCTATTTTTGAAGTCTGTTAAAAATCAAGGCGTAAATGCTATGCTAGCAGAGCGATGCGGGGCTGGGTAACTGACAATGAATTAACTCATTAACATATAAAGATATTAAGGGAGAGCGGCCCTAAGATGAGATGTCTAACAAAGGTAAGAACAAACTGATTCTCTAACGAACTTGCTAAGAATTAGTCTACTTAAGGGTAATAAACATTTAGTTGCTTGATATTGCACAGAGGATTACTAAAATCGTTTGTAATAGAATCCAACAATCATGTAAACAAATATGGCGGACTGACATTGACAGCGTATTGTTTATGCCCATAGTGATGTCATAGTGTTCTAATTTAATTTTAATTAAATTAATTTTTCTAATTATTTTAATTTTAAGTCATAGACTATGGCCCATAGTAGGATAGGTACTAAAATAAAACTGACTAAAAAATACCAATCGTATGCTATATCAAAGTCCGTGATGTCGTGCAAAGGTCGTCGTTCCAAGAAAAATATGTCCAGCCAAATCGTAAAGCAAAACAAAAGTCCAAAATGAGAATGCAAAGTCGTAGAAATCGGAAACAGAAAACGGAAACAGAAAACACTAATGCACAGCGAACCCACAGAACAGTGAATGACTGTGAATGACAATTCTAACAAAATGGCCACCTGTCAATTTTTAAAAACTAACCATTATTTTTATGGCTTAGGATACAATCCGTTTTGGTTAATTATATTAAGCTCTTGAAAATTTTTTTTTTTGCTGTGTAGTGTCGGTTTAGAATAACACTACCCCATTTCTTCCGGTGGGTGTACGTAAGAGGCGACTAACGGATTGGGGCTTTTAAGGGATTTTTGGGCGATGCGGTTGGAGACCCATCACTAACAACCTTTATTTCACAATCTTTTCTCCACGCAACTTCCAAAAGTGGCTGAGGAATTTCTCATTTCAAAGCTCTGGCTACCCCGTTAAGGGATTTATAGCCGTGAGTATATTTATGTATGTATGTAAAAAAAAATATATTATATTCAAATAATATTAAATTAAAATAATTTATTAAATTAAAAATAAAGGATAACTTCAGATTACGAACAACACTAACTTTTCAATGACTTATAGAGTTCGATGAGTAAAAAACTAAGATGACAGCTTGTCAAATACTTCGAAATTTTTACGTTGCAAATGTTTTAACAAATTTAACTTATAAATACAAGTTAAATCGTGTTGAAGATAATGTGAAAACAATTGCGTTCGTTGAAATCAGACTATGTTCATAATTGATCGTCAAATGTATGTGATTACGGAGTAATCGTGACAATTTGGTTTGTTTACATGATTGTTGGATTCTATTGCAAACTAGATTACATAACTTTCTCCCAAGCCTCTAAGCTCAGAAAAAGAGGATGCATAATGGCTTATCGAAATACGACCAAGGAAGTCCAATAGCTGTTTGTTGGAGAACCCCGTTTAAACATTTGATAGAATATAATGATCTAGAACAGAAGTGCACTTAGGTAGGACATGCAGGTATAATATAACTGGCGCTTGCATAGGTACTGGGATCTATTGGTTAGACGTTATATGCAATTTTTAATAATAAATAAATATATACGGGCATATTCCTTAGAGAGCTAGTAGAGGACGACCTCGGAGAACACATTTAGATCAAATAGAAAATGTACTCGAAAAGGTAGCATGTATGAAAAGATTGATGGATGTGAACGAAGGCAGAGAGGTTTGCCAGGATCGTACAAAGTGGCGATCGATAGTCTCTGCCTCCCCCAATGGGAACTAACGGCGTGAGAATATGTATATACCTATTACACAGATCAAATTAGCCCCAAACTAAGTGCATCTTATACAAAATTTTGTGAAAATATTTCTTCTTACCTTTATATATTTTTTATATGATGAAAACGTCAAACCGTTATTATGTATAAAAAACACTACTTAAATTGAAAATATGCCTTTTATTTTGCTTAGTTTATACTGAAAAGGGGACCACGGGCAATAAGCTATTATTTTCACCCAGACAACAATTTGATACGCGAATGTTAGTAAAACCAGATGTTTTTCTTTATTGCGTTGTAATTTGATGTTAAAAACAGGTATTTCAGAAAAACAAACTTATGAATCTTCTTAGCATTTTAATATAAATAAATAAATTTATATGGACATATTATACATATATAAAGTTAGCCCCAAACTAAGTATAACTTGTATTAGGAAACTCACTCAACGATATATTTAATACTAGCTGACCCGACAGACTTCCTACTGTAAATTTGCTTATGCCAAACTTTTGACGTTTTATCCGGTACTCTGAGTTCAATCAGGCGAGATTTTTTTATTGGTTATTTTTTTCCGGAATGAAAGGTACCCTATGTAACAGTTTGGGTTACATTATCTAGCATTCTGCCAAAGGGTCTGGCAGGCTAAGGAAGGAGCAGTGGCCACTGTGAGATTTTCCGAATTTTTTTACACGTTTGTTTGCTACCATTTAACTAGGCAACACTTCAATTTACAGCTAGCTACCCTGAATACTTTCCGAGATTTTGACAAAAACGTCAAATCTGCAGACGTTATTTCAATTTATATTTTCTCCTTAACTATAGTAGGCAGAATATTGAAACCAACTAGTATCTACGTGCATTGAGTTAAAGTATACTCTGGTGTATTATTTACTAAGGGGTTGCTTGAAAATTTCCAGAAAAAAAACACGTTTTATTTTTTGACATTTATTTTTGACAGGTTCTTCGAAAGGCACACCCATGAAAACTATAATATAAAACAAATATACAAATATCTTTCAGCACACCCAAAATTGTTTCATTCGGTTGGGTGCGTCTACGCTAAAAATCGATTAATGTTGATAATGTAACATAAATATATTACCCATACAATGTTCATATAAGTTCTATTTCTTCTTACAATCATAGAGAACAACAAATGTCATTTTCTGATATACACACATACATATACTCACGGCTACAAATCCCTAGATGGGGAAGGCAGAGCTAAGGAATGAGAAATTCCTCAGCCACCTTTGGAAAGTTGAGTGGGGAGAAGATGGTAAAATAGGTTGTTGGAGATGAGTCTCCAACCGTATCGTCTAAAAATCCCTTTAAAGCCCCAATACCGTTAGTCGCCTCTTACGTACACCCACCGGAAGAAATAGGGTACAGCTATTCTAAGCCGACACCACACAGTTAAATTTTCTGATATGTGATGAAGTTTGTTTTTCTAATAGCTACATAAACAAAAAGACGGTACTGAGTTTTTGCGATAGCGGGCGATACTTATATGGAAGGAAAAGAAGGGCAAGAAACTCCTCCATTACAAAATATTGTTTTCGTAAGATTACAATAGTGATACTTCTTTCAAGAAATTATGTTAACAAGTAAAACTTAAAAATAAAAAATTACATAACATATTCAAAGACATCTTACGTCGCATGCATCTATTTTGGTCGAGTAGAACATATTAACCCGGCTCAGAAAATTTTCTTGAATTTTAGGTCTGGTAAGGAAAGTAATTCATCCGGTAAACTATTGTAAAAGCGAATACCATTATTTTTTAATGTAATATTAAATAAGATATATATATACCCTATTTCTTCCGGTGGGTGTACGTAAGAGGCGACTAACGGTATTGGGGCTTTAAAGGGATTTTTAGGCGATACGGTTGGAGACTCATCACCAACAACCTTTATTTTACCATCCTTTCCCCACTCAACTTTCCAAAGGTGGCTGAGGAATTTCTCATTCCTTAGCTCTGCCTTCCCCATCTAGGGATTTGTAGCCGTGAGTATATGTATGTATGTATATCAGAAAATGACATTTGTTGTGCTCTATGATTGTAAGAAGAAATAGAACTTATATTAACATTGTATGGGTAAAATATTTATGTTACATTATCCATTAATCGATTTTTAGCGTAGACGCACCCAACCGAATGAAACAATTTTTGGTGTGCTGAAAGATATTTGTATATTTGTTTTATATTATAATTTTCATGGGTGTGCCTTTCGAAGAACCTGTCAAAAATAAATGTCAAAAAATAAAACGTGTTTTTTTTCCGGAAATTTTTAAGCAACCCTTTACTAAATAATACACCAGAGTATACTTTAACTCAATGCACGTAGATACTAGTTGGTTTCAATATTCTGCCTACTATAGTTAAGGAGAAAATATAAATTGAAATAACGTCTGCAGATTTGACGTTTTTGTCAAAATCTCGGAAAGTATTCAGGGTAGCTAGCTGTAAATTGAAGTGTTGCCTAGTTAAATGGTAGCAAACAAACGTGTAAAAAAAAATTCGGAAAATCTCACAGTGGCCACTGCTCCTTCCTTAGCCTGCCAGACCCTTTCATTCATACACATTATGTACTTGAGCAGCCTTTTTGCATCACACACACAAATATCTAAACATCTAAACTTTCACATTTATAATAATAATAGGATTATATAATACACATATACATATAAATAACATCCAAGAAACAAACATTTACGCTCATGACATAATCGTTGCTCTCAATCGGAATCGAACCCGCAACCTACGGACCGAGAACCTAGTCACTTATCCACTGGGCCACGGACGTCGTCTTATGCACAAAAATGACAACTTAACAGCCAATCAATTTTTTTGAAATAAAACTTTAAAAAGTAAAACTCGTGGCCCGAACCGCTGTAAATCCAGATAAAGTATCTTGTGATTTTATATTTTCTTTCAAATAAGATTTCGTGCGAGGTTAAACTTTTACAAGCCCTAAAGAGGTCGCCGACAGCTTTCAAAGAACACGAGGAAAATGTACTCTTGCTAGAAAAGTCCAGGGATTTTAAAAATTCTTCAAACGAATAAAAGTACTCTTTATTTTACCTTATAACAAAATTTTGTAACTTGGACATTTTTCATATTAACGCTAAAGTCAAGTTCTACATACGCTGTGTGTGTTTTATTTTAGCTTAATAAAACCTTAAAACTATATTTTGTGACCTACGAGGGCGGGTCAATAAGTCCGTGACTTTTGGAATAAAACACAGATATTTTGATAAATAAAAAAATCTTTTTTTAACTTAGTCTCCCTTGAGCTCTATATACACTTTGTCCAACGCTTCTCAAATTTTTTTATTTCTTCCAAAAAAAATGATTTGTCGAGGTCTTTAAAATAGGCCTTTGTTTGCGAGATGACATTGGAGTCAAATCTTTTACCACCTAGCCATTTCTTCAGGTTTGGGAACAAGTAGTAGTCGCTCGGAGCCAAATCTGGAGAATAGGGCGGATGAGGGAGCAATTTAATAGCCCAATTCATGAATTTTTGCCATTGCAACTGCACATGTGTGCACCCTTGCATTGTCTTGGTGGAAAAGAACTTTTTTCTTGGCCAAATGAGGTCGGTTTTTTTTCAAATTGTCATTGAATTGGTCCAATAAGTTGGCATAATATTCCCCATTGTTGAATGTGGATTATCCCGCGTGCATCCCAAAAAACAGTTGCCATAACTTTATTGGCTGACCAACCCACCTTGGCCTTCTTTGGCGCCGATTCACCTTTAGAAACCCACTGTTTTGACTGTTGTTTGGTCTCTGGTGTGTTGTGATGCATCCATGTTTCGTCCACGGATACAAAACGGCGCAAAAACTCCCCCACATTGCGATTAAACAATGCCAAACCTTCCTGTGAAGTTGTTACACGATTGCGTTTGTGGTCGACTGTGAGCAAACGCGGCACCCATCTTGCGGAAAGCTTTTTCATGCCCAAGTGATCATTCAAAATTGAAACCACTGAGCCATGCGAGATCCCTACGGCTTCCACAATCTCTCGCACTTTCAATCTTCGGTCGGCCAACACTATATCGTGAATTTTTTCGATTGTTTCGGGTGTAGAGACCTCAACTGGGCGTCCAGGACGTTCGGCATGTTCAGTGCTTGTACGGCCACAACGAAATTCAGTAAACCACTTTTTCACCATTGAAATCGATGGTGCAGAGTCCCCATAGTATTTATCAAGCTTAGCTTTGGTCTCGGTAATGGTTTTTTTTCGCAAGAAATAATGCTTAATAAGCACACGAAATTAACTTTTTTCCGTTTTCTCCTCAAATTTGTGAGTAGTCTGATAAAAATACAGGACAGGAGTCAACTGACAGATGCCTGTTCACAGGAGCAGTGTTGCTGTTTCAGTAAAGAGGTCAGAAATTGTGCCCCTATATAAAGGAAAAGGGTCACGCCAGGAAGCTAAAAACTACTGCGGAATCAGCCTACTCAGTGTTGTCGGTAAATTGTATGCAATGGTATTAATTGAAAGAGTGATGACTGAAACAGATGACAAAATTTGGGATGTGCAAGCAGGATTTAGAAAGGGAATGGGATGCATGGATCAAACCATCTCTTTAAGGATAATTACTGAAAAGTTCTTAGCCAAGAACCGAAAGGTGTATTGCTCCTTCATAGATTTATGGATGGCGTATGATAGGGTGGTAAGGAAGTATTTGTGGGAGGTGTTATCCAAGTTCGGCTTGGGGAGCCAACTTATACGTGCACTGGTATCACTCTATGAGGATTCTAGTGCATGTGTAAGAATAAACGGGGAAAACACAGACTGGTTCGGTATCTCTAGGGGTGTCCGACAGGGATGTGTAGCTTCTCCGTGGCTCTTCAATTTGTTCATGGATGACTGTCTGATAGAGTTGCGTGAAAGTGATATAGACTGAGAATGGGTGGATTCGTCATCAAATGTCTCTTATATGCTGATGATCAAGTGTTACTTGCATCGTCAGTTGAAGAGTTGCAAGAGATGATGAATATTGCATGTGCGTCGTTTGAAAGAAAAGGAATGAGAGTGAATGTAGATAAAACCAAAACCATGGTTTTTGAGAGAGAGGAGAATATGACTGAATGCGTGATTGAGATCAATGGTAAGAAAGTGGAACAAGTGAAAGGGTTCGTATATCTGGGAAGTTTGTTTACTAGGGATGGAAAGTGTGATGAAGACATTGAAAGAAGAGTAAAAAAGGGTAATGCGGTAAATGAAGCACTGGATAGTCTCATGTCTAGTCAATCGGTGTCCGAAAAGGCCCGAATGGCTGTGCATGATGTTCTTGTTCCTACGCTTATGTATGCAGTGAATGCTGGGTGTGGCAGAAGAAGCATTAAAGCAGAATGCAGTAGAGATGAGGTCCCTCAGAAAAATTTGTAATGTTAGATTATGTGATCGTGTGAGGAATGAAGTGATTCGGGAAAGGTGTGGTGTAAAAGGTGATATTGATAGTTTGGGCATATAGAGAGGATGGATGACAGTAAATTGGTGAAAGAGATCTATAGAGCCAATGTGGAAGGTAATGTTAGCAGAGGACGACCTCGGAGGACACATTTGGATCAAATAGAAAACGTGCTCAAAAAGGCAGATGTCCGAAGTACGAAGAATAAAAGAGCATGTATGAAAAGATTGATGGATGTGAATGAAGCTAGAGAGGTTTGCCAGGATCGTACAAAGTGGCGATCGATAGTCTCTGCCTACCCCAATGGGAACTAACGGCGTGAGAATATGTATGTCTGTAAGAACAATATAAGTATCTGTAATGCTTATTATATTATTATATAACAATTTGTGTATTAGTATGTATATAAATTTATTCAAGTCGGCAAATTCAAAATATTTTACCACGTAGAACTCAAACGAAGAATTTGAACAGCAAGTTTACTGTGCATCATTTCACATTGTAAAAATGTTGGACACGCAAATACATTGTAAACTTTGTAACAATGTAAGTTAAAACTAACCTTGGTATACAGGTCGCAGGAGACAGTGTGGAACACTTTGCCATATATGCAAATGTCCTTCCCGACATCCAAATCTTTCCAAGTGTAGAAATCACCGAGATCGTTCTTGGGAATTTTATCTCTCTGCACCATTTTGCCTTGCCAAATGCCGGAGTTCTGAAAACAATGTATTATTACAGCGTTTATTACATGCCTTAACAACTGTTTAATGTCAGCTCAAAATAGCACAAACTGATTTCTTCCTGTGGGTGTTTGTAAGAGGCGACTGAGGGTATATAAGCCCGAAGGCTTTTCAAGTGATTTATTGGGCGGTGTGGTTGGAGATTAACAAATTTAATAAATTGTCTAAAAATCTTTTCCGTACTCAACTTCCAAAATCGGCGGAGGAAGTTCTATTTCTGAAGCCCTGACTACCCCTTCTAGGGAGTATATTTATGTGCGTAAGTATATATTAAAATATGGTTAGAAATAATTGCGTAGGTGTAGCAGGGTAACGAAACTTTGTACGATGTGAGGGAATTCGTTGAAAAGGAATATTCTCAGTTAATTTTGCTCGTATTGCGCGTTTTTGCAAAATTGTTTTCAATATTACAACCGTATTATAAATAAATGGTTTTGTTACTTTCGTGTCAAAATAATTACTTTTATGCCATGTATATATTTGGGAACTCGGTCATTCAATACAGAGGAGTTCAGACTAAAAGACTATTTCTGCCAATTTAAGTTATTTTAGACTTAGAGCATTGACCTTTAACTTTAATTGACCTTCCCGATAGTTTGTCCTAGGATAACACACTCTGCAACAACTTTGAGAGGGAGTTTCTGAGCTCAAACTTTTAACAGTATTAGATTGAACCAGACCGGAATATACTCGTTACAAATGAGTTTGTTTACCCTCGGATATTTATTTACTCTGCAATATTGGGATCAAAACTGAGATAACTCTATTAAGAAAATAAATATTTTAAGTTAATTTTATTTTGTTAATGAAAAAACAAAATTATATGTGCAAACATATGTACATATATTTGTCACAGTTACAGTTGGGATAGACAGAGACTAAATATCGCCATTTTGTACGATCCTGACATTACAGCTTCATTTACATTCATCAATCTTTTCATACTTGTCTTTTTTTACATTGAATACGCCTGCCTATTTCATTACGTTCTCTATTTGATCTAAATATGTCCTCCGTAGCCAGCTTCTGCTGAGATTCGCATCTGCACTCTTTCTTTCTTTTAGCAAATTACTTTTATTTATTTCTCTATGAGCCCAAACCATCTTAACGTAAGATATGTTCTACATTTTTGCAATTTTCATACCAACCCGTTAACAAATCACACTATTTCCCAGTCTATTACATAATAAAAAAGCTATATTAATATTTGGTCTACTATAACAATATTTTTAAACTTACGTGCAAAGTAATGTAGCTTACCTGTACGAAGACGCGTGCAAAAGCTAGTAGCTTAATATAAGAAAATGTACATTTCATTTATGTCAATATTTCTAACGGGCACGAGAAAATACTGAGATAGTGGAAAAGCAAGGTGACGAAGTGGCCATTGTTCATCTCGTTAGGATGAAAGACTGAATGCTCTCATTTTTCCAGACAACAGTTCCACGGAAAAGTAAATGAGCGTTCAAAAGCTGAGAGTAGCACTTCACATTATTCACACAGAACGAACAAACAAAGCATTTTTATATCGTTGAAGGGGTGGCAAGGGGATCTTTGTTTACTAGCGAAAAACTTTTGTTTGTAAATCGATTAAAAATTGCATTAACATACTATCTTACTTACGTGACAAAAAGTAAGTAAATGAAGACATGAGTTGACCCATGTAGAACACGCGCTTTTCATACATACAGGCGTAGGTTCAAATCCTGGGTCAGGAAGTTTTCGTGGGGAAACACACATGACTAAGTTGTGACAGTGTATTCGTACAAAACGGCGAGAGGCCTGCTGCTTATCACGTGAGTACACTGTCGAAGGAAAACGTGGGTACTCTGAACATAACGTGACACTGTTCTCATCAAGTATTAGTACATACCTCTGCCAACCCCTTCGGGGATATATGGCGTGAACATTTGAGTCTTCGAGTTTGAAGCAAACGTAACTAATGTTATTACCAATATTTTTAACATCGTTAAAACTGATTTCGGAGCTTTTGGCCTTCAATGAGACTACAACGTCAATCTGCTACGCCAGACAAGGTTTTTGAGCTCTCTCATAGTGAAAAGCTCTGTTATACAACAAACTTTTGAAAACTATAACGAGCTTTTTAAGAACTTCAGCGTGAGCTTTTCAATATGTTTTGTTCTCTTTGTTGTTTTTTGTTTTATAGAGTTAATACTTCTTATATTGCAATAAATCTCTATGCATATAAATTTATAGCTACTGTTTCAGTATACTCCTTAGATTTGTCTGTTTTAGTTTGCTTTTGTGATAGGGTAAAATATTGTGATGTAAAAAATGGGTGGTGCAACTAACCAGGACCCTTGTGACCTTAAAAGTAATTGCCCCAGACTTAGCAAGGTTTACGAATAATACATAGCTATTTTACCTGCTTCTATAATAAAACATATAGAGCACACGTGCCCACATAAAGAAATATACCTGTCGTCTCAGCAGAAGTTGATAAATAATAATATCATTGGCATACATACATATACTCAAGGCTATAAAACCCTAGAAGGGGGAGCCTGAGCTTCAGTTTAAGAAATTCTTTAGCCACTTCTGAAAGATGAGTGGGGAAAAGATTGTAAAACTAATGTTTTTGGTGAAGGTTCTCCAACCACATCGACCAAACTTAAAAAGCCTCAGTACTCTTAGCCGCGTTTTAAAAACATCAGCGGGAAGAAATGGGGTACCGCTATTCTAAGCCGACACTACCTACCTAAAATATCATTGTAGGATGAGAAACGACGTATCTTTACATAAAGCTATGAGAAAAGGCTATTTACAAAAGTAACAAAGTCTGAATGTGTCATGCGGAGTCCATCCAGTCAGACAAATAAAACACGCTACGGCAATTTGTCAGCGTCCCAACCTCCGGCCAGTGTTGCCAGACTTCCCAACGGCGAGGCACGTTACAAGCCCCTTTAGTAATTATATCATTAGTCCAGAATGGCCCATTAACTGTGATAATTTCGAGCAGCCACTCCACTAGCCACTCGCTCCTCTTTAAATTACACATTTTCTGCCCGAATCTTCATAATTAATTTCCTTTTACATTTTACATGCTACGGTCATTGAATTAAAAGATTATCTCGGTTAATGTATTTTACACAAAGACATGACCATTTTGAATTTAGGATGAATTGAAATTATGAAAGAACGGGTAATTCTACACGTTTTGTTTTTACGCTTTACGTGTTAATTGTGTTACGAAATGCTAACATGTTGTTATATACATAATCCAATTTGTCGACATAAATTTGCAACTAAAGTCCAGTTTAATTCCAGTACCAATAAAATAGGCGTACAGATGGTAAAGAATCAGTAGCTATATTGTGTTGGCGTTACAATGGGTGTCCTATAAACTGAGATGACGACTTTATATATTATTTTTTTATCTCCTCAATAACACTACTATCACTTATCTTTTATTGATAATATCGGATTTATTGCCAGCTGAGCAATAAACTCATTGTCAAGTGGTCATCACGCACAGTAAATAATATATACTTCTAGCTAATGTTTAAGTGACATTTGTTAAAAAAAAATGCGAAACCTCAAATTTACATAAATAAATAGTTATTACTTTAGAACGATAGTGGGCATAGTCGTTATACTATAGATATATATGAAAAAAACTTTCGCAAATTCGAAGTCGCATGTTAAACGTCCAATTTCGTTAAGTTATTAATTCATAAAAGTCCTTATTTCAAAAAGAGTCATAAAAACATATACTCACGCCATTATTTCCCATCGGGTAGGCAAAGACTATCGATCTCTACTTTGTGCGATACAGGCAAACTTCTCTAGCTTCGTATACATTCACCGTAGTGTTCATACATGCCCGTCTCATATTCATACTTCGGACGCCTGCCTTTTTGAACACACTTTCTGTATTCAAAAAGAAAATATGCTAAAAACATGAAAGAACATGTAGGCAAAGATAAATGTCGTGACAATCGCAAAAACGAATAACAGCCTACTCCAATAAGACCTAATATCGTGGCTATACCTATGTGTCTATAGCAATGATATATTACCGGTACTCGGGGCTCAATGACAGTCATAGTATCGTCCTCGAGGAAGTACAAGATGTTGCAGACTCTGATCCAGTACGCCTCGTCCGGGTTGTCCTACACGGGCTGCTTCATGAACGCGGTGAAGTTCAGACAGCGCTTGTCGTAGTGCACGAAGTATCTAAGCAACAATGATATATTACCGGTACTCGGGGCTCAATGACAGTCATAGTATCGTCCTCGAGGAAGTACAAGATGTTGCAGACTCTGATCCGGTACGCCTCGTCTGGGTTGTCGTACACGGGCTTCTTCATGAACGCGGTGAAGTTCAGACAGCGCTTGTCGTAGTGCACGAAGTATCTAAGCAACAATGATATATTACCGGTACTCGGGGCTCAATGACAGTCATAGTATCGTCCTCGAGGAAGTACAAGATGTTGCAGACTCTGATCCGGTACGCCTCGTCCGGGTTATCGTACACGGGCTGCTTCATGAACGCGGTGAAGTTCAGACAGCGCTTGTCGTAGTGCACGAAGTGAGGGATCACGGCTGGGAGTGCTTGCTGCTTTACGCGGCCGTAGGTTAGGGATGGGTCGTAGCTGGAACAAATTCTTTTTTTTTAATATGCAATGGAATCGACAATAAAATGATTAAGTGCGTTTCACTATATCCATTTTGACACAAACAATATGAAATTTATTTGTGTGTTACGTTAAATACTGAGTGAGGGGTCGCAAATGTACAAATAAAAAAGTTTCTGAATTTTAATGATTTTGTTTAAAACACAAATTAATATTCCTATTTTTAAGTAATTGTTGGGAAATGAAAATAAGAAAACTTCGTGCACTGTAAAAAGTGACTAGAAATCGACATATTCATACATATACTCGTTACTGATTCCGGCTTTATACATAGTGTAGAGAAATGTAATGCAGCCGAAGTGTTTGCAATACATAAAATCTGTAAAACTCAAAGCTGGATACTTAATATAGTGTAAATACTTACTTAACTGAGTCCTCAGTAGCCCCAAATGCGTTGCTATCGACGTCGGTGAACTCTCCTCCAGGCGCACGAAGATTAGCCGTATCTCTGAACGCATACCCTTGGTAGTAACGCAACGAACCCTTCAAGTGGAATCGATTCTTAGTCGGGTCTGAGAACGTGAATCCAGGCAACTTTGGAAGACCCCACGACATTATAACCAAGTATTTTCAAACGTTACAAGAAACTTAAAAGATGACATTCAATAATTGATATTTAAACACAGTTAACGTTGGTTGATTGTTTCAAAAACTGTATACGATTGATAAATAAATAAAGATGATTTGTATATAAAATAAAGCACCTCGCAATGTCAATTTTCTTTCAAGAAAATAAAATGCCTGTTCACTGACATGTCCGTTACCATGGAAACCAAGTTTAGACTTGTTTTTAGCCATGGAGACAAAGTAAAGAAAAAAAGGTGCCCTAGCAACCCTAAATAAGGGTGTTTTGTTACATCCATATATGTCCATAAATACATACATATACTCACGCCATTAGTTGCCATCGGGGTGAGAATGAGGCTATCGATCGCCATTCTACGATCCTGCCAAACCGCTCGAATTTCGTCTACTTCATTAATATTTTCATACATGATCTTTTATTATTCTGATTATGCACTCCTGCTTTTTCAAGAATGTGCTCCATAGAAGTATGTATTCGATCTAAATCTACTGAAATTAGCACACATTCCACATTGGCCCTATATATCTGTTTCACAAATTTATGTTCATCCTTAGATCATTTAACAGTAGTAGTGTTAAATGTTCTAAGTTTTCATCATCATTGCTGTGTAATGTCGGCTTCGAATAACACTACCCCATTTCTACCGGTGGGTGTACGTAAGAGGCGACTAACGGTATTGGGGCTTTTAAGGGATTTTTGGGCGATGTGGTTGGAGACCCATCACCAACAAACTTTATTTTGCCATCTTTTCCCCACTCAACTTTCCAAAAGTGGCTGAGTACGCCTTCTTGGGATTTATAGCCGTGAGTATATGTATGTATGTTTTCATCAATCTTCACCTTAACCATCTTCAAATTCCTTGTATCTTTTTTGTAATATCTTTAAAATAAATAACATTAATAACAAATAATTAACATATATATTTAAAATAAGTACAAAAAATGGCTTTAAAATTGCACAACCAATTTCAGAAATACATTCATCTGTGGAAATCTAGGAGCATCAGAAGTATAATAGAACACTGTAATTTTCTGACGGGGTTAATCAATATTATACATATCATGTTGGTTGTAGTTGGTTGGTTCTACAACACATGTAGAAACTTCAAATATTTAAAAAACCGTGTGAAGCTGGGAACGATCACTAGGACAATATAAACTTATCTAGTATCTCATAATTGCCAACAGTTCTAATAAACTTTTGATTTATTGTAAATGAAAATGCTGTGTAGTGTTGGCTTAGAATAGCACTACCCCATTTCTTCCGGTGGGTGTACGTAAGGAAGACTAACGGTATTGGGGCTTTTAAGGGATTTTTGGGCGATGCGGTTGGAGACCCATCACCAACAACCTTTATTTTTACCATCTTTTCCCCACTATCATTTCCAAAAGTGGCTGAGGCATTTCTAAGTCCTTAGCTCTGGCTACCCCTTCTAGGGATTTACAGCCGTGAGTATATGTATGTATGTATGAAAAATAATAACAGAAATCAATTTTAAGAAGTCTTACGACGTATTAATATTGCAAGTTGATAGGGGAAAAGATGGTAGAAATAAAATATCATTCGTGATGAGTCTAAATTCATTTATAAAAAACCCATACACTTAGTCGCTGTTAGTCATACACTCTTACGAGACCCGTGGGTAGAAACGGGTAGTGATATTCTAAGCCGGCACTACACGATTATATGGTCGCGGTGGAAGACACAATCAATTAGACCACGGAGTCAGTGTTACAGTGAGTGGAGTCACTTAAAAGATATTAAAATAAAAAATAGAATTATGTCCACTAATTATTTCTAAATCAAAAATTGTTGGAAAAGGCTTGTTTGAAACAATAACATAAACTAAACTCTAAGCAAAATGCACCGAGAAAAAGATAGAACATTCTAGTAACTGAATCGTCAAACATCTAAACTGAAAATATAAAGGCTGTATTGTAGATTGGACGGAAAAGCCCAATTTACTTTCTCGCTGCAAATCAAATTTTAACGAAGTTCGTTATCCAAATATAGCTCGACCTTGTACTCTCGCTCATTGAATTGTAATCGAAAATAAACTTATGATTTCAGCTCCTCACATAAATCAATACTAATGTAATAGAAAAGGTCGCTAAACTTTGCGAATTGAGGTCCATAAATAAAGGCGAATGAGAAATTCCTCAGCCGAATTATAAGTTGAGTAGGGAAAAGATTGTAAAATAATATGTGGTTGGTTACAAGTCTCCTGCAACATCGCAAAACAATCGCTTATAAAGCTTCAAAACCCTTTGTCGGTCGTCTCGTAAGACGTCGACGATGGGATTAAACCTTTAAGTGCTTTTCTAAGCCGACACTACACAACTATGCCTGGGTGCAATATATTAATATTTTCACAAATAATAAATTAACAAATCGCTGAATTAAGATGCTGATTGAATATACGATTTAGTATGAATAAATTGCACGCAGGTTTAAAAAAATACCTTTGTGCGTTATAATCTTACATATATAACATCGTGAGGCTGAA
Source organism: Bedellia somnulentella (assembly GCA_963576735.1). Classification (NCBI taxonomy): domain Eukaryota; kingdom Metazoa; phylum Arthropoda; class Insecta; order Lepidoptera; family Bedelliidae; genus Bedellia; species Bedellia somnulentella. The sequence goes on along the minus strand of OY755172.1, from coordinate 5,022,673 downwards.
GTTTACAGCGCACTTTTTCTATTTTATTTTACAACAAGATATCATATTCCCTGTATTAACTGGCTAAAAGGCTGGCGTCCGAAGTATGAAGAATAAAAGAGCATGTATGAAAAGATTGGTGGATGTATACGAAGCTAGAGAGGTTTGGCAGGATCGAACAAAGTGGCGATCAATAGTCTCTGCCTACCCCAATGGGAAATAATGGCGTGAGAATAAAAAAAAATACTTTATTTACACGTAATATTTGACCTCGTAGCTTTCTAATTCATACATTAAAACAACACGTTATAGTTACAATACCATATAACAAACATACCTCTATGACTTCTTTCTTGTACTATCTTACACGGGTCAGCGATTTTGGACGCAGAATTAATTAATCAAAAGGAAAAAAGAGTCACGATCATCGTATAATAAAGGTTCGTGGTTTGAGATCCGACACCAAAAATCTTTTCTTCAAACTCATCTTATAAAAGTGTATTAGAAATGGTTTACTATAAAGCTATGACTACCCTTTCTTACGTTATCCATGTCATTTACAGAGATATAAATATACGGTACTGACTAAAATCAGTGTTGGGTGTCAAACGGCTGCGCTAAGTCAGTATCAATTCGCTATTGCAATGGTGCAAAATCTTTAGGATTAGTAATTATAATGTTTTTGCAAAGCTGATTTATTCATATTTACTTTTCATTTACATTTATTTTTAATATTAAGTATGTTTTTTTTATTACATTTTTGTGTTTAAAAAGCGAATTAACATCTTTTTTTCTTTCTCAATACAGTAGAAGGATATAAAACCCTCAATTTCTATTATGAAGATTTACACGCTACATGCATATAATGACAAAAAACGCCTCATACTCTCTCGCCTCTATACATCTCAATAATATCTCAGTTCAATTCTTTCTAACATTTTATTTGAACGCATCTACACATTTCAGTGTCAGTGCCGTCACAGTGCCTTCATAGAGAATGTTTGGAAAAATAATTTATCACTGTGGCGGTATGGTGTCTGATCTGAACTGTGACTTCACTGATGTGTGTAAATCGGTCTTTAAGATATGGGAATCAAGTCTTCATAAACGAAATGAAGTTAATATTATCAGTTAAGATTTTATGGAAATTGTTGCTTACCGATGTTAGAAATAGTTCTATGTATAAACAGGACTAATTAGTGGCACTTACAGTTTTCGTTTCTGATATAAAATATGTAGCAATTAGGCCTAGTATTACAAACCAGGTAGCAAATTATGATTGAGTATATTGTCCAAATCTTCTCCATAAATTTAATTATTTTAATTTCTATTTACTAAGTCATTTATAATTTTTATCTTTCTTTCGATAAATAACTATAATTCCAAATTGATAGTCTGTTAAATGGATCATTTTTACAAAATGATGATTTTTTTTTTAACTTGAACTATTAAATAAAGTAAAAAATAAGTCAATGCACCATGTAATATATTTTACGAGTATAACGCCAAGGAGTCATATAAAAAAAGTTTTCTTTTTATTTTCGCAAATCTTATTGCCTATTTAACGTTTTCCACTTAAGGTGTGTGATGGGTATCTCCAAGTATGTCGGTGAAAACGACATGAGTCAGTTGATTAATAAGTTATGTAGTTTCAGTAATCATTTCTTAATGAACCAAGAACAGAGCATCAATTTGGACTTGTCTCAGTTTAAGGCGCCGTTGGTTCAGCGAAAAATATCATCTGAGGGGGTGCTGCCCCCGCGGGCGCGGGGAAGCGCCTACGCGCCGATCGAGCGGCCGTCTCCTCGACGCGACGCCGCGTGCGCGCGTTTTAAAAACATACAGTAGGGTAAGCAATACAGTTATTGTCAACTTGACAGTTTTAGCCACTCGCAAATATTTTCTATGGTATGGGTTCGGACATTTGTTTATGATTATTTACATTTTCTTTCTAAAATATTTACGAATGGTTATAACAGTCAGGGTGACGAAAACTGTATCGCTTACCCTAGGTTATCAATTTCAAAAATAGTTTCTACCATGGCCGTTTACAATATAAAATATAACATAACATAAACATAAACGTTCACGCCGTTTATCCCCGAAGGGATTGGCAGAGGAACCAAATACTTCTGAACTCTCATGGCAGCGCCATCTAGTGTCCAGAGAAGGTACCCACGTTTTGCTTAGACAGTGTACTCACGTGATAGGGGGCAGGCCTATCGCCGTTTTGTACGAATACACTGTCACATGACTAAGTACAACTTAGCCATGTGGGTTTCCTCACGATGTTTTCCCTCACCGTCAACAACCATGATAAATTAACCACACATTTGACTTTAGAAAAGACAAATTGGTGTAGGCCCGACCTAGGATTGGAACTCACGCCCTTCTGTTTTCGGGCGGGTGTTCTACCCACTGGACTATCATGTCGTCGTCGTATAAAATATAATGATACGATAGATTCGTCTACCCCTGTCAGTTCAACAAAATTATTACAGTGATAATTTCATAACTTTTGTCGTGTCGGCTTAGAATAACACTACCCCATTTCTACCTGTGATCGTAAGAGGCGACTAAGGGTATAGGGGCTTTTTAAGTGATTTTTGGGGGCGATGTGGTTGGAGAACCGTCACCGAAATCATATATTATTTATTACCATCTTTTCCCAAATCAACTTCCAAAAGTGGCTGAGGAATTTCTCATTCCAAAGCTCTGGCTATCCCGTTAAGGGATTTATAGCCGTGAGTATATGTATGTATATAATTTTCAGTTTACACCTGTAACTATTTAATATTATTAATTGAAATTAGAAGTTACTTAACGGTTTTGTTCTTTTTCCCATTCCTAATAAATTAAACAATAAAATATAAAAATGAGTGCAATCTATGAATCGAATGAATTCTTTTATATTTGCTAATGCTAACCGTACGCACGGTCACTCTCACGCCTACATTGACGCGCATCGTATACAGATAGGTCACTCGCACACTAACGGCGCCGCACGCGCGTAAATTGTAAGATCTGTAACACAAGGCGCGCGCGACATAGGTCCATCCCCTAAAGCAGCTCGCCGAGCACTGAGCGGTCGGCGGGTGGCGCTCGGGCACGAGTAGGATTGCGAATATCGATGTTTTTAAAATATTTGTTTTATTGAATTTATTAAAAAAGAAAACTAATCGCCAATTATTATTAGAAATACAAATGCTCAAATTATGATGCAAGTTATATGTAAGTAGGTAAAATAAATAAAATATAAAACCATTTTAAAGAGTGTAATTAGAGGTATGTTGGCGATTTTTTTCTATCGAGCGAAAATGTATTATACATATTTCGAATCGCCAATTTTACAGCAGAAAAGCCTCAAGATTTTGATGTATTTTTTTCAAAACCATATTGATATAAACATACGCATTATAATGTTTCAAAAACTCTGTTCGCTGCACTAACGGCACCTTAAACTACGTTAGCATGTGAGGCGCTTATCTAGCGCTCTTCTTCATTTAATTTATCTTCAATCGCTCCGTTAGATAGCCTTCATAATCACGCGTGAAAAGAAAGCCCTAATGCAGGTCATATTTATATTGATTGTGGGTTATTGATTAAAAATTTATAAAATTGCGCTTTTTTATACTTAATTACGCATAATTATCAAAAGCTTGTCAACAAAAGTGTAGTACATTAACAATATTGTAATTCGAAAAATTGGTGCCCCATTGTCATTACAATAATCCGCAAGCGCCTTTTAGTTACAAAATTCAGAGCAGTATAATGAACTGGAGCCTATCTCGAGCCTTCAGAGGGGATGGGACTGGTATGTGAGACTACGTCACTTGCCTCTTTGCATGATTGATGAGCTGTTATATGACCCATCCCTCGCTTGAGGCAGCACGTATTACTTTCTGAACTGACCCTCATAAATACTCTATTAATACACATTTTATATTTTTAATGATTCAACGTGATCGATGGACAGTCTACTTAAATATCCATTAGGCTAGTTATTTAGGACAAACAATTATAAAGGTTATGATGGTAATCACGCTTTAGGGTGGCGATAGTGTGATGTGTTAACGTTATTGATTGATCGTGCAATTTATTTAGAAGTTTATTTTCGTGGGTACTCTGAACACCAGGTGACAAAGTCACGTGATGTTCAAAAGTATTAGTACCTCTGCCAACCCCTTCGGGGATATTCGGCGTGAACGTTTGAGTTTTGGATTGAGTTTTATTTTCGTTTACGTATGTGTGAAGATGCTGTTGTTACTCTGTCAATATCCATTTTTATAACACAGAAGAGACGTAGACATTGGGATTACCTTTTCGGTGTCTGAATAATTTTTATTGATTAATCAAACAATACTATTTTCTTTGTATGTAATGTCATAATAGTTCTAACTTATTTCTTCATGCAACTTAGCGTTTTAGGGATATTTAAGTACGACGAATATTGCAAGTTTTAAGTAAATACAAAAGACCTTCACTCTGATAATGAACCCAAAACCTCTATTTCTCATCCAGGATAAAAATGGCTCTAGCAAGGTCAAGCTGGTGGTTCCGCAGGTACGTGACCTCAATGAGATCGCCACTTCGCTGTCTGACTGATGGAAATCTTCTCAATTACTCAGAAGAAGTAGCTGAAGCGAAAATGGCAAAAAAGCCTATTGTTGCTCTCGAGTCTACCATCATCACCCATGGGATGCCTTATCCTCATAACTTGGAAACTGCATTGGAAGTTGAAGATATCATTAGACAAAGGGTAAGATTTTGAACTGGATCTATTTTGTTTTGACGCAAAACAATCGGTTTGGGTTAGTAGATATATAGATGTAATAAATAGCTATAAATCTCTCTGAGTAGTAAATCATATTTGAAAGACTATATACGAGGGGCATGCCAAAAGAAACTAGATACTCAAAAAATATAAAATTTATTCTTCATTGTAATGAAGAACATACTTGTAAGTATCGATTTTTTCAAAGTATTCACCCTGAGCACGTATACATTTTTCCATACTTCTGAACCAATTGGAAAATACCTGTGACCACTCTTCTTTAGATACCTCAGAAATCTCGAAATTATAGGCAACCAGCGCATCTTCTTTGCTTTCAAACCTCTTCCCCTTTAGTTTATCTTTGATTTTGGAAACAAGTAAAAATGACAAGGCTCTAGGTCAGGGGAATATGGCGAGTGAGGGAGAATTGACACATTTTTCGAGTTGAAAAAGTCTAGTGTTCTGGCAGACGTGTGCGGCGCCGCATTGTTGTGGTGCCAGAGAAGGTGCCGGATTCCTGATTTCGGCCGCTTATCATACTAAGCTGATATCACTGTTGGAGCACAAACTGTCACATACCATTCGGAGTTCACCGTTCTTTCATTCTGTAGCACAACAGTAGCAATATGACCCGTTTTGCAGAAAAACGAGGCGACCATTTGTTTCTGTGTGTTTCGTGCACGGTGACATTTCGTTCGAGTTTGCTCGTCTTCAAAGCACAATACAGTCGACTGTCGCTTTGATTCGGGATCATAGTTATATAGCCATGTTTCGTCACCAGTCAGTATATCATATACGTTTTTTTTCTCGCCTCCGTTGAATTTATCTATCATGAATAGGCACCAATCCACCCAACGGTCATTCTGCTCATCGGTGAGTTTGTGCGGCACCCATCTCGAACAACGTTTACGGAGAGAAAGGTGGTCGTGAATTATGGTTTGCATTGCTGCTGATCTAATTCCTAGTTCTCGCTCAAGCTTTACATATGTAATTTGTCTGTTTTAGCGAATAAGTTTTTCGACTGCTCGAACGTTTTCTTGCGTGGCCGCGGTTGGCTGCCGTCCTGTCTTCGCTTCATATTCGAGACATCCCCGTCCTCTTTTAAATTCAGCAAACCAATTGAAAACTGTTGCTCGGGAAGAAGCAGACTCACCAAAAGTAGAAGCTAAAAGTTCAAAACATTCTTGAGGCTTTTAACCTTTTTTAAAGTCATAATAAATCATAGCGCGAAAATCACGTCGACTGAGCTCCATTGTTGCAAGTGAATTCCCGCCAGATTCTCGGAAAAATGATGCTCATTCAAATAAAAAATAAATAAAAGAAGTGTGTTCTATATTCAAATATGTCAATAAAAAATGACAATAAATGGTGTATGGCTTGCCAGTGTCATTTAAATGAGAAAAGAGTATCTAACTTCTATTGGCATGCCCCTCGTATATGGGTTCAACCACTTCTGTTTGTTATACAAATCTCTATTGGTTATTTATTTAAATCAATTTGTGCCGAATCAGTTAAAAAAATAGTCTATATTACTACTTTTACCACCACTTCGGGGATACACAACGTAATGAGACCATATGTCTCTATATCTCGATAGGTGAAACTTTATCTTCATACGTGTCTAACAGAATTTGTACCAACAAACATACTGCATAATAATACAGAGATCTTGCACAATTCTCAGGGCGCTGTACCAGCAACAGTGGCAATAATCAGTGGAGAACTGAAAATAGGATTATCGAAACAAGAGCTAGAGTACTTGTCCCGCGCCAAAGGAGTGGTGAAAACATCACGACGAGACTTGGCTCCGGTGTTGGCAGCCAGGAGTGATGGGGCTACCACCGTGGCTGGGACCATCGTCGCTGCTGAACTTGCTGATATAGATGTCTTTGTTACTGGAGGGATTGGTGAGTGAAAATTACAGGTATTATAACCATTCTTCATTCAGGCTCTATTTCATGAACCGTAATAGTTAGACTGGTAAACAGATGGTGTGTTTTTGTTGCTGCCGTCTGAAAAAACTTTATAATAATTAAGTTTCGTTCTATCGATTTTATTCATGCAACCTGAAAATGGAAGCAACTACAAAATTGAATATAAATCTCATCGGTTGTACAAAATTTCAATCTGATGAAATAGTAATCTGCATAAGTCAAATGGATCCGCTGTCCAGTGGACAGTGCACAGTGAGCCGCTATCACTATGCGCTATTTCGATGCACCCATCGCACTATCGAGACGACTCATTGAATTTTGTCGCGTTTGCATTCATGTGTCAGCTGCGAAATGCGTTAGTTCAGTCGCCCACGATAATAGGATCGCTTCTCGTTCCAATTATTCACAGTAAGCGAGTTACAAAGTGGCGTCCGTGGCACCCGACGCGAGGTGAGCCGACACACGTACACTACACAAGCTGCTCGGCTCGTAATATGACATTATCATTACTCAGCTAGACATGCTCCGTATGTCTCAATCCACTGTCGTTCTAATTCTAAAATACTTCCGTTTTCACATTCATTTGCATCCGAGGCAATCCTGTTTTGCATACAAATGAGACGATTTGAACCGTGTTCGTATATAATGTGAATATTTCCAACGACACATCAATAGCGAAGCTAAATATGCGCGAGGGATTTTCGGAGAAGTTTTCGGAATATTTATCACAAAGTTTTGGCAGGTTATTATTGATAAAATCAGAGATTCGCCGCGCGAATATAATTAAGTTCAGGAAGCTCGAGATAAGTCAAATCAGCAGGAAAACTGCCAGAATGAGAAATATTCTTAGGTGGACAAAGCGATGGCGCGCGGTCGATAGTGACGCCATAATTTGATCTCCTGAACGTGAGCCAAATCTTCTCCTCTCATTACAACTCCAACAAGGATGAGTGTACGATATCCTTTCACTGATAAATTGATTGCTTATACTCCTTTATTGAAAATGCGTAATCCGATTTAGAGACGAGGTTTTACAATCTTTATATAACTTACTTTTAAGAATAAAAGTTCCGAAGCTAAAATTTTTAAGTTTATTTTTATGGCAAATCCGGTGACCGAGTTTGTCGTATAACTTTGCTTGTATGTTTTAAAAAGAAGGCTGCATGGACTTTCTTTGCGTTATTAAATTCTACTTTTAAAACTAAAGTTTGCTTGGAATTGCAAAGTATTGTCGTAATTTCTTTTAATAGCCCGTATTTTATTGCTACACTGAAGTTTCAATAATCCTTACTTTACGTAACATACTACTATTAATTCGAAATAAAAGTGGCCAAAGTATTGACAAAAAACTTTATTTTAACTGATTAATATTATTTGCTGTGTAGTGTCGGCTTAGAATAGCACTACCCCATTTCTTCCGGTGGGTGTACGTAAGAGGCGACTAACGGTTTTGGGGCTTTTGAGGGATTTTTGGGCGATGCTGTTGGAGACCCATCACCGACAACCTTTATTTCACCATCTTATCACCACACAACTTCCAAAAATGGCTGAGGAATTTCTGATTTCTTAGCTCTGGCTACCCCTTCTAGGGATTTATGGCCGTGAGTATATGTATGTATGTATGTATTAATATTATATCAAGCTGTGTATTAAGCGTTTGGTGTTGGGTCAGTTCAAAATTGAATAATTTATATTGAATATTTGATATATATCATATTGTAAGTTGTATAAGAAGCGGTTCACTGTATAGTGGCTTAGAATAGCACTACCCCATTTCTTTCCGCGGTGTCTTAAGATACGACTTAGGGTATTGGGGGTAGTGATTGTTGGACGATGTGGTTATATTATTAATATTATATAATAATTTCCCCATTCAACTTCCAAAAGTGAGTATATGGAAGTATGTAAAATATGGCTCTATAAATATAGCGATGTTTTTATACTGCTTGGACGATGTAAGGATATTTTATTAACGAATAGTATTAAAGTCTCAAACACAGATAAATTGTAAATACTTCAAGCAGCAATTATAGACCATTAAAAATACTAGGACTCCCAAAGGAAATTAAAGATTTCTTCCGCAATTTAAAGGAAAACCAACGTCAGCCATATTAATCGTATTAGTACTGTAAATGCAAAAATGTTAATGTAAATGGAAATGTAATACTTTGAAATCAGCTTTTTAAACTATAACATACATACATACATACATATACTCACGGCTATATTTCCCTAGAAGGGGTAGCCAGAGCTAAGGAATTAGAAATTCCTCAGCTACTTTTGGAAGTTGAGTGGGGAAAATATGGTAAAAATAAAGGTTTTTAGTGATGGGTCTCCAACCGCATCGCCCAAAAATCCAATATAAAGCCCCGATACCCTTAGTCGCTTCTTACGACACCCGCGGGAAGAAAGGGGTAGCGACATTCTAAGCCGGCACTACACGGCAAAACTATAAACGGCACGTATTCGTGAAAAAAGGATGGTAAACATAGTTTTCATAACAAAACCGTTAACATACATGCATGTACTCGGTAAATACTCACGCCGTTAGTTCCTATTGGGGTTGGCAGAGACTATCGATCGTCACTTTGTACGATCCTGACAAACCTCTCTAGCTTCGTTTACTCTTTTAATCTTCATACTTCGGACACCTGCCTTTTTGAGCGCTCTCTATTTTGTCCAAATCCTCCGTGGTCGTCCTTTACTAACATCACCTTCCACGTTGTCTCTATAGATCTCTTTCACCAATTTACTATCATCCGTCCTCTCTATGTGTCTAAACAATCCCGACATTCCTTTTTCTACGCTTTTTACAATATCATCTTACACGCCGCACTTTTCACGAATCACGTTATTTCTCACTCAATCACATAACCTAACATTAGATTTTTTCTGAGGGACCTCATCTCTACTGCGTTTACTCTGCCAACCCAACTTTCGCTGCCATACATAAACTTTAAATATATTAATTAAATTACAGAAAAAATCCAATAGGAAGTAATATTTTATGTTATAATCTTACGCCCGATATCTGAATTAAGTATTCAAGCTGAGAACGAACTTAAGTATCGTTTTGTCTCATTCAGTTGTTAAGATTTCAATGCGATAGAACGATACTTAAGATGTTCTCAGCTCAGAATACTTGATTCAGAAATCGGCGTTATACGTAATATAAGTTATTGAAGTAACGGAGGTATACCTATGTACTTATGAGTTGGCTAGCGCCAACCATTACAGTTCAGCGCTTTTTTTGTAATTTTCTGTGCACTGTCTATTACTTTATTAGTTTCTTTTAATTCAAAGTTATTTATTAGTTTAAGGTCATGTTCATCGATTGATTGGCATCGACACAAAATACATAAACATAAACGTTCACGCCGTTTATCCCCGAAGGGGTTGGCAGAGGTACCAATACTTCTGAACTCACATGGCAGCGCCATCTAGTGTCCAGAGAAGGTACCCACGTTTTGCTTCGACAGTGTACTCACGTGATAGGGGGCAGGTCTATCGCCGTTTTGTACGAATACACTGTCACATGACTAAGTACAACTCAGCCATGTGGGTTTCCTCACGATGTTTTCCCTCACCGTTAACAACCATGATAAATTAACCACACATATGACTTTAGAAAAGACAAATTGGTGTAGGCCCGACCCAGGATTGGAACTCACGCCCTTCTGTTTTCGGGCGGGTGTTCTACCTACTGGACTATCATGTCGTCTCTAACATACATAACATACTAGAATAACTTATAAACTTAAAACATTTTTTTTCCTTTCAGAGTTTTTCTTTGTTGAGTTTTTTATTTGCCTGGTCACCACTATAATCTCGGATTGAACTCTCAGTCATCATAATTGTATTTAAAAATGTATGCTCAACCAATATAGACGTAGGTATAACCTAATTTTATTTATAACCTAAAATTAATAGAAAATTTAAAAAAACCAACTACTTTGTAAAAAACTATGATCTTAATTTTATTTTCAAATTAAAAAAAGATCAAGTTCGATGTATTTCAAGATTAATCAAATTCCGATCAAATGATTAAAAATAGAAAAATAACAAAATATACACGTCGAACGCATAACCTCCTCCGGTTTTCGTCGGTTGAAAAAAATATTTTTTTATCTAACGGTTTTAGTTTTCTAGATAGATTGTTGATTTAAATCATTGTCAAACTCATAACAGTTTAATTACACTTTGATCCCTTGACTACAAGAAATCTCGTTTATAGTGCTGTTGTCACAAACAGTTCATGCAGTGAATAGCTGGGTCACTCGAGATGAGTGATTGACTTATACTGATTGGAAATGAAACTACCAGGTTATTCAATAAATGCGGAAATCTTTTTCCCAAGAATGGAGTTTCGACATTTACATACATATACTCACGGCTATAAATCCCTCGAAGGGGTAGCTAGAGCTAAGAAATTATAAATTCCTCAACCATTTTTGGAAAGTTAAGTGGGGAAAAGATCATAAAATAAAAGTTGTTGGTGATGGGTCTCCCACCACATCGTCCAATGTTCCCTTCAAAGCCCCAATACCGTTAGTCGCCTCTTACGTACACCCACCGGAAGAAACGGGGTAGTGTTATTCTAAGCCGACACTACACAGCGTTTTGTTGCCAAGCTTTTGATAATTATGCATAATTAAGTGGGAGAAAAGTGCAATTCTAAGCCGGCACTACACAGCACATTCAACATTTACTATATGAGAAATGCGCCCAGAATGAGCCAAAAGTTTCTAAAAAGATAACCGTATACACATAATATAACATGGGACATTAAACTGGATCTCCAACCGCATCGGCCAAAAACTACTTGAAAAAGCCCCATACCCTTAAATCACCCGTGGGTAGAAAAGGGTAGTGACATTCCAAGCCAGTACTATACGGCAATTCATTTTTAAAATATTTAATTTAAGTCCAACAGTAAATAGTATCAAGCGAAGCGCGAAAGTCTTGTGAGAATCATACTAAGTGTATATCCATGGTCTCTGTCTAGACCACTGGGGACTAATAGCGTAAGAATATACCATCATGCATTTAAAATGCTTTATGTTTGAGTAGCTATTTTTCCTCCCTAGTTCCTAAACTTATTGAAAGCTCACTAAAACACTAAACTTGGAATTCGTGGTTATCCTCTTAGTATGATTACGCTAGCCATTTATATTTTACATTCCATTCCAAAGGTGTAACAACCTGCAAAAGCTAGACGAGCCGAGAATTTCCTAAGGGAGAAAAGTACCTACATCAATATCCTGTTAAGATTCGGTCCGGCTGAGCGGCTGCCCACGAACCACAAAACTCGTTTAAATCTTGCGCTTCACACCACAACATTGCATGCTCCCAATTTATCTTCCAATTTACATCAGATTTCACCTCTCTCCAGGAATACTACAACATTATTTAATGTTTTTTGACATGAATTCCTCATGTGGGGATTATTACTCATAAATTAAAGATGTTATTAAAGGAAAGAATAATTTCGACACTGGCGGGGTTCGAACCCGCGACCTTCGGGTATACGCCCCCGTCGCTCTGCCAACTGAGCTACAGTGTCAGTTGGCATCCAGCGCGAAATTTCTCTATCCTTTGTTTCTTTTTTTTTTTACACGTTCAAGTAGTGTTTGCGTTTCCTACCTCCGAACTTACTACTTGAACGTGTAAAAAAAAGAAACAAAGGATAGAGAAATTTCGCGCTGGATGCCAACTGACACTGTAGCTCAGTTGGCAGAGCGACGGGGCCGTATACCCGAAGGTCGCGGGTTCGAACCCCGCCAGTGTCGAAATTTTTCTTTCCTTTAATAACATCTTTTATTTATGAATACTACAACATTTATTCGAAGATTGAATATTAAACTTTAAAACAGGCACTTTGGAAAGAAAAATCCGTAGAAACTAGATTAACAATAGCGGGATGAAACATCATAAATAGTGAAGTAGATACAGCTCGGAGCTCAACGTAAAGTAAATCTTTTTTCATTATCTCGGGTAGAGTAGATGTACTCGAATTTCTATTTTGTTTCTATCCAGTTTTCAACGTTAAGGTATGTTAGTGGAGATGTTCGTTAATATTGCCTAATAAGACACGATTTTTGTATGAACTCTGTATTCTCGATGCAGTGAGGTATAGCTAACTGTGTTAATTAATTTACTAAAGACATGTCATTTCTAGAGATAACTATTGAATGCAAATAACAATGGGGACCCGTTATGGAGGTTAAGTTATGCAGCCTATGCCTATGCCTAGCCGTACGTAAAATTAGAGAAGTATCAAATATTGAAACAGCCCGTATTGTTTATTTTAGCTATTTTCATAGCATTATATCCTATGATTTTCTATTTAGGGTTAGAGCAGCAGATGTGAATAAGGTATTTGTTTTGCAAAAGAGAGATATCTGGTTTATTTACATGCTAAGCTCAAGGAATAATAGCCGCGCGAAACGTTTAAAAAAATTGGCATTTTAACTATTGTAAATATGAGAATGTTACATAACATAACATAACCACAAAACGAATCGAGCCGCGCCCGTTCGTGCCGCGCCGAAGACTGTTGGAGACGACGATGGATTTACCCTGGTTGGGAAAAAACCCAAACGTCGTGCTAACAACAGGAATAAGCGTGGTACCGTCCCAGCAGCCTCGTGCCCCTTGAAGGCTGCAACACCGGTACTGAATATTTATATATCACGAGTAGCTCCACAGATGACGCACAATGATATCTTGCGTCACATTGAGCAGACGAGCCTCGGTCCCATAACCGTGCTCAACATCTCACGTCTGGAGCCCAGTAGGCCTACTAACTTCAAATCCTACTGGCTCCAGGTTCCCGCAGTCCACGAGAAGATTCTGCTAGGAGAGAATTTTTGGCCTGAGGGAATAGTGTTCCGGCGCTTCAGGGCTGCGCGTCAGAAATCAAAGCCTCTGCCTCCCAAATTGTAAAATACTAACATAGACTAAGTTTACTAATATTATATGGACCTTGTTGTCTGATAATAAATGATTTATTATAAACGTTCACGGCGAATATCCCCGAAGGGGTTGGCAGTGGTAGTAATACTTCTGATCATAACGTGACTTTGTCACCTGGTGTTCAGAGTACCCACGTTTTGTTTGGACAGTGTACTCACGTGATAGGGGGTAGACCTATCGCCGTTTTGTAGGAATACACTGTCACATGACATGTGGGTTTCCTCACGATGTCTTGAGAGAATCTTCTTTACGCTAAAAAGAAAATAAACATTATATTAAGGAAAAAACATTTTTACACCAGCAGCACTCAATTAGTAATAACCATGATGTTTTCATGAATAAAGCGTTCTTATTAGAAAATAAAGCAGTTCACCTAAAGTTTGTGATAATAATTATTAACACTAGAAATAGGAAAAAACTCCATATACCGACGTTAGACTGAACAAAGTAAGTAACTCTATTATGGGACTCCACCTTCACATGATGATTAATAGAGTAAGATCCCGGTGCCCCCAGACGTTACTTACATACATACATACATATTCTCACACCGTTAGTTCCCATTGGGGTAGGCAGAGACTATCGATCGCCACTTTGTACGATCCTGGCAAACCTCTCTAGCTTCATTCACATCCATCAATCTTTTCATACATGCTCTTTTATTCTTCGTACTTCGGACACCTGCCTTTTTGAGCACATTTTCTATTTGATCTAAATGTGTCCTCCGAGGTCGTCCTCTACTAACATTACCTTCCACATTGGCTCTATATATCTCTTTCACCACTTTACTGTCATCCATCCTCTCTACGTGCCCAAACCATCTCAACATTCCTTTTTCTATCTTTCTTACAATATCATCTTTTACACCACACCTTTCACGAATCACATCATTCCTCACACGATCACATAACCTTACATTACAAACTTTTCTGAGGGATCTCATTTCTACTGCATTTACTCTGCTTTCATGCTTCTTCTGCCACACCCAACATTCACTGCCATACATAAGCGTAGGAACGAGGACAGCATCATGCACAGCCATTCAGGCCTTATCGGACACCGATTGACTAGACATGAGACTATCCAGTGCTCCATTTACCGCATTACCCTTTTTTACTCTTCTTTCAATGTCTTCATCACACTTTCCATCCCTAGTAAACAAACTTCCCAGATATACGAACTCTTTCACTTGTTCCACTTTCTTACCATTGATCTCAATCACGCATTCAGTCATATTCTCCTCTCTCTCGAAAACCATGGTTTTGGTTTTATCCACATTTACTCTCATTCCTTTTCTTTCAAACGACGCACATGCGATATTCATCATCTCTTGCAACTCCTCAACCGACGATGCAAGTAACACTTGATCATCAGCATATAAGAGGCATTTGATGACGAATCCACCCATTCTCAGTCCATAATCACTTTCACACAACTCTATCAGACGGTCATCCATGAACAAACTGAAGAGCCACGGAGAAGCTACACATCCCTGTCGGACACCCCTAGAGATACCGAACCAGTCTGTGTTTTCCCCGTTTATTCTTACACATGCACTAGAATCCTCATAGAGTGATACCAGTGCACGTAAAAGTTGGCTCCCCAAGCCGAACTTGGATAACACCTCCCACAAATACTTCCTTACCACCCTATCATACGCCTTCTCTAAATCTATGAAGGAGCAATACACTTTTCGATTCTTGGCTAAGAACTTTTCAGTGATGCTCCTTAAAGAGAAGATTTGATCCATACATCCCATTCCCTTTCTAAATCCTGCTTGCACATCCCAAATTTTGTCATCTGTTTCATTCATCACTCTTTCAATCAATACCTTTGCATACAATTTACCGACAACACTGAGTAGGCTGATTCCGCGGTAGTTTTTAGCTTCCTGGTGTGACCCTTTTCCTTTATATAAGGGCACAATTACTGCCCTGCACCAATCTCGTGGTACTTTACCACTCGACCAACACTTTTGAAAAAGGAAGTACAGCCAGGGAGCCACCAACCCTTTACCAGCCCTCAGCATTTCGATACTTATCCTATCATACCCTGCCGCTTTCCCTACTTTCATACTTTTCAATGCTTTCATTACTTCTTCCATACTAATCTCACTGTCACTACTGTCACCCAATGCCTCATTCCAGTCAACATTGCTGCCAATTGGCGAAGAAATAGGTGAATCCTCTTTTTCAAAGAGTCCCTCAAAATAGTTCTTCCATACTCGTCTTATGCTACTTTCATCCGTCGCCAATTCACCCTGTTCATCTCTCACTACATTCACTCTCGTGTTTTGGGAAACTCCCTTTTCTTTCCGGATATATTTCCAGAACAACTTTTGGTTATTCCGGAAATTATCAGGGAGTTTCCTCTCACACCATTCTATCATATCACGCTTTTTCTTTTCTATTTTCTTCTTAACCTCATTCTTAACACTCTTATATTCATCTTCACTATTCTTCACTACATCATCTGTTACTCTCGCATCCATTCGTTTACTAGCTTTAATCGCTAGTAAATCTAACCAAGCTTTCTTCTTATCTCCAACTGCCTCTTTCACATCTTTATCCCACCAACTTGTTGGTGGTCTATTTGTTCTTTTACTCAATCCACATACTTCCGTCGCACATTCAACCATTGACGATTTGAGCACATCCCATACTTCTTCTATTTACAATTCATCCTTCATCTCCACGCAAATTAGCCTGTCGTCCAATTTCTTCATATATTCATCTCTAATATTTTCATCCTCTTCCAATTTCTCCACTTTTATTCTCGCAAATTCAGTTGTTGACACTTTGGCCCTGTGACGCCAACGCTTGCACAGTATCCTCAATCGTGATATTACGAGGAAGTGATCTGTGCCAACGTTAATGCCCCTGTAGACTCTGGTGTCAACAACCTTTGCTCTTAGCCTTTCATCCACTATCACAAAATCTATCATACTTCTCTCGCTTCCCCTCTGTCTAGTATACATATGGATATCTTTGTGTTCAAACAACGTGTTCGTAACACAAAGATTCCTCCCCAAACATACATCAATCACTTTCTCCCCATTCTCGTTCACTCTTTTATCACCAAACTTTCCTAAAACTCTTTCACAACCGTTGCGTGACACCCCAACCCAACCATTGAAATCTCCTAACATAACAATTTTCTCATTTTCATCACACCCATTCGCAACATCGTCTAACAAATTCCAAAACTCCTCCCTCTCGGATAGTGATTTGGACATGTCCGGAGCATACACACAAATTATGCGCATCCGGACCAGCCCCACTTTGACCTTTATCCATAGGAGCCTTGGACTCACACATGCATAATCTTTCATGCACTTAGCCATCCTTTCAGATATTAGAAGTCCCACGCCTTGGCAAGCTCTGTCACTCTCGGCAACTCCCGACCAGATAGCTGTAAATGGGCCAAGTTGTGAAACCTCTTTTTCCTTGCGCTTCGTTTCATTTACACACAGAAAATCTAGGTTTCTTTCTTCCATAATCAAACATACTTCATCTAATTTTTCATGCATCCCTCCACACAAATTCATCGTACCAAAGCGGGTCTCTTCAGCCCACTTTTCGCCCCGCGAGGAACCACGGCGTGATAGGTGGCGAGCCATATCGCCGCCATCGTGTTTTATTTTTGATTGGAAAAACATTTGGACCCCACGAAAAGCAAGGGAAATGAACTGTCCGCCTAGCCAGAGCCCCGCTTGACTAGGTAAGGTTATTTAGTACCCGGAGTGCACCAAGCTCCGGGACGGCGGCACGCTAGAGACCAGGCTCACCCCTGGCCACGCATCCCTCGGCACGGCAGACCTTGGATTGGTGTAAGGGTGAAGATGGAAAAGCCCTGTTCCCTTAGTCGACTCCTACGAAACACCCACGGGACGAGATGGGGTAGTGCTATTCTATGCCGACACTACACAGCAGACGTTACTTATTTTCTCATAAGAAATATAAATGTGATAAAGTAGTGTTAGTACGTACTTTGAGTGTGTGCATACCTGCTACCTTGGGTCGACGGCCAATTCATAGGTACCAGGTGCTAAAGGTAGATAAATTCAGTGCTGATTTTTCTTAAATTCTGAGTGCTGATTTCTACATATGTTTTAGATATTGTTGTTAAAAATTAATATTCATTATTGCCAGACACTTTCCATCGGCGCTTACCCTTACCAGACGCTTTAAAACTTAAAAAAAATTAACATATTCTTACTTACAATCTCACTCTTGATTTTTATGTATGATACTTGGGGAACTATTTGAACACCTCTGGTCAGCAACCAGACCAATTGGAGGGGTCAAATATCCCCCCAGACATACATAAAGTGTCGCTATGTGTATAAGCGGGCAATATGCATCATTTAAAAAATGATGACTCCCATGTGTGGATATTGACTGGCACTGGAAAAAGTTAGATACACTGATATCACTGAGATTTATAAACATTTAGGACCTACATTAAGCCGTTGCTTGCCAGGATTTTACGCAATAACTGGTTGTGATTACAATTCAGCTTTTTTTAGAAAAGGCAAGCAAAGGCCATTTTATGTATTGAAAAAAAAAGTAGAATACCAGATAGCATATATGAAACTCGGCGATGTAGACTTATTCAGTGACTTAGAACTGGAGCAAAATGTGTTCAACACTATACAAAAATTTATTTGTGAACTATACAACGTGACCGGAATAATTGACGTAGATGCTGCCCGACTCCAGCTCTTCATCAACACTTATATGGTTTGTGACGTAAATTAAGAGTTCAATCGTAAAAATGTGAAAAACTTTGATGCTAGTAATTTACCACCAAGGAAAAGTGATAAGATAATAATCCGAAAGAAGAAAGACATGTATAGCTTTGTATAATTTTAAGATTTAATAAACATGATTTTTTTAAATAGTAGTATTCAATTTAATTCGATGATAAGATGTGAAACATAGGTTAAAGAAACTTATATTTATTATTTATAAAATTTTCTTAACCCAGATCACTTTAAGATACCTTGTAATCTTCAGGTTCGATTCCATTTTGTTTGTAACGAATCTTTAATCTCTCTTGATTATATCGAACAGAGCAGAATTTTAGCGACACTTTATGTGTGTCTGGGGGGATGTTTGACCCCTCCAATTGGTCTGGTTGCTGACCAGAGGTGTTCAAATAGTTCCCCAAGTATCATACATAAAAATCAAGAGTGAGATTGTAAGTAAGAATATGTTTTTTTTTTAAATCTTTAAAGCGTCTGGTAAGGGTAAGCGCCGATGGAAAGTGTCTGGCAATAATGACTATTAATTTTTAACAACAATATCTAAAACATATGTAAAAATCAGCACTGAGAATTTAAGAAAAATCAGTACTGTATTTATCTACCTTTAGCACCTGGTACCAACGAATTGGCCGTCGACCCAAGGTAGCAGGTATGCACACACTCAAAGTACGTACTAACACTACTTTATCCCATTTATATTTCTTGTGAGAAAATAAGTAACGTCTGGGGGCACCGGGATCTTGGACTATAAAATTCCCACTGAAATTTTGGAATTTCCAAAAAAAAACCTTGTAAAAAAACCTACAACAAAGTTCAATTTTTTTTAAATGATAAGGACCCATCGCGCGCACGTACCCTGTTCTAGTTATTCCTAGGAATAATAGTCTGGTGAGGACTATTACACCCACATAAAGTAAATCTGATTTAATTATGTGTAAAAAAGTAAAGTTGGTTCGATCGATTAGAAAATCATTTAGCTAAAAGTATAGAAGCATGTAAAAAAGTTAATGTTAACTTTTTGAGATAAGAATACATAAATATGCACATACGATATCGAATTATACTATCTCGTCATAGATGAAGAAGCCAATTATCGTTAGACGTTATCATGAACTGATAAAATCTTATATTTCTTATTAGAGTTAATTTAATTTTGACTGTTAAGGTCATTCTCCTGAAAAAAATTAAAGATTGTTAGGATTCTTTTTTCTTAGTTTTTTCTTTTATTACGAATCTGAAGTGAGTACCCGCAAAATAATAGTTTTGCAATTGGTTCATAGAAATGAAGTAACAACAAACAAGGATTTAAAATAAAAACTACTCCGTTTTTAACGGGTCAAAAATATTCTTTATCGACAAAAATATGTCCTACCCAGGTGGAGTCCACAGAGAAGGAGAGTCCACGATGGACGTGTCAGCAGACCTGACCGAGCTGGGTCGCAGCCGCACGCTGGTGGTGTGCAGCGGAGTCAAGTCGATCTTGGATATCGGTCGGACCCTCGAATATTTGGTAACTCTATATATAAAGAGCTAAAAATTAAGGATAAGAACATTACAACCTTGATAGGAAATTCAAAATCTGGCAACCGTGGTATATAGTTTGTCTGCAGTTTCCAAGTTGATGTTTTTATTTAAAAAAAATGCTTAATACATTTTTTGATTTGGCGTTCAACAATTGTTTGGTGAAATAAACTAAAAATATTAAATAACATCCGATTTAAAATTTTATCTAGTTTACATATATACACTATATACTAACGACTATAAATCCCAAAAGAGGATAGCAAGAGCTTTAGAATAAGAAATTCCTCAACTGCTATTGAAAGTTGACAAGTCGCAATCCCCAACTATCACTCAAATATGTCATTATCAAAAGTTTACAAAGGATAAGGAGAGGGTATGCCGATTTCTAGTGCACTCTGTGAGATCATTTAATTTGTTCTTTTTATAGGACAATATTCATGACATTTTGCTCAGTAAAGGGCAGTTTAGAAAAAGTTATTCTCAAAATTCTAAAAGCAATTTTCTGAAAAAAACTTATATTTTTAATAAAAGGGCTTCAGAATCACGGCACTGTCAAAAAATGTAGTGCCTGTAATACCCACAGGTGTAGGTACAAACCCAAAACACTTACACAAAAGGGCTTACACCAATGATGTGTCTTGTCTAGAATCATAATGTATTTTTTTAAATAAAGGTTGTTAACGATAAGAAACAACATTGTGATACAACCAGGGGGGGTAAACAAAGTAGACTAAATGGTAATTGTACTATAATCTGATGGTCACAATTTAATGCTTAAAAAATTACTCTCTTTTCATAAGGATGATGCCCAGACTATTGATAAAAATCTCATGTGATATTCTGTAGTAGTATCTCTACCAACCGTTTGACGACAAACGGCGTAAAATATGTGCAGTTAATCTTACCAGCATCTGTAAACCTAACTTCCAATTAAGGACAAGGTTTATGGAGGTAAGAGCAAAATTCACTTAGAGTAATAAAGCTGAAAGTTACCACTTTTTGTGCAAGACAACGTAAACTCGTAAGACTTTTACGCTCACATGACATGAGGCTTACATTCTATCCTCTACCAACTGCTTGACGACAAACGGCGTAAAATATGTGCAGTTAATCTTACCAGCATCTGTAAACCTAACTTCCAATTAGGAACAAGGTTTTATGGAGGTTAGAGCAAAATTCACTTAGAGTAATAAAGCTGAAAATTAGCACTCTTTGTGTAAGACAACGTAAACACGTAAGACTTTTACGCTCACATGACATGAGGCTTACATTCTATCTCGTACAAGTAAAGAGGTTTTACTTTATTTTAGAAAGGCTTTAGCTTTTAGTGCTGCTAGAAAATAAATGAGCTATATTAAGTTATTATCAATTTACTCTTCATTTTGAGATATGGGTATAATGTTGATGAACAACATATACATACATACATATACTCACTGCTATAAATCCCTTGAAGTGGTAGCCAGAGCTAGGGAATTAGAAATTCCTCACCCACTTTTGGAAGTTGCGTGGGGAAAAGATGGTGAAATGAAGGTTGTTGGTGATGGGTCTCCAACCGCATCTGTTCTCTTAGTTGCATTTACAGCATTGCATTGTCTGCCAGTGTTGTGCATGTTCTCGGTGACTTTTCAGTTTATTCTTGGATGACTGTCTGACACAGTTACGTGAAAGTGATTATGGACTGAGAAAGGGCTGATTTATCCTTAAATACCTCTTATAAACCGACGATCAAATGTTACTTGAGAGATTGGTGATGCGTCTAAGTCGCTTTGTACGACATCCACATGAAAAATAGCTTAGTGATATTCGACGCGGTTAGCTTACAAATCTACGTTTTGAAATTTATGAGATGGCATTTTGTAAATTACAACTTAATTATTTGTTTATTTTTATACATACAGGAAACGCAAGGAGTGTGTGTCTGTTCTTTCGGAGAGTCATACGATTTCCCAGCGTTTTATACCAGAAAATCTGGCTTCAAAGCCCCGCACCGAGCCCGTGATGCTGAACACGCTGCCAACATAGCGTTGTCTGCCAGGAAATTAGGGTTGCAATCTGGAATTTTAGTTGCCGTGCCATTGCCACAGGAATATGCTATGAGTGGTATGTATGATTTTGTGGCGGGGCGGTCGGTGCTTCTAGTCCTCATATCTAGTGGCTGGAAGACTACTCTTCAAATTTCAAATTCAAATTCAAATATATTTATTGCAAGTCACATTGTGGGATTAGGTGGTAATGAGTTGACTAGATACAAATGTGACACCCTGTAAGGGCGCAGCAACCTAAGAGGCTTAAAATTACTTAAGTATTCTATAAATTAACATGCATAAAATTAGAATTATATTGTAAAAATTTTATACAAAAAAAAAAAGAATTCAAAATTAATACAAAATAAACATCGTACATTATTAAAAAATATCAGATTAAATTATTATGAAATTAAAGTTACAATTTAGGCAGGCACCAATTAATTGTTAAAGATTGTATAGTTTATTTACCATTATCATTAAAAAAGTCTGTAATTGTGTAGTAGCTCTTTTCAATAAGGAATCTCTTTAGGGATGTGATGAACATTCCGTACGTCTCTGAATTTTTGATTACATTTGGAACTGAATTATAAATCTTGATAGACATAGCGTGGGGCCCTGCTGTATACATCTTTAATTTTGAGAAGGTAGTTTTCAGTTGATTTTGTTATCTATCATTTCTTCTAATTATCTTAATTGGGGAGTATAAGTTCGATTGTTTCTTAACAAATTTACATTATTCCAGTATATATATAGATGTGAGTGTTAGTATACTATATTTTTTAAAATAAGGCTTACAAGAATCCCTTTGATCTATATTTGCTAAGATTCTAATACATTTCTTCTGTAGCGTGAACACATCTTTTACATTAGTGGAGTTTCCCCATAAAACAATACCATAAGAGAGTCTAGAATGAGCATATGCATAGTATGCTGAAAGAGCAGCTTTGAAATCTGTAACTTTTTTTAAGTGAATAAGTGCATAGATGAAAGAAGATAATTTTTTTGATAAATTTTCAATATGCATTTTCCAGTTTAAGTGGTGGTCTAGATCAATTCCTAATAGCTTAGCTGTCTCAACCGTTTTTATTTGAGTGTTCTGGTATTTATAATTGAGTTCTAGCGGTTTTCTTTGGTATGGGCCGAATTGTTTTAAATTAGTTTTGGAGAAATTTAGCGCGAGGTTGTGGTCTTCGAGCCACACTGTTATCGTGTCTAGGGTCTCATTCAGTTTAATCTCTAGCTCTTCGACTTCAGAGCAAGTGAATAAAAAAGAAATATCATCCGCAAATAAGATGCATTTTTCGTTTAGTATTGCTGGCAGATCGTTTATATAGATAATGAATAAGATACATCCGAGGACACTACCTTGCGGGATAGAGCCAGTGACCGGGATAAGATCAGACCTAATTTGCTCTATTTTTCTCGTCCTTTAATCAGCAATTTCAACTTCGACATATTGGTGTCTTTGCTCAAGATAAGACGCAAACCATTTATAAGCCTCTCCGCGAATTCCAGTCCCGTTAAGTTTGCTAAGTAGAATTTCGTGGTTGACTCTATCATATGCCTTGCTCATATCTAGTAATAGTCCTACTGCGTATTTTTGGCTATTAATTGAGTCTAAAATCATTTGCACATATTTATATACAGCTAGTGTTGTTGACCTGTTTTTCCTTAATCCGTGCTGTGGGTCACAAAATATATTATATTTTTCATAGAACGAGTAAAGACGCGCTGCCATCGCACTCTCAAAAATCTTAGATGATGTAGTTAGTTGGGCAATGGGGCGATAGTTATTAGGGTCTGTTTTGATGCTCTTTTTATATATAGGTTTAACTAGTGCTGTTTTAAGTGCTTCTGGAAAAACACCTTCGATAAAAGATTGGTTAATTAGATTAGTATAAGGAACAGTAAGTTCGGCTGCGCATTTTTTTATTAACGAGGGAGGAAGTTCATCTATTCCTGAGCTACATTTGTTTTTAAGATTTTTAATAATGTTATGGACTTCTTTTGGTTCAACTAGATGTAAGAAAAAAGTATTTTGTATTATATTTACAGGTTTAATTTTTTGTTTAGCTTGCAAAGAGAGCGGTTTTGAATTTCCTACCGAAGTGAAGAAATCATTAAAAGTATTAGCAATTATTTTTGGGCAGTCCACTAAAGTATTATAAATTTTAAGTTGAATATTGTTTTTAATTCGAGAAGGCATCTTGTTAGTTTCATTGTGTATTATTTGCCACATGGTTCGGGTTTTATTTTCCTGTGTATTGAATTTACGTATGTTGTAGAGTTTTTTCGATTTCTTTGCTAGTTTTTTTAGGATTTTTGAATAGGTTTTGTGGTGTTCCTTTAGGACAGTACTTTTTGTTTGAGAAGCTAGTATTCTAAGTAATCTTTTATTACGGCATGATATTTTTATTCCTTTAGTTAGATAGGGTTTTTTTGATTTGGTATAAACTTTTAGCTGTGTTCGTGGTATACATAGATCAAGAATTTTCCGTAGAGATTCAATGAATGAATTAAAATTGTCATTTACAGATTTATTAGATGTTAGTTTATCGTCCCAATTTATACTTATGAGTTCGTTTTTAAATTTAATTATATTTTTTTCTGAGAAAATTCTACGATTTGTGTAAAAGTATGGTATGCGTGACTGCTCTATTGGCATCGCGAATGTAACTCCTTTGTGATCTGAAAACCCAAATTCTGTTACATTGATAAAGCAGTCTTTGTCATTGAAATTTACAAACAATAAATCTAGGCATGTAGAGCTAGATGCTGTTACTCTAGTTGGGTGTTTTACTTTTTGGATGAAGTTATATGTTAACATAAGGTTAGATAGTCTTTGTTTCAGATTTTTGTGCTTACTCTTTGGCATAAAATCAACGTTAAAATCCCCCCCTATAATGATGTTTTTGTTATTTTCTTTTGTGTGAATGATACTTAAAAGTTTTTCTAGTTTATCAAAGAATACATCAATTTCTCTACTACAGTCTGGCCAATATAAGCAGATTAGTAATATATTTAACTTATTTAACTCTACTGCGCATATCTCAAAAATATACTCGAAAGACAAGTTATTCAAATCGACTCTATCTTTACTTTCACAGTCATTAGATAAAATAATGCATGTACCTCCACAGTCAAACCTTTCGCGGCAGAAAGAAGCTCGTACTGTGTAATTGTTTATGGAAAGTAATTCAATTTTTTCCTTTTTCATCCATGTTTCTGTAATACAAATAGCTTGAATTTTGGGGTTTTCTTCCAGGTAAGCTTCAAGTAAGTGTGTTTTGTTGTTAAGGCTCTGCATATTTTGGTAGAGAATTTCAAATCGATTGGCCTGCACGAAATGTAGGGTTCTGGTCTCTTCTATTATTTTGTTTAGTGCAGTTGTGTATATCAGTTTCGTGGGTACTGCTGATGTTTATGTTTCTCAGGTCCCGGCCTCCTCCGTTATTTTGTATTTTATTTACATGGTTGTTTTCATGGTATATTTCGTCACTGACTGTGATTGGTTTGCCTTTTATGTACAGTATATTGTTCCTTATTACTGCATGCAATCTCTTTTCCCTGGCTTTTAGCATTTTTTCTCTTAATATTTTGCGGTCTTTTCTTGCTTTTTCTCCTAAGTATTCGGCAACTGATAGTAGGGTTCCTTCTAGGTAGTGTTTATTTTCTAATATGTATTTTACCATTTTTTTGCTTATGAGTTCGACTACTACTGGTCGGTTTCTGCTCTGATATTTACCTAGTCTGTAGGTATCTTCAATGGAGCCATACAGATCTATATTCAATGTGTCTCGGAATGTTTCTATAAGACGTATTTCAAACTCGTATTCGGTTTCTTGGTAATACTCCTGTAGTCCATATATTACAATTTTTTTGCTATCGCTTTCATATGGTTGTTCTGTTTGTGAGGTAGAGAACTTGTTGAGTAGTTCTTTTATTTCTTTTTTAAGAGATATATTTTCTTGTTCCAGCGTTAAAATTTTACTATTTATTTGTTCTAATTCTGTCTGCCTTTCAATATTCTGTGAGTTCAAGTAGTTAATATCGTTTGTAATATCATCCTTTAGTTTGGAGATAGCCTTATTTATTTCTATTTGGATTGTACTCTGTAATTCAGATATTATAGATGAATTATTTTCCCTTAGTTTCTTTGTTATAATTTTGCTTAAGTTTTCTACCGTTAATTCCGTGTTTTCTGCCGTAAGTTTCGTGTTTGTTTCAGTTTGGGTGGAATTATCCATTTCAATGGTGTCGCCTAAGATACTAAAGCTATCTGAAAACCTGGTGGAATCTGGGTTTTTTCGATCAGTTAGTTTTTTTCTGGTAGTGATATTGTTTCCTTCAGGTATTGATTTTATTAGATCATTATATTTAGGGTTAATGGGTTTATCGGTGTTTCCCATTTTCGGAGTCTTACTAAGGGCCAGCGCTGACTGCCGGCATGGCATGGCATGGCATGGCAAAGGATTTCGGTACAGATATAGCATTTTTAATCTTATTACCATGAGTATAGAATTCATTTTACTTCATTTTGACACAACGATGCCGACGTTCTGTCCTACCGCGGCCTCCCTCAGCATCGTTGTGTCAAAATGAATTCTATATGCATGGCAATAAGATTAAAAATGCTGTATCTATACCGAAATCCTTTGCCATGCCATGCCGGCAGTGAGCGCCGGCCCTTAGACAACCTGGACATTTCCATGTTTTCCTGTGTTCACCAGTCATAGTATTGAGATATCTTTGTATTGACACATTTGCGCATTCGATATCGTAGGTGTTGCTGCACAGACTACATGTGAGAAACTGACGATTAGGGATATTTTGTTGACATCCCGCACACTTCAGATCCATGTTTTTATGCTTTTATTATAAAAGTTCTATTTATGATAAGTAAGTAAGTAAGTAGGGCTGTTTAGATTCCTGTTTATTATCTTCAGTATTATATATATATATATATATCAATTTAGTGCCCTCTAGTAGTGAGTAGTGGAATTAACTTAATCTTGTATTGAGTATTTAACAATTTAGTATAGTAGTTCTGAGTTTATTTGCTAGATGTCACTAGGTTGTATTATCAATATCAATACATAGTATAAAACAAAGTCGCTTTCGCTGTATGTCCGTATGTATGCTTAGATCTTTAAAACTACGCAACGGATTTTGATGCGGTTTCTTTTAATAGATAGAGTGATTCTTAAGGAAGGTTTGTATGTATAATAAATGCATAATATAGTAGAGAAACACTGATAAATTTAAAGATTTCTAATGTGATGTCGTAAATAAGCACGTTTTTATGCGCTTATATTGCAAACGCTGGCTGAATCCTACGAGATAGACCAAAATAATGTACTACAGTATTGTTCACCTTAAAAAGTTCAACAAAAAAGTCCGCGATGGTATATATGTCTATCTCTAGGGATAACCCAGCATAACCATTTTTATTCTTTACTAAAAAATGGTTATTTACGAAGTGATTTTAAACAATACAGCATAAATCCTTATTCAATTAAGTACCTTAAATAAATTGTGCATTTATTATAGATCAATATGCTTTTTACAGCATGTAATTTAAGTGAATATTACCGAAGATATTACAAATTTAAAATGCAGGGTCGTAGTTGTTTGCGCCGGCCGGCGCGTGCCTATAAATAGCGCGTCTATGGCCGCGCTTCGCCATCCTATCCGACTTAGCTTAGGTACACTCCTTTTCACCGCCAGGGCGGCCTTCAGCCGCCCGGCACAACACATCAAGGTGACGCCGCATAGGCCGCAGGGCCAGCAGCACCGAGCCGGAGGGGTTTTAGTCGGTTAAAGTCGGTAAGATCCATGAGTTTCCCCTCCGGTAAACAAAAAAAAAAAAAAAAAGCGCTTCCCCTTATAGCACTTTATGATTTGCAGCGATCGCACGTGTTTATCGGAGCTCTCTAGCGAGGAAAATATCAAGAATTAATTAAACTGAATAGAATAAGTATCTTTTGTTGTTGATTATCTTTTAATTTTAGTTAGCGACATGATAGTCCAGTGGGTAGAACACCCGCCCAAAAACAGAAGGGCGTGAGTTCCAATCCTGGGACGGGCCTACACCAATTTGTCTTTTCTAAAGTCATATGTGTGGTTAATTTATCATGGTTGCTAACGGTGAGGGAAAACATCGTGAGGAAACCCACATGGCTGAGTTGTACTTAGTCATGTGACAGTGTATTCGTACAAAACGGCGATAGGCCTGCCCCCTATCACGTGAGTACACTGTCTAAGCAAAACGTGGGTACCTTCTCTGGAAACTAGATGGCGCTTGCCATGTGAGTTCAGGAGTATCGGTACCTCTGCCAACCCCTTCGGGGATAAACGGCGTGAACGTTTACGTTTACGTTTACGTTACGTTTTTTTAGTTATTAGTATTGTAAGTACATTAGGTTAGATAGGATTAGCTTAAAACCATATTTCTTGGTATTTCTTCCATTAAGACTTTGATTTGAATTTAGAGTTGAGACAATTTAGTATTAGGGCGAGCATTTTCAATTGTTGAAAATTATAGTTAAGTTCATAAAAGAACTGAATAGAATAGGTATATTTTGTTGTTGATAATCTTTTGTTTTTAGTCGAAAGAATAGTAAGTAAATATTTTTTATTGCACTGTACTACATACTACATGCTGTACTAGGTATATTTTGCATTGCACCCGTGCGAAGCCGGGGCGGGTCGCTAGTTTATAATAATTTGAATTGTTGGATTCGTTGGGTCCAAGGGTCATTTATATTGTTCACTGGTTCTTGTAAAGTTATTGATGTTTGTAGGCAGAATTTATCACTGAGGAGTTATAATATAGTCACTTTTCACTGTTTTACATATTTTGTGTTTATTATTTGTATTTTCGAGAAGTTATTTGTATATCCTTATATTGCACTTTTGAACACTTTAATGCGAATATTCACTGAGATAACACTATCACTTATAATTTGATCTTTTCCGAGTATTTCTATATATCTATTTGTTGATTCTTATAATTTTTATCGTGGTAAATATTTAAATTACGCGGAGTTAATGTTTTCCGTGGCACTAGCGCCCTCACGATTCAACGAATTTGCAACGATAATTTAACTCGTATATCTTCTAAAATGCTGTGTTGTGTCGGCCTAGAATAACACTACCCCATTTCTTCCGGTGGGTGTACGTAAGAGGCGACTAACGGTATTGGGGCTTTTAAGGGATTGTTGGGCGATGTGGTTGGAGACCAATCACCAACAACCTTTATTTTACCATCTTTTCCCTACTCAACTTTCCAAAAGTGGCTGAGGAATTTTTTATTCCTTAGCTCTGGCTACCCCTTCTAGGGATTTATAGCCGTGAGTATATGTATGTATGTATATATATCTTCTAAAACCAATAAACAATTATTTAAATTTAAAGATTCGGATTTAGCTAGGTAAGTATACATAGTAATATTCGACGAATTCAATGTAGTAGTTGTCGTTGGCTTCATTAACAATTAAGTTCCATAATTAATATTTATCAATACTGGTGCCTAAACTTCATTTGACCTTTAAAGCGGCGACACGAATATATTTAACAAGCAGGTAAAAGAGGAACGGATGAAATTATTGTTGTCTATTTAAAGAGTAGACCTCCAGCTTACACGCATACATTGGCGGAGTCGACGCGGACTCAAGCGCATTCTCACGGTTAGTCCCAGATAGTCAAAACGGTTTAAATTTTGGTTGTTCAAATTTTTGAGTGATTGGTACATAGTAAGGAGTAAATTCTTTCATTAGATCAATTATATTCATATTTTTTTATTGGTAAATATTATACTCACGCGTAGACAGAGAATTACAATAGACATCTGCATATATTTTATTTCACTCGCACTAGACGGAGAAAATAAATATTAAAAATACTAAGAGTAAGTGAGACATGACCATATAATTTGCTGTCCCTTACTGCTGGCCAAGCCGGCAAAGTACTTTGCTAAACAAACCGTTTGACATTTTCAAAATAAACAAACCGTTTTTGAATTGAAAAGCAGAAAAACTAAGAATTTCGTTGATTTTTTAGTTAATTATTTATGTGAGATCGGTTCTGGCAATAAATAGAAATATAATTTAACATTAGAAATAATTCAACACTCAATAAAATGGTCAGGTGCAGTGTTATATCGTGTAAAAGTAATAGCGAAACTAAGCAACCAGATTTGTCTTTCCACTCGTAAGTACCATTTAGTTTTAGAATAATAACAGTGTAAGATTATTATATTTTCTATTTATGACACATACATATCTAATTTATGCAGAAAAATAAACTGCAAATGCATGAAAATTATATTTAAAATTTGATAACCTAAAACCTCTATCATTGTAACGTTGCCAGCACAAGTATTTTATTTACCCTAAAACCCTAGATTAAATAAAAAATATGTATTTCAATATCTAATATAATTTATATAAAGGATGTTTATTATTTAGTTCTTAAAAAGGATTTCATGGCATGTACTATTTTTCTTGTTAATGTGGGTATATGAAGAGTAGATTCTTTTACAGTTTTCCAAATGAAGATAATATTATCTTAAGAAAATGGATTCTATCAACTGGAAAAATTAACTGGACTCCTACAAAATACTCCAAAATTTGTAGTCTTCATTTTGAAAAAAAGTATTTATTTAAGAAAAAGAAATTAACTTTATTATTACCTAGTGCTGTTCCAACCTTAGTAAGTTAAAAAAATATCATCTCATACTTGATCATATTGTTAAGTGTTTAATCCACGCCCCCAAGTCCTGTACAATAATTATATTTTGATTTCAGATTAATGAATCTAATGATAACATTGATACAATGAAAGATTTTCAGCCTACTGCGTCATCATCAAATTTTCGTCGTTTGGGTGTACAAGTATGAAAGACTATATTGTGTTTATCGCTAATATTATTTAGTGTTTAATCCACGTCCCATGTCCTATACAATAATTATAAGTTAAGTGATGCGGTAGGCATTATGAAGTTCATTAAGTGCTAGAATTCATCATTATAGCCATGTAATATTTACCATGCACCCACACACACTTGTAATAATGTACTAATGTAATAATGTTAAAGAATTAAACCTTTTCAGTAATACATTCGATTGTTTTATTTATAGTGACAGCCCAGTGGGTAGAACACTCGGTTATCGTGCAAACGACTAGTGTTCAAATCCTGGGTCGGGCCTACACCAATTTGTCTTTTCTAAAGACATATGTGTGGTTTATTTATCATGGTTGTTAACGGTGAGGGAAAACATCGTGAGGAAACCCACATGGCTGAGTTGTACTTAGTCATGTGACAGTGTATTCGTACAAAACGGCGATAGGCCTGCCCCCTATCACGTGAGTACGCTGCCCATGCAAAACGTGGGTACTCTGAACACCAGCTGACAAAGTCACGTGATGTTCAGAAGTATTAGTACCTCTGCCAACCCCTTCGGGGATATTCGGCGTGAACGTTTATGTTATGTTATGTTTTATTTATTTCGCAAATACATATAGTAATATGTATCTAATTAAACGATCTGCATTCCCTTCGCAGGGTTGACCTTATTTTGATGGATAGTAAATATTTTTTGCCCTAATTTGATATAGTTTTCGGATGTGTGTGATCTATGCGCGGGACTCATCAGCCCCCGATGACGACGAGCATGCAGATCGTTTGGATACACGGTTCATAGGTTTACTTCTATATGTTTTGGACTTACTTTGACTAATAACCAATAAAAAACTACTATAATGATAATAATTATCAAATAATTGATTGGAAAATTTCGAAGATAAAGTTAAAAAAAAATTGAAATTACCCACAATACGGGGAAAACTATTTTGAGTTACAACACTATTTTGTATTACCCATCTCACTTGCCGACACGCTTCCCCTGGGTCTATTGTATTCTCTGTCTACGTACTCACGTGATAGGGGAGGCGATATTTGAATTTGGAACATTTTTTATGACTTAAAGGTGGATGATATATGGCAACTGAATGGTTTGATAACGATTTCCAATCTGTTTTATATAAAGTTAAAAATCCCGTGCTTTTAAATACCATGTGAATTTTATAATCAGGAACTTTCGAAATTTATCAATAATTTATATTATTATTTGTGAGTATTATATGTCTGATACACCTGCAAGACTTAAATTGATATAATATTCAACCTCTTTTGACATTGCAAAGAGTTAATCCAAAACTTGGAAACGAGTAAAACTTGCAAGAAATGTTCTGCCAATTATTTCTGCACTTTATAGCACAATTCGTACTGTGACCCATATCCGAATCAACCTTAAAGTACTTAACATAGTTAGTATGAATTCGACAGAATTCTTTATTAATATTATAAAAAGGAAAACTACTTATTTTTGTATTTTCTTTCTATGTTTGTGATGAATAAAGTGAAGCGATAAAATAATTACCAACGCAAAGCTGCTTTCTTCCTGAATAATGTACGCTAGTTTATATTTTCAAAAATATCAGGGAAGGAACTTGCTAAAGCCAGCCCTAGGGGCCAGCACACGGAGGCGCAAATAGCCAGCTAGGTAACCCAATGCAATTTGTATGCGGAAACTACGTATGTTTTCAAGGATAGACCAAGCAATTTTTAAAATGTATAGGTATAGGTTCATATGTACATATTTTAAAATTCATTTCAAATAGTCCAGTGTATTCTGTAAAATGAATTGGTTTGTTGAAAATAAGTACGTTAATGCTATGTGCAAAGCCGGGAAGGGCTATTAGTATCATACCAAAAAGACATCTGATGGTCCAGAATAGTTTAACAATTCTACATCGCGATAGATTGATTTGACTGTCTTCGCTACTTTAGCGCATAGACAATTGAAAATTATTAAATTGGAATGACTGAGAAAGAGAATATTAAAACAACCGTTTACTAAATGCATGTTTTATGTTAATACTTATAAAGTATTCTATAAGTTGGTTCTGTCTTATCTCTGAAATGACTGAACTGATTTAGATGGGACTTTAACTCACATTTTTAGGCTACATTTATTAAAGGTCTAAATAGTTGGATAGTATAACATTTGAAAAACCAATACTAAATTGTAATCTATACTTATAATAAATCTGTAGAGAGGTCAATTCTGTACATGAAATATATTTTCAAAATAACTATCAGGTTGTGATTAGGGATCGATACTGATGCCAAAAATGCAATCAGTAAATTTTTTGTCTGTCTGTCTGTCTGTCTGTCTGTCGGTTTGTATGTTCCTTATGGAAACGAAAACTACTCGACGGATTTTAACGAAACTTGGTACAATTATTCTTCATACTCGTGGGCAGGTTTTTGTATACTTTCCAACCGAGTAGTAAAGGAGAATTTTGGGAGATTTTGGGAAAATGGGAGAAGTTACTCCATTTTTTAAGCTTCCGTCGCGTGTGCAGCCTTAATGGTTAACTTACATAGAAATCATGTATGACGGAAATATTCTTCATAAAATTATCTAAAAAAAAAACTTCAACAGTTTATGTCTATCTTTTACGGTTGCCTCACAATGACACGTGTATTTCCTGATAGCTTAGCATTTCGGAACATTCTGATTATATTTGTTTACTCTTACGTTTGTAAACCTCTCACTCATCCCTAATTTAAAAAAGGGAACATTATTACCTATTCAATAAAAAAAGAATCATAGAAATCGGTAGACAAACACCGAAATTATACATATAAAATAAGCCATCGCGCCCGTGAAAACCAAATCTTTACTAATTTACATCCAGTAGTTGCATCCTACATCACGTAATGATTTATTGTTTAGTATAAGTACTTCATAGCGTTTTATTCCAAAATTTGCTATTAAACGGAAATACTGAACCGTTCATTAAAGCGCATTCAAAATCACCAAACTACACTGTTTAGGGAGTGCTATAAATTTAATAAATTGAAAACATTGCGCTGAATTTCACAATGCTTGAGCAGTGACTGAAGAAAGAAACCTCAGATATTTAAAAAAACAACGCTACCCGTGCGAAGCTGGGACGATCCACTAGTCTTGTATAAAATGGAACTTGTCAGTACTTTTAAACGTTAATAGAAAAAAATCTCAAGTAATGATTTGATCCAATGACCTGTCAATCCCTAGCTGCTCTTACAGAAGGCTTCAAGACTCTCAAAACAAGACCTTTAATGGGACAAGTCTTTGCTAAATTTTGTCTTCTAACATTGAAATTCGAGTGCTATTGACTTTGGTTGACAGTGAATTGAACTTTAATATCTATAAATATTTCTTTTACGAAGTTAATTATTTCGGTTAAATCCTGATAGTATAGGTAGAGTTTTTGTTTAACAGTAAATATAACAAAACCATGATTTTTAAGTTGAAAATGTGGTAGAATTCGTGATGAAAATTTAAGTTAAAAAAAAGTAATTTTGTATAACTGGGGCGTTCATTTACTAGGGATGGAAAGTGTGACGATGACATTGAAAGAAAGGAGAGTTAAAAGCTTAATGTCTTAACGGTTTTGTCCGCGAACGGGTTGATTCCAACCAGCCTCGCGACCAGTTGGTTGGCGGTTGGTTGGAGGCGGTTGGATTTCTGTGGCGTGTCGGTTTCAGCACAAATGAAGAAAGCGGCGCTGCTCGATACGGCTCGGATCGTCCGTCGGTTCTTGAATCTGAGTCCCTGCCCCCGACCGACTGTGCTTTTGTCGGGGAGTACCGCCTCTCCCATTTAAAATTCTATATTTTCTTTTTCGGCCATGGGAGAGGCGAGTGGTGGACGATGTGGTTTATCATCATCACAGAACATCCTGCTTTCTTATCAATTTACATCTTACAAATAAGGTTGTTATGCTAAAGATAAATATTGCTTTTAATTTTAGAATGCAATCATATAAGTCAAAATTCATTTATAATTTGAAAGAAAGAATGAATGAAAATATTTATCTGTTGCATACAAAAATACAACACTTAACACACAAGAACAAATAAAAAGTGCAGTAAAGCAGTATATAAGCCAAACAAGACTCTACATAAATAAAAAAAGTCTGGCAACGAAAGGGTTGCTAACACAGCGTATTGTCCCAAATCAAATAGGTCTCGGGAACTGCCAAATATAATTTGAATAAATCTGCATACGTTGAAACGGAAATAAACAAGCGTATTTTAAAATAATTACATTTTAATGTAATCATATCCATATGAAAAAACAGCACAAATGGGAATATAACCACTGGGGCACGTTCGCAATATATGACAACAATAAAAATTAACTGTACTATTAATATCGCCGACTAAGCGGCGGAACAATTCGTGCTCTTATTTTGAAGCTAAAGTTCCACACAATTTTGTTTTACATGTTTCGTGAATGTAAAAATGAGGTTAATATCTCAATCTTTTTATTACAGAGGAAATAATAAACGAAGCTATTAATCGTGCGTTACAATCGGCGAAAGAAAAAGGAGTTAGGGGCAAAGAAGTTACACCGTTTGTTTTAGCTGCGGTCGGGGAAGCCACTGGAGGCTCGTCTCTTGAAGCCAGTATCCTTTATAAATATATCCATTATATGCGTAGTACATAGTGATCCTATCCGACTTAGCTCCTATCCGACTTAGCTTAGGTACACTCCTTTGCACCGCCAGGGCGGCCCTCAGCCGCCCGGCCACAAAAGTCACGGTGACGCCGCATAGGCCGCAGGGCCAGCAGCACCAAAACCGAGGGGTTTTAGTCAGTAAGAGTCTGACATACCCCCGCCGCTCTCTCGAGAGGCGGGGTATCCATGAGGATTTCCGCCCGGTATAAAAACGAAAAAAAAAAATTTATACATAGTTTACGAGATCGTCCGAAATGGCGATCGATATAAGCTGTCTAACGCATGAACACTAATGGCACGAATATATGTATTTATGTATGGCTATCAAATGACTAATAGCGACTTGCTTAAAGTGAGACAAGTATGTGCTATGAACATTTTAATTTTTAAAGTAAAGGTGCCGTTAGTTCCTCCTGCAATATGAACATACATATCCGTGCAAGTAAATATACTATATATAAACGCCCTATATAACATAAACTCACGCCCTTAGTGACCATGGGGGTAATAAGACACTATTGATTGCCACTTTGTACGATCTTCTCTAGGGGCGAAATTCATCTTTACTTTCCCATATCCGCATTTTTTACAATATTCCCTTTTATACTGGACCTTCTACAAATCAAAGTATACATTTCCTTACACAGTTTTTTTAGACATGGCA
Source organism: Bedellia somnulentella (assembly GCA_963576735.1). NCBI lineage: Eukaryota > Metazoa > Arthropoda > Insecta > Lepidoptera > Bedelliidae > Bedellia > Bedellia somnulentella. The sequence continues at coordinate 4,986,448 of OY755172.1, read as the reverse complement.
CTTATAAAAAATAATGCCAAAGTTGGGGCCGACATCGCTCTAGAACTTAACAAACTAAGAAGCAATGAGCAAATGGAATCATCTACGAACTTCAAAAAGAATAGAAGCTCTACCAACCCTCAAATTAATCCCTCAAGAAATTACCACACCTCAAGTTCCTCAAAACCTATGATGACACTCAAAAACGCATCAGAACCTGTGCTGATAATCGGTGGTTCAAACGTCGATAGAACCTACAGGGTTACGGAAGGCTCTGTTCAGGTAAGCTAGATATAATGGCTTTATCATGTCTAGGTCGTGATTTGAATCTAAGTATTTTACAAGCGAGTATCCTTTAATCAAAAACCCATTTGTACTGTAAAAAGTGTGCTAATTGATCTATTGCATGGTTGAAAATTATACCTTTCAATAAAATGTTTGTCTATAGGTCTATTACTAGTAGTTTACCTATATTTTAACCCAAAAGTAGATGGATAGATAACTCATTTATTCATTTCAACATAACACTATACAACAAAAGCAATAGTACACAAATATGAACAACATTAAAACAACAGTGCTATGGTAACATAATCTAGGTCCTAACTCAGTTCCTGTAATTTCCAAGAGGCAAAACACTGGTTTTCAGTTAAGGGCTACATTACACAATGCCCAATCATTTAATAATGTTTAACAAAAAAAAGTTCTGTGTCTGCCACATTTAAGAGACAGAATATACTGGAATACAAAGTAAATAAAATATCATCACAATTAACCAATAAGGTAAGTTTCGCATTAAATTTTCTTTAACAAGTTAATATAACCAAAATTATTAACTTCATCGCAACAAAGCCTCTACATATATACCGACCTCTTTACATAACACAAACTATTCGTAGACGCAACCTGCTGCGGAAGGTAATAGCAAGGCTGTTTATTATAAGGCAGGCGAGGTGCCACAGTAGAGATGGGAAGTGAACAAGTGCGATTACGAAGCCCAGCTTCCCTTGTTATGCAAACGATATCGCTCGGAGCTTGTGTACCGTCGCCTCTGAAACCTGCCACAGCCTTATACTGCACAGCTGCTTTATATTGTCCGCTATCCGACCCCGCAGTACTTTTGTAGATACAAGTGAAATGAAAAGGATTTTGTTTGGCAAAATGAATGAAAAACATTCATGGATATACTCACGGCTTTAAATTTCTAAAAAGGGTAGCCAGAGCTTTAAAATTAGATATTTTGCAGCTAATTCTTTGCAGTTTATCAAGGAAGTGATAGTAACATATAGATTGGTGATGGGTCTCCAACCGGATCATCCAACCATAACTTAAAAACCCCAAAGGCTTAGGAAAGTCCCCTCCTACGTCACCTGCGCAGAGAAATGAGAAAGTAATATTCTAAGTCGACAATACACAGTAAATGAAATAAAAAACATAGTATTTAACAAATTCTTTATTTGTAATGCATTTATTACGATAGTATGTAGCTCTCAGTCGCCTAGTGCGTACCTTCGGAAAGTTGTAACAATCCTACAAAATAATCATAAAGATATACAAGAATCACTAAGAATGTACGGAAGTCTAACAGCTAAAAGAAAAGCTTAGTACATCGCGTTTGAATTAAATGAACAGACAAATTGAATCCGGTGGAGTGTTAAACTCAGTGTTTGCAGTGTATGCTAGTTTGTGTAGACGTGATGGCAGTTGTCTAGACAATGTTCACGTCATTATGTACGAGCATCGTCGAGTAACACTATATAATAATACGGTTGGCTGGCTGGTGTAGTCTCGAGTCTTGCGAGCTCGTTAACGGAGCTTCGTGCCCTCCTCCACAGTCTGCGACCTAACTACATCTTCAAACCCAATGCATTGAAATTCAGTTACAGCGATGCACACACTTATCGGAAAAAAGCCAAGGCACATTTCATTGTTTTCAGAAGAAATGCAGATTGGATCCTAACTACAAATTATCCAACTTTCCGAATATACAATTTTAATAAGATTGGTACATTCATGTGACAACAATATTAAAAAACTATTTTTCTGCATAAATTCATAAAATTTTACTCTAAGCAAACATATAAATTGTTATCATCGTTACAATATAGATATATCTATAAATTTATTTGTAGTAGCTAAATACAAATTTATAGTTTAATCATAACATCTGGGTCGACAATACTCCGATATAGTGTAAACGTTTAGAGAAACAGTTTCATAGTTTACAAACATGGAATCGCTGACTCTGCGCGTCACTTACGAAGGAAACCGTTTACAAACATTTTGAAAGCATCTCGGCAAGTCGAACACGTGACGCAGCCCGGGATATTAAACTTCTGATTATACTTAACAATATTACCTCTAGAATGACGATAATTCTATTAAAACTTTATCTAAATTTATAAGATCCCTATGCTCTTTGTTCGTATACAAAATGAAAACCGACGAATATGAATTCTGTTGCGTGACAAAAGTACATACCCATTTATCGGAAAATATTCGTGGTATCGTATATATGATCTATTCTTTAAATTTTAAAACGAAATTTTTACCCAGTTAGGAAAATGTACTATTATTTGTTACAAGCATATAATCGTAGGCACTACATTTTTAAGCTCATATCAGTTCTATTTGCGTCATAATGACCATGCAAAACGCGAGGTGCTATTTGCGACAATGGCGGGATGTGTTTATGACTGCAACATCTAATATTAGTTTAAGCTGAAGGTAACTAAAAGCTCTCTAAATGAAATATTACTTTTTCAACTGTAAGTCAAAATAATGTTCAAAGATTTTTGCGGCTATTCCCAGTAGTCCTACTCGATAGTCTTACCAGTAGGACTATTGGGATTTTTTGTCCCAATAGACTTACTAGTAAGACTATTGGGAAAATAGTTCCCAGTAGTCTTACCAACCAATAAAAACTCTTTGGTACATCCAAAGGTTCCAACTTTTATGTAGCCCAAAAAAGATGAATAGACATACCTCGTTAGTGAAATTGGATGTATGACATAAAATCTAAAAAAAAATCGGCTGATTTTCTGTCACATAATATTTTATCTAGGTTTATTTGCCATTAAACTAAATAATTTGCAATTTTCATGGGAATGGGTTTTTGGTTGTAATATATTTTCCGCCAAAATACAGTCGTCAAAAGGTAAAATGACTATGTATTTATGGTATATTTTTTGCCATTTTTTGTATTTAAAGTACCAGGGTAGCATAAACATCAAAGCGGCATAAATAAAAAAAGCTTATTGGTTTACTCAATATTATCAGTTGGAGTTTATCAAAATCAGAATTATAGAATAATCAGACAGAAAAATTTACCAAAAGACGTCCTCAGGTGGAGAAAGACTTTTCCGAAAGATCTCCATAAAAACCAGTTCTGTGCTGCCCAAAAATTTTACCACGAGGAAGTCGTCGGTCAACCTTATGGGAGACCTACGCAAACAATCAATCCGACCACAACAACCCTATTAATAACCTGATTCATGAAAAATATCACGTCGACCTCTGGTCATAGAGACAGCAGACAGAAAAATAGGTAAGATAAATTAAGCATCGGAAAAATATTTGTACAGATTTTCAAGTTTATTAGTCATAACAACTTGTAGTTAATGCGTTCCTGGTACTTCAATTGAAAATCTAATTTATGTACATTTTTATAGCTGCTTAAGTTATAAATTCTGTGACTAAAATGTACATTCCTTAGTAATAAATCAGTAAAACTGAAAATTACAAACAAGTGTTGTATGCGTTGATTGTATTAAATATATTAATAAGGTACTGCCAATGTCTATTAGTTATGAGGTCTATTGTTTCTAAAACAAATGTCAAGTAAGACTAATGGGAAAAATACGCCATAGACAATGTCCTACTTTCGGTAAGACTATTGGGAATAAAAATCCCATTAGTCCTACTGGTAAGACTATCGAGTAGGACTACTGGGAATAGCCGGATTTTTGTATATTTTCAAATGAAATATTATAAATATTATTGTTCTATCTTTGATGTTGTCTGCAATTAGATATTGTTTCTGTTGTCACTACTCTGTAGTATACAATAATATATTCTTATTTACACTTACGGAACAAAATGAAACTATTTTCATTACAGATTTAAAATTTACGATTATAAATTTTAATAGGTTCGAGACTAAAACCAAAACATCAAACTTCATTTTGCTATAAAATAGAAACAGAATCATGCGCAAATAACAGTTATGAACTGTTGAATAAATTCTATGTTTTTATCTTAAGTTATTATTATCTATTAATTGTAGTTGAAAATTTTGGATGTTGTATAAATGTTTGGTCATTGATGGATGTATTAACATAATAATTTACTAAAATGGGATATAGACTAAATAGCCAAATAGACTAAACCTACGTCTACATCTTCTTGTTACTGAATTTGACATAATTATTCAAACCGTGTTACCCCTTGCCGCTACTTTACCACTATTTTAAACACGATAGCTTTCAAAATACATTTTATTTATAAAAAAAAGTAAAATCGGAATTTTATTGATGGGGCTAGTTTTAGACTGTAGGTAATTTACAAAATCAACACTTTTCAAAACGATAACGAATGCCTGTTTGGTTAATAAATATTATAAGGGATCGATTAGCTCACTGAAATTATTCGTTTTGTGCTTTGCCTCACAAACATTAACAATGACAAGCTTAAAGGAACAAATATAACTTTGTTATAAGTCTTGGGCCTATAAAATTATTTCGAATCGTATTCAGGTTCATAAAGACTATTCAAAACACCGACATATATAACTTTGGATTTCTATAAATATTATTTTGATCATTTGCATAACATGAAATATGGAATATTATATAAAATACTTTATGCTAGATATTAATTTATAAACACATATATTTGAATATCTTTAACGCGAGAAAATAACGTAAAGCGTAGTTAAGGAACATAACACAAGCGTTGCTCGTGACAATGTCTTGATTAGAGTTATCACTAAATGTAATCACTCCTGCACACTATTACGGTGTAAAAATCACATCTATGCACATAAAATTTTAAGTTCGATTAATTGTCTTAAGAATTTGAATTGACAACGACGATCAACAAATGGAAGCGACTTCGATGCAGCGTTTGGGTCGAAGTTCGGTACACTAAGTATCTGAGCCGGGCTCGCAACTCTTACTCCGCCGAAACCGATGTTC